>JAAFCE010009126.1:4027696-4078915 GCA_013389805.1 Trigoniulus corallinus
CACACTCGCGGCTTCTCTCTCTCACCCGAAAGAAGCCGACCCACCATGATCCAGTATCGAACCTAGAACTACTGGCGTAGTTGCCGAGTGAGCTAACCACTACGCCACCGCGGCGGGTACACCCGCGGACGATACACCCGATAGCAGACGAAAAACCTACGGCGCATGCGCACCAAATATCGTTTCATTTGGTAGCTATAGTTGGGTACGATAAATTGGCCATTTATCGTCCTGGTTAGTGTATCCGACGATATTTGGTCAGCATGCGCACTTAGGTTTGTCGTCTGCTATTGGATGGATCATCTAGGCCAGTGGTGGCGAACCTGTGACCCGCAGGTTACAAAGTTACCCATCGGACAATTTTAAGTGACCCGAACGTGAATCATATCTAGTTTATCGTATCATAGTGTGTGGGTTGAAGGGGGGGCCAGGAGGGTTAGAACCCGTAGACCCGATCCTGCCACAGGCGGGATAAGGGCATTATGATTGTTATCTCTATTTGCTACTTTAATAAACTAATTTATTCATTATTAATAATAACTTTTTATTCATAAAATTAAATAGTGATTGCAACTGACCCACGGACAACTTTTTGGTTTTTTTTCGTGTTATTGTGACCCGTCTTCAAAAAAAGGTTCGCCACCACTGATCTAGGCTCTATATCTGAAAACCATAAACCATCTGCTCAAACTGATTTTTTGATGGCGACCACCCCATGCAAAATCGTCTCTTCCTTATCGTTTCGTCCTCTCAGGACGATTCACTCAATCTCCCTATTAACTCACGCCATGGGGAATGCCAGGTACTACATCATCTGTAGAAGCCACTCACCTTGGCTAGGATCCAGTGGCGTCACTACGGGGTGCGGGCCGGATCGAGTGACACCACTCGCATCATGACAAATAGGGTGACACCAAAGCAGAAGAAGGAACAGAGCGGCTTTTTTTCGGGAGAGGGGGGGGGGTGACACCAACCCTAGCGACGCCGTCCTCAGCGGGAGCGGCGAGTTGCGTTGGACACACCAGTTCTCGTCTGATCACTGAAGTTAAGCAACGCAAGCCCAGTTAGTACTGACATGGGTGGTCGCTCAGGAAAGCTGGGTACTGCTAATACCCAATAATCGTCGCATTGGTGTAGTGTCTGTGCAGTATATGCATTAGAACTATACAGTGGACGGGTCTCTAATGACCTCGTAGTTGACGGGACCTTAAACTCCAACAAATAAACAAAAACAAAGCCGTCCTCAGCTAGGATCGAACCTGCATCTATTGGGACTCACGAGATAAGTATGCTATTATTGTGCCACAGAGGCCAATACATCCTTCCTCTTAGTATGGGAAGATAGGAGAATCCCGACTACCTCGCTGTTGATCTCGGGAAAGCCACTAAATTGTCTTGCCTTGCAGACCCTTGGGCCTGAAGAATCAGCTGACCGCAAGATCGAACCCTGGAACCGAAGCAGTGCAGAAAGTATGTCCATGGAATAATTTTCGATGGATAGCCCCCCCCCCCCCCACCTTAGGATTGAGTATGTTAGAGGTAGCTTGGGGATGGGGGAGTAGATTGAGGTGGTATGGACACGAAATGAGAAGAGGTGAGGAGGAGTTAGTTAGGTCCATTACCGGAATGCAGGTGGTTGGAAGCACGCGGGGCAAGAGGAGACCAAAGCAGACGTGGGAGCAGGTTGTCCGTAAGGATATTGTAGTGGTTAAGGTGAGCGGGGACCTGGTAGTAGATAGGCGAGATAAGGATATGATGATGACGGATGGATCCCCCTTAATTGAAATTCTTGGCACATATCGAGATTGACCCTTTAATGAATGGGGATCACGGTGCACCATGATGCCATTCATTAAAGGGAAATCTGACGAATTGTATTTCTGTAATTGATCACTAGATGGCAGCACCAAATCAAAGGACGTTTATGTAGCGTAAAGTAGCTTTTTTCACAGCGCTGTGGTTGAGCTCAATGACGTTTTTCTTAATCATTTTCAACCATCTCATTGTCGCCACTCATCCTCGTTGACCATCTTAAGATTCCCTCTATAATGGTCAGTTGGTGATGATAAGTAGGTGTTTACACACCTGTTCAAGCTCTGTGATATGTTTGATGATTAGTGTTTAATCTGTCCTTTCTACGTCCACAAAAATTAGGGTTGAAATAGGAAATTTAAAAACATGGTTTCATGACACATTAAATATGATAGTTTGTAGTGAGTGACCACAGTCCACTGCAGTTGCACCAGAGCGTGATTTAATGCGATTTTAAAATTAAATTAGGATGATTAAATGTTTAATTTAATAAGAATTATGATAGACATTGAGAGGAGAAGGAGGAGGGAGGTTAAGAAAAGTTATCAAATTTCCTTACACTTATCATTTGAGACGTCTTGAGGAAAACGATGAGATGCTGATCTTGGGAAATGATCCTCCTCCTCCTATTTTATTGTTTTAAAATTTTGAGATTTAAAAAATAAATAAAAAAAAAAGATGGACTTAAGAAGTTGACGCCGAAGCTGAGAGCATTGAACTTAACTGAAGAAGGTAGTAGTGGTGGTGGTGGTGGTGACTTTTGTCACTTTTGAATGACCCTCCTCCTTTTTTTTTTGAGTGACGTCATTTGGAGGTGGAGTCTTCATTTTTTTTTTACTGGGGGTTTAAAAAAAGGGTGGAGCTAAGAGGTCGACGTCATCGAGTGAGTGATCGACGTCGTCGAAGTCGTCATCGCTTGAGCTGAGAGAGTGGCGGCGATTTAACTGTTGAACTGTGAAGGCACTTGTGCAGTTGCGTCCGAGCGACGACGGTGCGCGGAGCGAAATTCAAAGGCGCAAAGTGACGGTAGCAGTAGTGAAAGTGATTCTTTCCGGCGAGTTTGTTGTCCGACTTCCTATCGGGGATCCGTCATATCTATTTTCTTTTTGCCTGTCCGGATATCTAATCGGTAGTCCACCACCCTTGTTATTGGGTTTACTTCCGTTATTTCCCGGTATTTTTACTGCTGCTCAACTCTTTCGGTGTCACAGTTAACGGAAGTGGATTGTCTCAGTGTCTCTCTCTCCCCTCTTCCTATTCAGGACGCTCGGAAAATCGGCATAATGACAGTCAAGACTTACCTTGGATTTGATTAGTTGGCAAGTGTCGACGATCTACGTTGATTTCGGCAAGGTGGTGCAAAGGTCACGCGCACCGTGTCGCTCAGACTGGTACCTAGCCAATATCCGTGAATTTTCACTGAGAAGCTCTAATTTGGTTCCACTTGTCTGTCTCAGCCCTCCCCTTCTTCAGGGACACACACATGGAACATCATCATGAGGAGACTGACGTTGTTACTCTGTGGAAGGCCCACTGCTCAGCAGCGTGGATGGGCGTGTCACGTCCGAAATGCACGTGCTGTTGCTGCTGACCAGCGTTTACTAGTTGGAAGAACTCGGTGTTGTTGTTGTACTACTTCTCGTGTTGGAATGTTTCGCCGCCATTTTTGTATTCCATCCTGGATATATATTTCATTTTTGTTGATTTTGCATGGAATCGTCGTTGTTTGCGACATTTCCGGTAAGTTCTGTTCCATTCGTTAACTGTTTATTGATGATGGAGAGACACACACACACTCACGTGAAAATTGGATGGGAGGTCACTTGGTCGGTCAGTGACGAATTATCGCCATAGATAATATGGAATTCGAATGTCATTCATTCGACTACGATCGCACGTGCACTACTCCGTAAGAAGTAGAACGTCGCACGTGGGTTGAGGACGGACGTTCTATGGAATGTATGACTGCCGCATGCGCAGCAGAAGCACAAGCTGATGTTGGCTGGGGGTGCTCACCTCGTGACGTCATAAGGTTATGCACTGCGCGAGTCTGCAGTGTCAATAATATGATGGAACTATTGATTACTGTCGTACTACGACGAAATTGTTGTGCCCTGTATTGCGGCAAACCATTTGAGCCAATAGTAGTAGGCATTCCGATATAATATCGTATCTGTTAATAGACGTTACCACTTCCGGCTTATAAATCCTACAGCAGTTTCACAATATCCAGCATTCTGACACGAGGAAACTATCGAGACGGCTCGGAGGATATCAGGCATGCTGTTACCTGTCAAGGGGTGCGGCTGTATGGCGTTGGACACACCAGTTCTCGTCTGATCACTGAAGTTAGGCAACACAACCCCAACTAGTACTGTCAAGGGTAACCATTTGGGCAGTGGCGTCGCTAGGGTTGGTGTCACCCTCCTCTCCCGAAAACAGCCGCTTCTTCTGCTTTGGTGTCACCCCATTTCTCATGGTGTGAGTGGTGTCAACCGGTGCGGCCCGCACACCCCTAGTGACGCCACTGCATTTGGGGACACTGGATGCTGCTAATACCCAACAGTCGTCCTAACAGCGTAGTGTCTGTGCAGACTTTGCATTAGTGGACGGGGCTCTAATGACCGTTTTTTGTTGAAGCACCCTAAAACACCAACGAAAGTAAGAAAGGGGTAACGAACTCGAAGGTGTGTGATGTTCGAAAATGACAAGAGTGGAAGGGGTGAGAGGCCCTTCACCTCCAAACAACAAAATGGGCTGAATTGCGTTGGACGCACCAGCTCTCGTCAGATCGCTGGAGTTAAGCAACGCAACCCAAGTTAGTACCGACGTCGGTGGTTGGTTGGGAAGACTGGGTGCTGCTAATTTTCCCACTTCTGATTCCTTCATTCCAACCTGCTCCTCACCCGCGAGCAGCCTCTACAGGGTCCGGCCCGTTATGACTACGTGGCCGACTTCCTTACGCTTTAGCGTAACAAATTAACTACCTATGGCAGAGTCTGGCATCCAGTCTCATCCCTCTGGTTTGACATGTGGGCAATGTATTGAACGACATTTTGATCCAGCCGGCTGTCGACCTAAGCTGCAATCCCTATGCTTACGCATATCGTCGCGTCTCTGTTCGTTGGGGCACTCCACCGAGCTCCTACATGTGGATTACTTGCCATCCGACGGAAGGCGCGCTCGGGACCCCTCTCTCTCTCTCGTTCGAAAGCAGCCATCCCACCTCGATCCAGTATGTCAAGAATAGCCATCTCTTCTCCATATCCTTCAGAAGGATCTTTCGGACAGCCTTTAATGAGTTCTCTGAAAACTGCACCGAGAGGGTTTGGATAGGGGCAGTAAACGAAGTAATGTGCTGCTTGCGGGGAAAGTCAAGGGGCGGGAAATGACCATCTAAAAAAAGGTACTTAGCCTCATTTCTGAAGCTTGACTCTCCATATGAAGGAAAGAATGTGAGCTAATAAATAAATGAACATGTAGACACGCACATATGGTCAGTTTCCTGGCCCTCTCCCCCTCTGATTTATAGGTTCTCGATGGAACCAAGAGAAAATGGAGCTGCATCTCAGCTATTCATTATAGGCCATTTTCATTAAGACAAGGATTTTAAGACACTTGATAATTTTAGGAAAGATGCGTGCTCGGCTACTGAGTCGGGGGAGGGGGGGGGGTCCAGATTCGATACTATATGGAGGCGGGTTGAGTTAGCTTTTTCGGACTAGAGAGCAGGCGAGCGAGTGAGAGAGAGAGGCCCCTAAATGGGCCTTCCGCAGAAAATCATTTAGGTTGAGTTGATATGATGTCCTGGGACGTTTCATTTCATATTCATTTAAGAGGGTGATCCCGCCTCGGTGGCGCAGTTGGTAGCGTGCTCGGTAACTGCGCCAGTGGTTTTAGGTTCGATGCTGGACCGGCTTGTTTTGGGCGAGAGAGATGCCCCGAGTGAGCCTTCCTGCGGATAAGAAGTAAAACCGAGGTCCCGTGTGATGTACGATGGCACATGCACGTAAAAGAACCCTCTCTGCTATATAACGGGTAGGTGAGGTACAATTTCCAGGTAGAGTGTCCCAACCTACAGTAGGGTCCTTCTACTAGAAGGACATTAGAGCTCCGTCCACTGCATAGTTCTAGTGCAGACTGCACAGGCATTACATTAATGCAGCGATTTTTTTTTTTTGGGGTATTATCAGTACTGTGTGGTTGCGCTGCTTAACTTCAGTGATCAGACGAGAACTGGTGTGTCCAACTCATTAAGCAAAGGGTTACAGCCTTGGTCGTCGGCAACCGGCTGCGGACAAACACCATCCAGTAGATCACGCTGGTGTCCATTCAAAGGGACAAGATGGGTAACCAACCCTACCATAGGCTGGGAAAGGGTTAATAGTTGCTTGTATTCGTTGAAGAGGGTGAAGAAGGGGGTGGGTGGTGGTCATCCATGTTATGTCTCTTCTTGCTGACCTGCCATTGCTTTCGGAGATGTCTATGAACGGCCTGGATGTCAGTCGCCCAGGATCACTTTTAAGACTACCGCTAGGTGGTAGCGGCAAGCGCATGCGCATTAGTCACTAGACAACCATTATCATTTTAGAACGTTCTTTGTTTAGAGTGTTGGAATCACTTTTATTTTGAGGTTTGATTTATTTATTGAAGAAACTATGAAGATATCTGTCCATTTTCCCGAGGTCTTATCTTAATACCGTATAACATCACTATTATTCAATGTCTCATTAATAATGCCTGAGGTTAAATTTAAGAAGTAGGTGGGGGGAAAGAATACCGTTGGAGGAATGTTCTCGAATTCGTCAAAGAGACGACGCACGCGCGGCTGCCATGATTTGTTTTCATTTGTGCAATTTGATTGTTGCAACAACACACTCTTCGTCTAAAGGCAAAAGTGAGTGAGTAACCGTGAAAAATACAATTTTCTTTCTTAATAACAGACGTATCTATGTTGAATGACTTTATCTAGGGCGGAGGTCGTGTTTTCTTTCTGTCAAGGGCAAAAATGTTTAAATGTCTTGATGATGAATTAAATATGGACGACGTTTGTTGTTCCGTCTCATTCACTGAATGTGACTTGAAAACAAACACAAATAAGAGCGTGGGTGGACAACAATCATCTCAAGTTTGTCGTTATTAAATAGATTTGTGTATGAAACCTAATCGTATTCTCACCCCCGGTGTCACTTTCATTCATTCGTAGGTCGAGATTGGTATTTGCATGAATTTCGAGTTGCTGATCGGTGACAAGTGGCGTCCCGATTTCCTAATATTGCCACTCTTATCCCACCAAAGGCCGATTCGAGCTCTGGGCTCTGCAATATCCTTCCATTCTTCATCAGGCTTTCCCCGCACACATCATGCTGGATAACCTGCTCCCACATTTACTTTGGCCTATTTCTAAATCCCTGGATATCCATGGACCTCCTGAGGTGGCCATGCCATCTTGGTCTATATCATTCCCCCTTTTTCTTACAACCTCTCAATTCCCACACTTATTTCTAATTTTGTCTACCCCTCTTAACTCTATCCCGCACGTGCCTCTAAATATGCTACTCTCATGGGTCTGATGTACTGGCCAACACTGATCCAATACGCCATTAGCCGATCTAACACGTGCCCTGTAAAACCGACCCATGAACTCGATTGGGACTATCCTGATCTCACCCTTACCAACCGCTCACACTCACCCCCTCCCCTAACTCTTGAAGGTTCCTTTGGTAGGTTCCTCCTTGACCGAAAGCTAGACGGTTGCAGTACTTCATTTCAGGGGCGAATACGAAAAGGAGGAAAATCATTTATATAATACTTTCTGTCCTGGATGGGAAGGTGTTACGACGAACGTGGTCGCCACATGGTACGTACCCGTTATAAATCTTGGCCTGTCAGATTCTAATGTTTATGGTTTCTAGACGGGACAGGGGACATCGCACACCCATCCAGCACATTCTGACCTCCTCAAGAGAGAGAGAGAGAGAGAGGTAAGGACGATCCTGCACATGTTGAAGCCAAGATTTGCTTCACTCATTTTGGCTATTTAACATCAGTCTGTGTTCCTATGAGGCCATTTACCGGCCCATAGGACCCGCCTCGGTGGCGCAGGTTTGTCATTTCAATCCGAAGGAGAGCGGCTCGCGAAGCTTTACTACCACCCTATTGTCACATAACTACGCCATTGTCCCCGGCTTCGTACAGACTCGAACCTACTGCTATGGGATCAACAGTCAGGTACGCCCTCCCTCAGTCAGGTACGCTCAAGAAATTTGGGGATTGGTTAAAGCATAAATTCGCCTAGGAAGTAAACTTGGTCACTAATTTTTTTTCTTTTGCACGCAACTTCAGGGCTTTTTCTTTCAGACATCATCACGAATTTGACCTCGACACGCAGTCGCATGATACTTTAAAAAAAATTTCGTGAAACTATTAGTGCAATTAATTGTTTTATATCATCTAATAGACGAAAAACTGCCTCGGTGGGGTAGTGCGGTGCACGCTCGGTAACTGCGTCAGTAGTTCTAGGTTCGATACTGGAACGAGGTGGGTTGGCTTTTTTCGGGCGTGAGAGACGCCCCGAGTGAGCGTTCTTTCGCATGAAAAGTAAAACCGAGGTCCCGTGTGGTGTACGATGGCATTTGCACCTAAACAACCCTCTCTACTATGCAATGGGTAGATCTGGCAAGGTTTCCAGGTGTAGGAGCTCGCTCCCTGGTGTCCGTGGAGTGCTCCAACGAAGGGTGACCGACAACAAATTAGCATAGGGGCTGCAGCTTGGTTGGCAACCGGCTGCGGAAAAACACTGTCGAATAGATCACCCTTGTGTCCATTCAGAGGGACAAGATGGGTACGCGACCCTCCAATAGGCTGGAAAAGGGTTAGGCGGTGCCTTGCTTTAGATGGGTGCCTCCTCTCCACTACCAGCACCCTTTACTAATGTGTTACGGAACTGAAGTCTAAGTTACAGCAACTACTCTAACCCCCTTTTTTTTCTGCGTATCATTACAAGCCCTCACACACTTGCACTTCTGGCAGAAGGCACGGCACATATCTTGGCACCCCCGATAAGAGGAAATGAACACCGCGACGTTGGCTTGGGAGGCGACCCTGCGTACTTCTGATTCAAAATGTAATCCGCGCTATACTAATTGATCTACCCACGGTATATCTTCTTTTTACTTCCTCTGGTCACGTCGAGAGGAAGTTCCTTCAACCCTAGACGTGCATAACCGGAGACAAGAATCGAAAAGACTCAATCCTGGAACCCGTACATGCTTAGGGCTTTAGGTCACTTGGAAACATTGTTAACATTTAACCGTTCCACGTCTCCCTCCCTCTGCCTCATTGATTTACCTCTACTTGGGTCTCCAGGAGCAAATCATGGGCAGCGTGGATAGCAAAAAAAAACACCTCTTCTATCTGTTACCATGGATAGGTACCTGGAGGAGGAGTGTCCAGTAAAAATCCACACACCGTGAGGGTCAAAGAGCCGGCGACTTCTTGTAACGCAGCACCTACAGAAATAATTATGATGATTGTCTTTAAAATGTTTCTCCACACTTTGAGGGGGTCTTCAAGATTGGAGCCCCCTTCATCATCTAAAGAGGTGGGTTGAGGTTTTTTTTGTTGTTCTTTTTTTTTTTGGTGAAAGGCTATAGACTTTTTCTCAGAACACCCCTCCCCCCACACGCACGATGAGAAAAAAAAACAGATTTCCCCCTCTCACTATCTTTACCCTAGAACAGCCAACTGCGCGGGACACTCAGTCCCCCTTCTTCTTCAGAAAAAAAATACCACCTGATGAGATCACCCTATCTACCGTGAGTCTGCCTGCGTTAATTTACTACTAACCCCTTTCTCCTATTAACCACCACCATCGTTTCCCCCCCCTTTTTTCCACTACCCCCACACACATATCCCTCTCCTCGAATATAATTTCAATGTCACCCCCCCTTCATTCATCCTTCTCACTTCATTTCTCTCATGTCTGGATAATTTACAATTTCTCCCTCCTCCTCTTTCTTATCATTCTCGTACTTTCACCTCTTACCCTTCCACTCCCTATCCCCCACCTCTCTCCTTTGCTGTCAGCCCCGGGCTAATTAGAGTACTTAAGGGAATGAAAATGGGAGACGGGATTCAATCTTTGTCCTTGTAAGACGTTGTCTACTCCATTGTTTTGCCGGAAAAAAATTCAGATGTTAGACTCAAAGAACTGTCTTTGTTTCTTGCCTATCCTCCCTCTACCCCCTCCTCTCTGCACCCCTTCCCCAACTTGGCCACCCATACCTCTACCTTCTTCGAGCCTTAATTGAGAGATGGGTCAAGATAGGAACTGTAATACCGTCTGTACTTGATATCCAACAATGGGCGGACCTCTCACTCACTACACCCCCTGACTGTTAACAATTATCTACTGTGGTCTGAGCTTACAGTCTTAATCAGGGTGACGTAAATGTGATTTTAGCTCCTGCTGAAGATGGACACTCACCTGAGGTCATTGACTGACCAGTGAAGGACTTTTCAGGCTAAAGATAAGTTCGGTCATTCCAACAGTGAGTAGTTATACTATACATTGCGTCATTTGATGGTATTGTCCTTCAATTCGAAAGGGCCCTTCTCTTCGAGAGTTTGTCGTCATATCTTGGTAGTCATTGATAACCCCTCTGCCCTGGTGTCATTATGCCTGAACTCTGGGTCAACTGTATCCAAAGTTGACCTGAAAGGTGCGTTGTGGATTTCAAACACCGTCAGAACAGTTGATTGTTAGTGCCAATGACCAGTGCCGAATTTATCAATAGGCTAATTAGGCCGAAGCCTAGGGCCTCAACATTTAGCGGGCTTCAAAACTTAAGAAAAGGGGTTCAAAAGGGCTTGAAAAGGGCCTCAAAATTGAAATAGCCTAGGGCCTCTCAATATCTAAATCCGGCACTGCCAATGACACAGTCAGGTTTCTCTACCAGCGGGAAGGAAACTCCAGGCGTGCCTTCTGTCCCGGATAGGAATTAAAGAGGGTGTCTTACCATATGAGTGTGTGTACCCTCTTCATTTGTGTCCATTTGTCCCACCTGAACATGCAGGGGACATCTGTTGGACGGTAGTTTTACTCAGCCAGCTGTTTCCGACCTAGTGACGACCTCCCTGCTTCGCCTTCCATGTGACGGAAGGAGGTACTCGAGGGATCTCTCTCTCTCTCTCCAAAAAGATGCAACCCGTCCCGACTAAAGAGTCCAGCACACTACCTCCTACGCCACAGAGGCCCCTTTCTACAAGGAATAATAGGCAAAATTGGCAGGTGTAGGAGTTCACCTTCGACGTCGAATAAGCGCAGACAAGCAAAATGTGGGCAGAAGAGTTTCCCTAGGAAAGAAAAGTGGCTGCCGATCTGTCAGTGTTTGACTGTGGTCAGTGTTGTTGGGAGGATGACCACCAAACTTTTGGCTGTGAGTGGGTTTACCTGGTAAAATGTTGTGCCTAGGTAGGATTGTAGTGACTTATTTGTTTGTCTGTTCGCCTGAATGATATCTTGTCAAATCTTTACGACATTGTGCCTACCTTCAGACAGACACCCACGCACTCATTTGACGAGTGTCTTGAAGGAGAAGCTGGTGGGTGGGTGGATCTGTCACTCATTGTCAGGATGGTGAAATCTAAGGCTGAATGATGCTGGAAAAACGTGTTGTTGTAGATCACATGTTATTTTTATCTTCGAGATGGTCATTGGCTTATCTTACAAAATACATGAGCTTAAGATCTGGATATTCAGGATTCACTTTTCATAATAGGATAAAGCAAGAACCGGAAATACTTCTTCTTCTTATGGATCCTATCATTTTTTTTCCTCCCACCTCATTTTTTTTTGTTAATCCCCCATTATTTTTTTTTTTCGATCAGTCAGTCACTGACTACTTTTCCTGTCATTTTTCCACTCAGTGCATGTATATACACATTCCTTAAGAATTTCTGGTAAGAATGGAATGAACGCATAAAGAAGATTTATGCAGCATCCTGTAAATAGGAAAAACATGCTATCAATAGGGTCATTCACAAATTATCGGAGTGAGATTTGATTTTCAGGGTAAAATGACGTCGATCTGTCAGGTCGGAAATTCGAGGAACCAATTCCAACCAAGTTCTCGTCAGATCACTGTAATTAAGCAACGCAAACCCACGTCAGCACCAACATGTGGATGGTTGGTGGAGAACGTTAGGTGCTGCAAATTTCACCCCTCGTACATACCCTACACCTACTTCCCCCTCTCCCTCGAGCAGGCTCCTAAGGGTTCGGCCTGTTATGGCTGCTTGGCCTATTCCCCAACCCATTAGTGTAACTTTTTCCCGCCTATGACAGGGCCGGGTACCCATCTTTGCCCCTCTGGATAGACACATGATCGACCTGTTGGACGGCATTTTTCCCCAGCCGGCTGCCGACCAAAGCTGCAACCCTTATTCTTGTTTATCGTCGGCCTACTATTCAGTGGGGACACTCCACCGAGCTCCTACACCTGGGAATTGTTGCCTCCTCTACCCGTTGCGTAGTAGAGAGGGTTCTTTGACGTGCAAATCACATCTTACACCACAAGGTAGGGCACCGGCTTTACTTCCCATGGGACGGAAGGTGTACTCGGGGTCTGTCTCTCTCTCACCCGCTCGGTAAAGAAGCCAACCCACCTCGATCCAGTATCGAGCCTGTGACCACTGACGCGTAATAATTGAGCACGCATCACCGAGACGGGGGTTTGATGTCCCAAGAGACACGGTAGGATATTGGTAGCGTGGTCTTGAACTTCTCTGAACTCTTTTCTTACCTAAATGAAGGGTCGGATTCGTATTTGTGTTTCGGAGGGAGGGGGGAAGGGGGTTAAAGAGTATACACGGACGAATTATTAGACCTCGCTTGGTAAAGGAGCCACCCATTCCACTTCGACTAGCGTGGATTTGATTTTTTTGGTATTTTAGGGCCCACAACTACGTCGATCATTAGGGGCCAGAATGGATAACAATGTAGAGTCAATACAGGCTCTACACTCTTATGACGAATGGATGTCAGCATTACCCGTAGTTCCAAAGCGGTCGCCCATCCTAGTACTATCTGGGTTTTCGTTGCTTAACTTCGGGAATCGGACGAGATTTCGTTGATGTTTTATGGCCCTTCAACTACAATGGTCATTAGAGCCCCCTCCGCTGCATAGTTCTAATGCAGAGCTTGCATAGACATTACGCGGTTAGGACGATTTTTGGGTATTAACAGTACCCAAAGTTCCCAAGCGGTCACCCATGCTAGTACTTGCTAGGGTTGTGGTGCTTAACTTCAGTTATCAGACGAGAATTGGCGTGTCCAACGCAATGCGTCCGCTCCGACCAGAATGGAGCCTCCAACCATGGACTAACGAGTTAAGCACACGACTCTCTAAGCCACCGGGAACGGTAGGATTGAGCATAGGACAGCGTATTGAAATTCCATGGTGATGACGATTTGAGATTCCCATTCGGAAACGGAAGAGGCATTTGAGATGTTGAAACCACCCACGTCGTTCAGGATTGACCCTTCGAATTATGAGGCTCAAAAGTCAGCCTCTTCCCCCCCCCCCCCCCCCTCTCTCTCTCTCGCTCTCTATCAATTGCACTATGAAGACTGATTTATTCTGTTTAATTTCGATATGGGAGAGGCTCGGTATAGGAGGGGTGAGTATAGTGGAGACGTGCAAGTGGGGCATTACATTACGTGTGGCAGGATGGCGAGGGGGTCGACAGGGACTTAGCTAAGAATAGAAGAGAATGGAGGACAGATTCGACCTTGTTTTCTGTCTCTCTCTCTCTGCCATAGGCGGGATATAAATGGGGCCTTTTTTGAAGGGAGGTTCTAGTATCCCTCCTCGGTGGCTCAGTGGGTAGCGTGCTCGGTAATTGCGTCAGTGGGTTTTAGGTTCGATATTGGGCCGAGGTGGGGTTGGCTTCTTTCAGGCGAGAGAGAGAGAGATGCCCCGAGTGCGCTTTCCTTGGGATGAGAAGTAAAACCGAGGTCCCGTTTGGTGTACGATGTGGCGTTTGCACGTAAATGAACCCTCTCTACTAGGCAACGGGTAGATGAGGAAAATTCCCAGGTGTAGTAGATTTGGATTGGATTAGCTTCATGGGTTGGGGTGTAAGCCAAGCAGTCATAACAGGACGAACCCTTAGGAGGCTGCTCTCAGGAGATGAGGAGGTAGGTGAAGAGGACAAATACCAACCACCCATGTTGGTATTGACGCGGGCTTGCGCTGCTTAACTTCAGTGATCTCACGGAAACTGCTGTGTCCAACGCAACTTGACTGCACGGTTGTTTGTTTGTTGGTGTTTTAGGGCCCTTCAACTGCAAAGGTCATTAGAGCCCCATCCACTGTGCAGTTCTGATGCAGAAACTGCACAGACACTACACTAATGCGACGATTTTAGTATACTAGACGTACCCTGTTTTCCCAAGCGGCCACCCATGTCAGTAGTAGCTAGGGTTGCGCTGCTTAACATCAGTGATCAGACGAGAACTGGTGTATCCATCAAAATTCGCCGCTCCCCAGATGTAGTTGTAGTAGCTCGGTGGAGTGTCCCAACGAACAGGAGACCGACGATAGGGGTTGCAGTAGCCTTGGTCGGCAACCGGCTGCGGAAAAATACACCGTTCAATAGATCACCCTTGTGTCCATTCATAGGGAACGAGATGGAGACCCCCGAGATGGCCATAGGCGGGAAAGGGGTTAGGAGTTGCTTTTGCTATGTGATGGGCAACTGGACGATACCATTTAATAGCACGATACCGCCTAAGGCAGGGTCGGGTACCCATATGTCCCTCTGAATGGACACCGGGTGATATATTGGTCATAGTTTTTTCTGCAGCCGGTTGCCGGCCAAAGCTGCACCCCTACGCTTATTTATCGTCGGTCTAGTGTTCGTTGGGGAATGCCACCGACGCCAGAGGGCGAGCTCCTACACCTGGAAAATTTTGCCTCATCTACCCGTTGCATAGTAGAGAGGGTTCTTTTACGTGCAAGTGCCATCGTACACCCACACGGGACCTCGGTTTTACTTCTCCATCCGAAAGAAGGCACACTCGCGGCTTCTCTCTCGCCCGAAAGAGGCCGACCCACCAAGGTCCAGTCTCGAACCTAGAACTAATGGCGTAGTTGCCGAGTGAGCTAACCAGTGCGCCACCGCGGCGGGTGCGTTGCCCATCACATAGGCGGGATAAAAATGGGGCCCGTTTGAGGTTCGGGTAGAGGTTCTAGTATGGAGGACCTATTGTTGTTGCCTTTCTATTTGGGGGTATCGTCCAGTCGCCCATGAGTCACTCGCTTCATCTTTTGCCTTTGTTTATATTTTTTGAAGTTGAATCTCAAACTTAGTCCAACACCCCCTTCTTCTTCTTCTTCTTCTTCTCGTTCCTTGGTTGATGTTGATGTTGTTGTTGGTTTAAAGATGTTGACCAAATATTTTCTTAGTGGTGTATGTACTTCGATTTTCATCTTATGTTTTCTGTCTTAAGAATAGTACTTTGGGAGAAATATTTATGTCCCTCCTCCACAGTGGTGTGTCTTTTTCTCTTTCTCTGGTGTGTTACTTATTTTTAAAGAAAAATGGATTTTTTTTTCCGGTGGGGATTTTTGTTTTGTTTTCTGTCTATTCCCCTTCTTCGAAATAATCGCCAGTCTTAAAGAAATGTCGAAAAATTCCGTTTCTGTCAGAAACCCCATTATTAGTTTCTTTCCCCCCAAATTTTTTTTTTTTTAAAAAAATTATTTGTCGTGTCGCATGCAGTCTACGTACATCTGTTGTTATTATACATACTGTGCATTGTACTTGGCTTCTCTCTTGGGTGTTATAGCTGCTCTTTCTACCCTCTTACCCCTTAACCCTCACCCCCCCTCTCTTCTTGCCTGCATATTTTATTCCCCCCCCCCTCCTCTCCATTCCCTTTCTCGACCATCCTGTGGTGACCCTTCCTCAATCATTTTTTTTTCTTTTTAGTTTCTGTAAAATTACGCTCATAAACTCAACTTATAATTTCACGTTTGATGAAGCGACACCACATGTATATGTTAGAGGGGGTAATGTTATTGTCCCCTTTAAAATGTCCGAAAATTAGAGAATTTCAAGAATGTTTAGTCATTTTTTTTGCCTCTTATTTTGATGGGAGAGAGAGAGAGAGACGGGTGAAGGGATTGGGTTCCGTCCTCTTCTTCTTCCTATTTGGATATCTACTCCTTACCATGGAGACAGGACGTTTTCTTATTAATGTTGACGTGGCTGCTGGTATTTCATAAATGGATTATTGGTCCTAAGGTCCCCACACACGATCAGTTTGGTGTATGTGTGCACGTTTTTGCTCACACCAAAAGTTTTAACTGACGGTGTGGAGAAATTTTATCACATCGGTGTGTCAGTTCGGACTGACGTCAGTCCGAAGTGAGCGTGTGTGGGGTTGCTCACATCAGTTGTTCACTTTTTTTTGTTCTGCGCATGCCCAAACATGGATAAACGTCATCTTTAAAAAAAAATTGCACCATGGTAACGGTAGAATTACTGGTTTAACGCGGACACTCAAATGACGTCACATGACGTTTAACGAAAAGGAACATAAGGACGTGACACACCAAATTGATCGTGTGTGGGCAATTCATTCCTTCACACCAAACTGAACACATCGATATGCACACCCCGAACTGATCGTGTGTGGGGTCCTTTACGAGGAATTGAACTCTCGGTCATCTTCACGCTAGGCGACTACTTAGTGTTCAACTTCATCAGCCGGGGACAATTCCCTCCATCTTTCTTTTCGACTCTCATCGCTTCTGTAACCATGGCAGTTTTCTTTTCGTGCTATGAAACTAAATATTGTTGTTGTTTTTTTTTTTACTAAATCAAACATTACGTACTTTTTAATAATATATTTATTTATCCTACCGCACGAACTGTAGGTAGAAAAAAGGCAGAAAAAAGAACGAAGAAACCATTTTTGCTCCAGTGGTTTTTTCTGCTACTTTTTGTTATTTCGAGATTATGGCTGATGGCTGTGATTTCCTTTTCTCGCTTCACCTACACCGCCTGAGGTAGGGAATTCTCTGGTCATTGTTGGTCATTATGATCATTATGTGGAGGGAAAGGGGAAACGTTTCGGTCTTGGGTCCATCGTGGAATGACGCCCCCGCCATGTTGTTCGTGTTATTTCATACAGAATGGTAGACTATTGCGAAAATGGCGCTCATTTAGAATGTTGTTGGAAAGAAAAAGAATGTTGCGCGTGCGTTTTTCACGCCCACCAACGGCGTTGGCGCCTGCGCAACTCCCGATTTCATTTGCATAATGATGACGTCATCTGTGGGAGCGACAACGCACGGACGGTTTGCCGCGGCGGTAGACGGGACGCGGTTTTGCAATTTGCCCACGCGGTTTCCGTCGTGGTTTTTGGAATTAAGGTGAATAACGTACGGGGCGGCTGCCGCTGCGGTCGGCGGGTAAGCGGCTTTCAGTTTCCATTATAACGAATGGATGACAACGCACTACCTGCCGCTTAACCGCGCGGTTGCGCGGACACCGCAATAGGACGCGGAAAACTCGACAACCGCGCGGTTTTATGGTTGTTGACGTGTTAAGGCTCCCTCACACCAACGCGAAACATCGCAGTCGCAGCGGATCTTTCGTGGCGAATTATTCGCATCAAAACGCTACCCATGACGAGCAATGGTCATGTGTACACCGCAGCGAATGTATCGCGCCCGCGGTTGCGAAAGTGCAGCGAATTATTTAAATTATTTACAATCGCTGCATGGCACGGCTTCAGTCGTCATCGTTGTTCGAATTTCGATAGAACAAGATGGCGTTCACAGAAAAACTAATAGAATTAATAAGAATGTATCCAACTAAACTGACGCGTTGGTGTGAATATAAAGGCGAATCCACCGCGTCGCAGTGCGTGCTCCTGTTCGGCGCGTGTTCCTGTGGCGAAAATTCCGCCGCGACTGCGATTGTTTCGCGTTGGTGTGAGGGAGCCTTTAAGGCTCCCTCACAATCAAACCAGGCGCAATTTCTGTTAGCGCCTGTGGTTTACGTCATAATTATACTTTCTGCTCAAGCGCTATTCTCGTCGGTGTCGCGTGCCAGGGAACTAGGCTTGAGTGATTCTGCCCTCAGCACGTGACTCTGTGTTGTTGATTTATGTGTTATCTTTGTAGCTGATGTCATCAGGTAGCGTGTTGGAAAGGTTAAGGGTTCGATTCCCACCTCTACCATCTGTTACTCTTTATAACACAATGGTTCGTAGCTGGTTTTGAATTTATTTCTAGGTAACGCACAGATGAGGTGATGATGATAATAGTAGTTTTATTTCTTATTTTTAACTCGACATATTTGCACTTGGAGTGCTTTGGATTTCTGCGTGGCTTTCTTCCTCTTCCGCTTTTGTGCTCTTCCCTTTTCTTCCTCTCCTCCATCATTCAATTTTGCCTTGAAATTTGGAATTTGTACAAATGATGATAGTGGGGTCCAGTTCTTCTGAAAGTCTATTTCAGGTACAACAAATCCTTTTTTGCTCATCTTTTGAATTAAACACCTTTGCCCCCCCCCCCTACCCAACCCATGACTACAACATACTAGGTCCCACCTACTACTCTACGGTTCCCCTATCTCTTCCTGTTGATCCCTCCCTCACTCCAATGTCGGTATCACGCAAAGTTGACATGATTGTAATGTAAACACGTTTGGTCTCCCCCTCCCTCCCCCCCCTCCAAAATGTGAACACATGTCGCTTTCACTGATAAGAATTGTGGGGTAAGAAAGAGGCTCCTCCTCTTCCTTTCTCTGACTTGCCGCCCTTTCGTTCCCCTGAGTTTCATCTTAATTCGGACCTTCCGCGGTGCACCCCGGTAGACCCTGTAAATCACTCATGTGTTGGACATTTATTGTCTAGTTTGGATGGGTCGTTTATTTTCTCCTGTTACCTCTCCTCCACCCCCTCCACTTTAGGAGTCTTATAACAGTTGCCATAGTTGTTAAGGCGGTGCCCTGCTCCTTCTTTTTTTTCTCTCTCAACGAAGGTAAAAACAAAAGGAAAGTAAATACTGGGACACTGTTTACTCACCCTGTAATTGACTGACGGCCATCGTGTCCCCCCCCCCTCCTTTCTCTTTCTGATAGGGCCTGTCACTTAATACGTGTCTTTGCAAACTAGGTTAAATTATTAGCTCTGAATTTGTAGTGTGGAAGGAGATTGTCCCCTCCCCCCCGCCTCAGGAGAGTCGAGGCAAATAGGTCTATTAAAAAGTGCCTGCACTCTTCACCCACCCACCCCTCACCCCTTTCACCGTCTCTCATTTTCTCACTGTTTTTGATATGTACATGCTCGCCAACTAGGACGACATAAAGGAGGTGAGAAGGGCATTCCCGGGCTCTTTTTTTTTTACCCGAAACCCTGAAGCTGTCTGGAGGCTTGCCAATTACTTGTAGGCAAGATTATCTATCAGGTAAGAAAAGTGCTGAAGAAGCGAGAGTTAAGGCGCACTAGCTAAATGGACTGTTGGAATGTGCTTCAGGAGAGAAAGAGAGAGAGGAAAAAAATTGTTCCGTTGTGTCGTCCCGCACATGGTGTCAATTTCGGTCGTTGACCGCACCCAACCCATACCCTCTTTACGTACCTGGGTGCATTGTGTATTATTAGGGCACCCCCTCCCTCCGAAAAGGATTTTCTTCTTTTAATATTTTGATAGCAACAATAAACAGGTAGGAGTTTCTCTCACTACTACCCTCCCTCCCACCTTCTCCACCTCCTGCTCTATCCTGCCATCCCACCTTCACTTTTTCAGTAAGGGGTGGCTAAAGGGGAGTGGCTTCGGATATATTTGGCACTTAGTAGTCCTTTCGTCGAACCCCTTAAATAATTTGTGTAGCTGCTGCCTGCCTGATTCCCGCCTCGGTGGCGCAGTGGGTAGTGTGCTCGGTAACTGCGTCAGTGGTTCTAGGTTCGATACTGGACCGAGGTGGGTTAGCTTTCGGACGAGAGAGAGGGAGGCCCGAGTGCGCCTTCCTTCGGATGAGAAGTAAAACCGAGGTCCCGTGTGGGTGTACGATGGCACTTGCATGTAAAAGAACCCTTTCTATTATGCAACGGGTAGATGAGGCAAAATTTCCAGGTGTAGGGTGAGTTCGCCCCCTAGCGTCGGTAGAAGTCTCCAACGAGTAATAAACCGACGATAAATAAGCTTAAGGATTGCAGCTTTGGTCGGCAACTGGCTGTGGTAAATCACTGTCCAATAGATTACCCTTGTGTCCATTCAGAGGGACGATGTTGGTACCCAGCCATGCCATTGGCGGGAAAAGGGTTAGGGGTTCCTTTTTTTTTTTTTGCTGCCTGACTTGGCAGCTGTCAACTTGTAGCAGTGTTTGACTATTAAGTTCATGGTTCGATTCTGGTCAAAGTAGGGGATTTCTGTCAGGCTAAAGGGAATCTACCAAGTTCGTCTTCTTCCCTCCCGGGGTGAGAAGTAACTGGTGTCTCCCTACATCCTCGTTATTTCCGATATGTCTCAAATCTGTTGTTGGGACGTGGGTGATAAAGGGTATCATGTCTCGGGATGTTGAAAAGGCGGATTTCAGTAGACTCGGGACTTGAACCCTCATCCTACAATTCCTACAATTCGTATGATAAGCACGCTAACCTCCTGCGCTATTTGAAAGGTTGTCCTAGCCCTCGATTGATCTTAGTAACAGCCGAATGTTAGAGGGGGGGCTGTCAAATTCACCCCAAACTGGCTTTTGTATAATTTGGACAGGTAATTATAAAATGAGCGATTTTTCTGGAAGAAGACCACGCAACTTCTTTGTGATGCGCCTTAAGCAGCCATTTTTTTCACTGAATTCTTAGGGAGGGGGGGCGTGGGAGAATAGGGGCAGCAATCCCACTTTTTAAAGACTGCCGTTAATGTGGTAGTCCTCTATCCATTCATTAATTGCCACCTGGTGGTGAGGACGGAATTATGTGTGCCTTCCTTTGCGGTGGCGGTGTCTGTGGTAGGCAACAGGCTGCTGCAACTCTTATGTGGTTCTTCAAAATTAGTTTTCTGTTTGGGTGTCCATTAAGAGGAGGGAAAAGTCGTAATGGGGTTTGGGGCAAGGATGAAGGGGGAGAGAGGGGGGGTCATTATTCTGGGCAGTTTTTTGGTAATAAAATATACCGTGTAAATTCGTAGGCGGCCGTTGGCCTATGAAATGCCTCAAGGAGGAGGGAGGGGGGGTAGGAGTAAAACAAGGGTGGCAAAGTGTGGGTGGAGGGAGAGCGCTGCTGACAACTTCAGAACCAGAATGGCCAGAAGTTTCTGGCCCGTGAAAGTACGCAGAGGTACAGCAGCAGCAACCGCTGATGTTGCTACTTCATTTCTTGTTTACCTGTGTTCAGGTGTAAAAGATATGACCGTGAACTTTTGAGGAGGAATGAGTAGGAGAAGGAGGATGAAGGTTGGTTTGTTGACTTATTTAACGTCGTTCCGTTTGGAATTTTGCTGATCAGCGCGTGTCATGTGGTTTTGTTATTTAGCGTCGGTCTCAATACTACTAAAGAACATTAATAGACCCCCGAAGCTAGGGGGCGGTAGAGCTCCTACAACTTGGAATTCACACAGTTCACCAAAATGAAGCCACTTCTGTCATCCAGGATCGAACCTGCAACCACGGATTCGCGAATAGCTTGACTCTGATCTACCTAGGTGGGCATGCGGAGGGCTGTTGACATGCAGGCTACAGGCCAACAGCACACACACACACACGCACACTTCAAGTTCGCGCCTTCTTCTTTTGGGATGGGGAGCGGCGAGTTGCGTTGGACACACCAGTTCTCGTCTGATCACTGAAGTTAAGCAACGCAAGCCCAGTTAGTACTGACATGGGTGGTCGCTCGGGAAAGCTGGGTACTGCTAATACCCAATAATCGTCGCATTGGTGTAGTGTCTGTGCAGTATATGCATTAGAACTACGCAGTGGACGGGTCTCTAATGACCTTGTAGTTGACGGGACCTTAAATACCAACAAACAATCTTTTGGGATGTGTCAATTAGTAGAGAGGCCCACCCTTTCCCTTTGCCTCGAGCTCAGAGGTGTTTGGTTTCACAACTACTGTGACAGGAGTCAGTGGGTTTGTCATTTTGAATCTTTTAACGTGGCTCTGTCAGCACTGCTGACGACTATTTAGAGGGCTTAAGAATAATTTCGGCACCCTACGTATTTCTGTTTCGGCGAGAGAAGGGTCATTTTACGTGCACTCGTGAACACCCACACAAGGCTATTCTTCCCATGTCGGACGGATGGCGCGAATTATGTTTTTCCTCCCTCCCCGTCTCGCTCAATAAAGGGGACCACCCACAGAGTCTGCGCAGACACTACGGTGTTAGGACGATTTTGGGGTATAAACAATATCCAGTGTTCCCAAGCGGTCACCCATGCTAGTACTAGATGAGGTTGAGTTGCTTAACTTCAGTGATCAGGCGAGAACTGGTGTGTCCAACGCAATGCAGCCGCTCCCCCAGGGCGAGAGAGAGAGAGAGAGGTCCCTAGTGCGCCTTCCGTCGGATGGTCCCGTGTGGTGTATGATGTCATTTGCACGAATAAGAACCCTCTCTGTGCAGTCCAACGGATAGATGAGGCAAGATTCCCAAGTGTAGGAGCTCGGTGGAGTGCCCCAACCAACAATAGGCTGACGATAAATAAGCATAAGGGTTGCAGCTTTGGTCAGCAGCCGGCTGCGTAAAAATACTGTCCAATATATCTTCCACGTGTCCATTCAGAGGACCCTGCCATAGGCGGGAAGGGTTAGTAGTGGTTGTGAAGAAGTTGTTGTCATCTTCTTGGTGGCTCGTGAACGGTGGTCTCTGGTGGTTGGTTCGAGTCCGATTGAGGACGGCAGTGGTGTCTTTCGATTGTTTGTTTTGTTGGTGTTTTAGGGCCCTTCAACTACAAGGTCATAAGAACCCCCTCCACTGCATAGTTCTAGTGCAGAGACTGCACAGACACTACAGTAATGCGACGATTATTGGGTATTAGCAGTACCCTATTTTCCCAAGCGGCCACCCATGTCAGTACTAACTGGGGGGTTGCGTTGCCTAATTTCAGTGATCAGACGAGAACTGGTGTGTCCAACGCAATAAGCCGCTCCCGGTGTCTTTGGAACGTGGGAATTGAGAGAGAGAGAGAGAGGAAAACGGTCACAGATGATCACAATTGGGTGCGATCATAGGCATCACGTTTTGAATTTCGTCAGACCCCCACCTGGTAACCTCGCCTGTAGTAGCAATCAACGTGGAACTCACGTTCTCCTACCACTTCCGGGTGTCGTGAGCTAACCGTAATGGGATTGTTTCTTGAATGGATTTTGACCAATGGTCTAAGGCATCTATTAAATGAAGGAGAAGAAATTGGTTTTTGAGATGCTAATTAGGCTACTGTAGATATTGTTGAAGAGGAGGGAGTGGTACTGTGTGATGTCCGGTGGTCCGCGGATTTCAATTTTTGCTGACCATGAAAGACTCATCGTTAGGTTTCGATATCCTCTCAGTGTGCACCCATGAGTCATTTTTTTTCACGGATGTTTATTAATGGAGGAAGGGCTGAAGAGAAGAAATGCGTGGGATCAAGGGCAAGAGGTTATAATTTTTTTTTTAAAAAAAAAATAATTCGGCTTCATATTTCGTACAGGTGTTAAATTTTTTCGAATAACCTTTTCTCATATTCTTTCTCGCCCTCCCCTTCTTCTCTGCCTGTGCCCCCCCCCCCCCCCCCATCCACCTGTCCGAGACATAGCAATAACTCGTTTTGCTCTCTTCCTCCGATGCTAACGTGTTAATGAACCATAAAAGATGGATATCTTTGGACGACGAATAAGGACATAGGGGATAGGAAACTGAGGTGAGGGAGGGGTGTACGAAATATTTCACAAGACGGACCCCCCCCCCTAACTGAACTGCTCCGCTGGGTAGGCCGATGCCATGACTAGTGTCTACAAAAGTCCTTTTTTTTCTAATGGGAGAAATATCGCATCCTAACTCTTCTAACCCTTGCTTTCTTTTGAATCAGGTGATTGATTGTCGTTGACATTTGACCTCTTTCGTTCTTCGACACTGGGCAACTTGAGACTTCTCTTTCTTTCTGGTCGCCCGCAAAAGAAGAAGCCACCGAAATAGGAGGGCGGCTGTATTGCGTTGGACTCGCCAGTTCTTGTCTGATCACTGAAGTTAAACAACGCAACCCCAGCTAGTACTAGCATGGGTAACCGCTTGGGAACACTGGGTGCTGCTAATACCCCAAAAGTCGTCCTTACAGCGTAGTGTCTGTGCATTAGAACTACGCAGCGGACGGGGCTCTAATGATCATTATAGTTGAAGGATCCTAGAACACCAACAGAACAAATGCCAAACTAGGCAAGCTGTGTTTTGTGCATGGTACCTCCACGTAAAAGGACCCTTTCTAGGCGGAATGGGTAGACCGACGAACTTTCCAGGTTTTTACAAGGCCTATTAAGTGGTTTGTCTGGTGTCTGTATTGACTGCTCTGAGCCCTGCTTTCAATGTTAGGACGGATGCCAAGAGGGCAATTCATAATGTACTGTCATGTCGAATTTCAAATTTGAGATTGGAAATGACGCAGGCATGGTAAGGAGGGAGGGCGGAAGAGAAGGTTTGTGGGTCAAAGGTTGTGCGCATGTGTGCCTATGTGATTTACAGAGGCGCACGCGATTAATTTAATGTGTCATCTGTCAAACGACCACAAGGAAGGGTTGACATATGGGGGGTCATTCATGAGAGGAAGAAAAAAAAATTAAATGAATTGACAATAATAAAAATGTGGCCCCCCCCCCACGAAACTGTTCTTGAAGAAGTTCCTTCCTGTAGTTGGGACACTACTGTTGTTGTCCTTGTTTACGTTGCGTGGAGTACTCTGGGCGGAGCTTATGTCCTTTTTAGCAGAGTTTCTTGTCATTACAGATGGCAGAAGAAATGATCCGAAAGACAGAGACGGAAGACGGAATGGGACGGCAGAGGTTAAGGGATTTGGAAGAGGTGGAGTCAAAATTAGGGCGTGTTGAATGAAACGACAGTGTTGGGGGTGCAAGGGGGTGAATGAAATCAAAGACGGTCGACCAAGTAATGTTAGACGTTGTAATGTCAAACGGCAGGCGGCAATGGAAAGGAGGGGAGGTGTGTGCGGATGGGACACACACAGGGGGTTCTCTCCTCAACTTGTCTTTTTTTCTATTTCTTCCGTTAAATGAGGAGTGACAGGACTCGAGGAGAACTGGGGGGGACCACAGAGAAAAAGATGTCGGTGTTTGAAGAGGAGATAGGGGACTAAGAGAAATGGGAAGCAAATGTTTTTTGTTGTTGTTGTTGTGCCTCTTTTTTTTTAGGATGGTGGTGTTAATGGTGGTGGCGGTATCTGGAACTGGTGAAATGAGATCGTTTCGGGACAGAGATCTTCTCCCCCTTCCTCTCCCTTCCGCTTGCCCGTGTGTCAGGCATATGGTTAGGGTTGCTCCGGTTCTTTTTGATTCCTTGTGTCATGCAACCCGTTTCCTGTTGCGGTTAGGGTTTGTCTAGGAAATCGCATCCAAAGTATGACTTCATCTGCCATTTTCCTCCTTCCCCCTGCCCGCCTCCTTCCCACCCCTCCACCTACAGCCCACAATCAACCACACACTCACTATTAAACCAGACCTCGGGACAAGGAGTGTGTATGTGTGAAAGATGAGGTTGCCTTGGCCCCCTTGTCAAATTTCTTGGCTCGTGGCAACGTCAGACTTGTAACATGCCATCGACGCAAATAACCAGCTGCCCTCGGCACAAGTTTCTTCAAATTTCCGTTGGGTGCGCGCCAAGTTTAGTTTCGTCTGTGCTGGTGGGTGAGGTGTGAGAGGGGAAGAGTGTTTGGTGTGGATGGTGTTGCGTTGTCCTGGCAACAGTGGGATGTTGTTGCTGTGAAGAAAGAGGTCAGGGAGTGGGCAGCCTGCAGCCTTTTGTCTTATCATGTTCCAGTTTCGTTTTAACGTGTCCCGTGTTTAGCGAAATTTTTGAAACATCTTAACTGACAGCACTGGGAATTGCCTCGGTGGCGCAATAGGTAGCCAGGTCGATTTACTATGCCAGTGGTTCCAGGTTCGATACTGGATCGAGGTGGGTTGGCTTCTTTCGGGCGAGAGGGAGACTCCGAGTGCGCCTTCCTTCGGATGATAAGTAAAACCGAGGTCCCGTGTGGTGTACGATGGCATTTGCATGTAAAAGAACCCTCTCAACTATACTATGCAACGGGTAGATGAGACAAAATTTCCATGTATAGGAGCTCGCCTCCCCCCTGACGTCACGTCGGGGGAGTGCCCCAACGAACAGTAGACCGACGATAAATAAGCATAGGGGTTGTAGCTTTGGTCAGCAGCCGGCTGCGGAAAGTGCCGTTTAATAGATCACTTGTGTATCCATTCTGAGGGACAAGATGGGTACCCGACCCTGTCATGGGTCGGGTACATGGTCATGGCCCAACAGCACTGGGAGCGACCCTGTTGTCGTTCTGACTCTCCTTTTCTTCACGTTGATGCTATACAAGTGGCCTCACGTTGACAACTGTACACGTGATGAAGTTTTAGCGCCACTTTTTTTTTTGTTTGGCTCCACCCTTCCAACGTCAAAATGTGCAATGCGCAGTCGCAATAGTACCACGTGCTTCAAGCTACGTCCATTCAACGATTGCACGTGCAATTCGAGGTTGGGCTTCGTTTTTTTTTTGTTGTCTTGACTCCACCCACCTTGAAGTTCAAATGCGCAATCGCTAGACTATCACGTGTGCGAGCTCTATCCATTCAGCATTTGCACGTGCAGTCAATCGGCAGGTGGGGCTTGGGTTTCGCAGCACCCACGTGCATCGAAGCACATGGCGGTAGTTTGTGTGTAGTATTTGATTGACAGTGTTTTTTTAAGTGTAAATATACAGACTCACTAGCCTTTCTTGGAAGTTGACCCACCTTTCTTTCACTCACCCTTGGAAGGGTCTCCCCCTCCCCATCCCTCTTTCCACACGCACACATACACACCCTGCTCTTCTCTTTCCTCTTGTCTTCAACCCTAAATGATGACTGTTACTGGTGTTTCTGCTTCTGTATAAGCATGTCTGTTATTTTAGTGGATTGTTAGGTCGTTTAACACAAACTTCCGGTTTTTTTTCTCCATTTATTTTTATTAGTGAGGCACGCCTTAAAAATATTCACCTTCTTCTAAGGATTTTTTTTTTGACTGGACGCCGCAATTTCACCCTCACCATGTAGTCCTTATTCACCCTCGCCTCTTTACCAGATTGCTGCTGATGCCTGCTATTTTGGAAGGAGTGTTTGGGGAAAGCTCTTCTCTGTCTCTCGGTGCTCCAGCTGCTTAAGACCTTGTCCGACCTAAAGATGCCCTGCTGTGACAGTAAAACATTTCTAAAATTGCACAGAATGGGCATCGCATGTGTGTCTGTGAAGGGAGGACGGTCCGCCTCTGAACAGTGACATAGGGGTAAAGGAGGAGGAATAAAGGATAAGAGTGTCCCAAACTTTTTTTTTAAATTAAGAACAAGGGCTCAAAGATCCAGTAAACTAATGAGTCTTGAAATACTGTAGTTAAAGAGATTTAGATCCAGGTTGTTGGCCTTGGTTCGATCCTCTCTGTCTTGACTTCTTAGATGCCATCAGCAGTTTCCGGCACTGGTGTCTAAATTTATAATTTACTTGCCTGTTTATTGTGCTTAAGATTGCGGGCTCGATAGATGTCGAGGTGGGTGGTTTATTTCGGACGGGATTGAGAAAAACCTCTAGTGCGCTTCCTTGTCATTCCCATCAGAACAGAAGAACTATGCTGTGCTGGTTCAGGCCCGGGCCGAAGGTGTGTACGATGTTCACTCTTACGCGCAACGGATTTTTTTCGTTTTGTTGGTGTTTAGGGCCCTTCAACTACAACGGTCATTAGAGCCCCGTCCAGTGCTTAGTTCTAATGCACAGATACTATGCTGTTACGACGATTTTCGGATATTAGCAGTACCCAGTGTTCCCAAGCAGTCAAGTCTTGTTGGGTGCAGCCAAGTTGCGTTGGACACACCATTTCCCGTGAGATCGCTGAAGTTAAGCAGCGCAAGCCCACGTCAATACCAACAAGGATGGTTGGTTAAAGAACGTTGGGTGCTGCAAATTAACCCTCTCCTTCATCCTTTCGCCTACCTCCTCATCTCCCGCGGGCAGCCTCCTAAGGGTTCGTCCTGTTATGGCTGCCTGGCTTACTCCCCAACCCACGAAAAAACTAATCCAGTAATCCATGCCGTTTAGTACTAGCTGGGGCTGCGTTGCTTAACTTAAGTGACCAGGCTTGGATTAGTGTGTCCAGCGCAATGCAGCCGCTCCACGCAACGGAACCTTTACTACACGGATGGAGAAATTATCGTGGAAAATTCTCGGGTGTATGGAGTTGCCCTCAGCCTCCTCCTCTTCATCCCTATCCCTGATATTGGCTAATGACTTTCAGAGGCTGACAGGGCTACGTTAAACATGCAAATAAGCTAGGGGTTCTGTTTTTGTCGTGTCACCCTCTGTGTGCTCGTTTTAGAGTTTACAGCAGTTGTTTGAGGTGTTTGATATGCGACTTTTGTCACGTGACTAGGGTTCCTTCCTGTTTTGCAATATATTTATATTTTAATATTAATGTTACTAGTTATCACTTTTCGCGCATGGATTGCTGCTATTTCTGCTTCTTTTTTATAACCGCGGTTATACTCTGAAAGAACTGTTCCCTCTGCTCCTCCTCCCACGCTTTTGGCAATCCCTGGAACGACATCCCTCTCCTCTGCTTTTCCGTTCCTGATATCACTTATTAGACCTCTGTCCCTTACCGCCTCCTTATTTCTCATCTCAGCATTTCACTTCTATAGTCTTTTTTTTTTATGATGACACTCTTTTGAGCCTTCTCCCCCTCCCCAATACCCTAGTACCCTACCCTCCTCTCACTTGCCTTAAGAATTACCAACTGTATTAAAGATAACAAAATGTTGCCGTTTCTATTCATGTGTGTTATCTATGCTTTTAAAGAGCAGCAGAAATGTATCCGGGGAAAAATATACAGGGGTGAAATGGTGTTAGGAAGGGAGAAAGGGTAAGTTTCAGTTTCTTCCCTTCATCGTCTTCTCTCTGAAAGTCCCACACCCCAACCCCTTCACCCCTTTGTGCCCTACTTTTCAATCAGCTCAACGATGGTGGCTGTTGTGCTTCCGAATTTTTGAATGATTTAGTGCAGAGCGTTGATATAATTCTTGAATTGCCCTACAATATTATTTTTTGTGTGTGTTTGGGCCTTGAAACCCTCTCTTATCTCCCCTTTCTCTCTCATCTCCCTTTCTTCTCTCCCTCTCGATTGGTTCTCCTGGTCGATTTTCATGGATGACGACTGTGACGGTTGCTATCATGTAACTGGAGCCTCGACAGTTACCGTATACTCTTATGAAATTACTGTCAAGTGCTATCAGACGCTGAACGGGATGGTTGAGAGAACTGTCATGAAAGTTCCTATTTTAGCAGTGCTTGCACTTTGGTGAGTTGATGAATGTCAGTATCGTGATATTACTGTCATGACAGTAATGGAGAGAGAGAGAGAGAGAAAGTATACGTGATATGTTCACGTCAGGAGTGATCAGGATGCTGAAGATGGAGAGGATCGAATCTCTCTCTGTTCATCCCCTTTCTTCATCACGCACTCTTCCTTTTTGTTTCGTTGGTGTTGTTGTTTGTTGGTGTCTTAGGGCCCTTCAACTACAAAGGTCATTAGAGCCCTGTCCACAGCGTAGTTCTTCTGCGGAGGCTGCACAGACACTACGCTAATGCGACGATTTTTGGGTATTAGCAGTACCCAGTTTTCCCAAGTGGCCACCCATGTCAGTACTAGCTGGGGTTGCACTGCTTAACTTCAGTGATCAGACGAGAACTGGTGTGTCCAACGCAATTCGCCGCTCCCGTTTCGTTGGTGTTTTAGGGCCCTTACACTACAAAGGTTGTTAGAGCCCCGTTCACTGCTTAGTTCTTAGGCAGAGTCTGCACAGACACTAGGCTGTTACGACGATTTGGATATTAGCAATACCCAGCATTCCCAGGCGGTCATGAGCGGCGAATTGTGTTGGACACACCAGTTCTCGTCTGATCACTGAAGTTAAGCAACACAACCCCAGCTAGTACTGACATGGGTGGCCTCTTGGGAAAACTGGGTACTGCTAATACCCAAAAATCGTCGCATTAGTGTAGTGTCTGTGCAGTCTCTGCATAAGAACTACACTGTGGACGGGGCTCTAATGACCTTGTAGTTGAAGGGCCCTAAAACACCAACAAACCAAACCAGGCGGTCATCCCTGATAGAACTAGTTGGGGGTTGCGTTGCTTAACTTCAGAGATCAGACGAGAACTGGTGTGTCCAACGCAGTACAGTTCCTCCATGGAATTTCAAATTCCCTGAAGAAGTAAAGAGACCGGCTCCAAAACCAAACTCTTAAGTGGTGTAATTTTGAAATTGGTTTTCAGAGTTGAGAGAGAAGTGGGCCGAGTAGAGAGACCACACAGATTCTCTACTTACCAAGCACTACTGTTACCAAGTAACGGTCACTTAGAACATATACCATGTCCGGGTAACAGAGGATGTGACACCCCTCCTCCTCCACCTCAAAAAGAGATGGCGGGCGGAAAAAATATATCAAATTAATTGTCCGTCGCGTTGTGTTTAAATCATAACGAGACGATGACACTTTTTAATATTAAAAAGAAATGCCCTGGTGCGAAGTTGTTAACAGTTTGGAGAGGTCAAAGGGTGTCGTCCTTCATCTTGAGGAAGGAAAGGATTTAAAGGACTGATTTAAATCCCAATTTTTTTTTGTTTTGTCTGGTGCTTGTTTTAAGACAAAAAGGAGAGGAGGGAGAGGGTTATTGCCCTGTGTCTCGGATAGAGAGCACTCGCTACTGTTAGGAGAAAGTGAAAATTCCTTGAGGGTTATTCGAAAAATACGAAAGTAGACAGTGAATGGGGCAGTTTTGAGTAATAAAAACCGATTATTGGAAATGTATTAAATGACAGATGGAGAAGAGAGGGGGGAAATGATTAGAACTGGAGGGGAACATGGTAGGGATGTTTTAAAAAGGAGAGATAAAAATTTCTTAACATGACATAGGCGTGGTTTGTAAAGAGGCGAAACTTGGAAGTCGGGCCGCCGCCGTATTTCGTTGACAACCGAAGATGGATGGCATTAAAAGGAATACATTCAAACAATGGCCAAAACAACAACAAAGCTACTTTATTATTATTATTTTTTTTTACCTCCGCTGCCACCAGAGGTTGCTGATTTTTTTTTTGTCATGGTCCTACCCCTCCTTGTCCTCGGCCTCTCTCTCTCTTTTTTTTTCTTCTCCCATCTCACGCTTTTAAAGTGTGAAGCTCATCGAGAAAATTACCTCGTTAAAATAACTGACATTTTTTTTCTTGTAAGTGGACACCTTTCATCCCCCTCCCTCCACTCCCCCTCATCTTCTTAATCTTCTACCTCTCAGCCTGACTCTTTTCTGTCCACCCCACTCCTTTTTTTTCGGCCTCTGTCACTCTCACAGTTATTCACCCCCCCCCCCTTCCCTCTTCTCTTTGAAACACATCCACATACCACACCTTCTTTCTCTCTCGCTCTCTCCCTCTCTCCTCATCGTTCTCTCTCGCTCTCAGAATACATGCAGTCGTCTGCCGGTTGCGTCAAAATACCGTGCAACAGATCGCCCATGTGTCCATTCAGAGGGACAAAGATGGATACCTGACCCTGCCATAGGGGAGATATGGATGGTAAATGTTGAAAGGGTACCTTTAGTTGCAAGTTATATCATACTCATTAGACGGAGCGGGTCCTGACAATCCCCGTTTCATTTCTACACCCCCCCCACACACACACCTCTCTCACTCACTCTCATTCACTCACCCATTTTCTCACTAACTTTCTCACTCACTCACTCCCACTCACTTTCTCTTTCACTCTCTGAATGTCTCACTTTATCACTCACTCTCGCATTCACTCTCACCCATTCTCTCACTGTCTCTCTCTCACTTTCTCACTCTCACCCACTCTCACTGTCTCTCACTCACTCACTCACCCATTCTCTCACTCACTCTCACACCCTCACTCTCACTCGCTGTCTCTCACTCTCACCCATTCTCACTGTCTCTCACTCACTTTCTCACTCACTCTCTCACTGTCTCTCACTCTTTCTCTCGTTCTCCCTGTACTATAGTAAGTGTTAGACGTGGCTCGTCAAGGTTCGAACCTACTACCGATGAATTCAAGAAATGCGTGGTGAGCATGGAAAGTGCAGACCGGCTGCACTGTCTATCCTCTCGTCCTCTCTCTCCCTCTCGGCTCTCTTTCTCTCTCCTCTCTCCAGCCCTCTGATTTTGGATTTCAAATCTCTGATGATGAAACTAATTACATGTTTGCCATCGGACGACAATTTTAGTAACTATTGCAGTTTCAAAATGGCGGCAGTTTTCATAATTACCAACCAAACCCTTGAGAGAAATTTTATTTTAAAGTTCATTAAAAATTTAAGAGGAAGCTGTTGTTTATAATAAATTTAAATTATGTATGCCAGAATTTTAATGGCGTAAAATGTACACAATACATTCTTGGGGTTGGTTCTCTGCTCCTACCGCTCCTCCCCTTCAAATTAATCCGGAATTAGGGTGTGATATGCCAGAAGTCCTCGTTTGTTTATTGAGATGCAACTCTCAGAACTAAAGTCTATTTACCTACCGCACAGAGGGCGAGATCACCAGGGTTCCCTGATGTGAGCGGAGGTTTCCATACATGGAGTTCGTCCACGGATGTTCTAATAGCAGAAATCCGCGCTGCATCTAAGGTTGTTCGTTTGTATTTACTGAACAGCCCTTCATTGATCATTGGTAACAGAAATTTGGTTTTCCGACAGATGGAGTGTTGGGTTCGAATCCAAACTGAAGTGTAGTAGTTGTGATGACTGGGTTCAGGATAGACTGTATTAGAGGCATAAGGTGAGCTTCTGAGGTGCTCAGGTGTGCTTTTAACCCCACTCGCCTCTGTCCGGCCGGCTGTTGGTTCGTTACGGTACATTTGCACCCCCTTCTATTTTTAAAGCGTTGTTTTAAACTTCTTACCGGTATGTGTATTTGGATGGAATTTTTTTTCCTTCGTGGGCCATGTGGAGTAGTGGGGGGGGACAGAAGAGGGTGCTGCAGGCATGCACATCCAGGAATAGAAACCGGGCAACTTGAAAGAGGTCCTTTGATTTGTAACGCTCTTAAGAGGAAGAGATGAAGGGTGTTTTTTTTTTATTTGTTTATCCCTCCCCTTGTTGAGGAGTGATGACAAGTTTAGGAGCCAGTTGATGGATTCATCCCTACCCTGTTCCCCCCCTCCCGCTTTTTACCACTCCTTATTCATTGATCCTTTTGTTTTCAAGGATCATGTCCGAGATCGTCACTCACCTTCTTCCCTATGCTTCATTCCTAGATACAGTACTACCCCCTGAAGTGCTGAATTGTAGACGGGGGAAAAAAAGTCCCTTTGTTGAATTGAAACCCATTGATGACATTTGGGAGACCCGCTCGCAGGTTTTGGTGGATCGTGCGCCGGTCGCCCTTTATGTGCACTATTCCCCCCTCCTCTCCCGTCTTCCTTTACCCCTTTTGGTAATCCTACCGCTCTGTCCCATTTCCTTCTCTCTGCCGGCCTCCTTCCTGTGGTGCATTTTATCGTTTTCAGAATGCACGTTGACCACCTGCTCTCTTTTTAGAAAACCCTTTGTGGATTTTACCTGTCGGTAGGTGGTAGCGTTGGTCGCCATTTTGTTTTTCTTCTTCCATCCCCGCCCTCGCTCAACCCTTTTTTTTTAATCTCCTCCGGTTACCTTCCGCATTTTATGACGATGATTATTATTTCTTTTCATTCAAATATATCCTTGCAGGTTTTCTTACAATTTTGGGCTCCATAAAGGGGGGGTCAATGTGTATTTCATTTTACGACACCCTCATACTCGTTCTGTGTCGTCACTTCCGCCCAGATCTCTCTCTCATCATCTATCCACCCTCACAGGTCTTTCTTTGGTTTGACTGACTGGCTATATTTGGGTTATCGGGCTTAGTTTGAAGACTTCCTTTTTTTAACATCATCTTAACATTCATGCAGCATGTGAAAGTTTATGGCGTGTTTCCAGAATGTCCCTCTCACTCCCACCCTGCCCCTCATCCTCTCTCAATAGTAGAGAGGGCTGTTCTCCTTTCAAAAAAAAAAGTATCGTATGGGAAGATCTAGAAAGGTCATAGGTCTTCTAATCGCTACTAGTGTCGACCCTCTCACGCTCTCCACTTAACCCCATTTTTAGTTCCTCTTTTTCTTGGCTCTCTCCCTGTCTCAATTGCAGTAGTTCGATAAGAAATGAATGACCCTTCTTAGGTTTTCATTCGTTATTGGATGACCCCCTCCCCCCTCTCTGTATTGTTTCTCCTAATTCGAAATAAGCAACTCTTAACCCCTTTTCCCGCTTATTTTGTTGTTGTTTGTTGGTGTTTTAGGGCCCTTCAACTACAAGGTCATTAGAGCCCCGTCCACAGCATAGTTCTTATGCAGAGACTGCACAGACACTACACTAACGCGACGATTTTTGTGGGTATTAGCAGTACCCAGTTTTCCCAAGCGGCCACCCATGTCAGTACTAGCTGGGGTTGCGCTGCTTAACATCAGTGATCAGACGAGAACTGGTGTGTCCAACGCAATTCGCCGCTCCCTTTCCCGCTTATGGTAGGGTCGGGTCTTGTCCCACTGAATAGAGAGGCAAGGGTGATCTATTGGGCAGTGCTTTTCCTCATCCAGTTGCTGACCAAAGCTGCAACCCCTATGCTTATTTTTATCGTCGATCTTCCGTTCGTTAGGGCACTCCACCTCCACCACATGTTAGGAGGGGTGAAGCCGAGCTCCTACGCCTGGGAATTTTGGCTCATCTACTGGTTGTACTGTATAGTAGAAAGGGTTGTTTGACGTACAAATGCCATCGTACACCACACGGGACCTCGGTTTTACTTCTCATCCGAAGAAAGGCTTGGTTTAGTTTGTTGATGTTTTAGGGCCCTTCAACTACAACGGTCATTAGAGCCCCGTCCACAGCATAGTTCTTATGCAGAGACTGCACAGACACTACACCAATGGGACGATTTTTGGGTATTAGCAGTACGCAGTTTTCCCAAGTGGCCACCCCATGTCAGTACTAGCTGGGGTTGCGCTGCTAAACTTCAGTGATCAGACAATGAACTGGTGTGTCCAACGCAATTCACCGCTCCCCCGAAGAGAAGCGTACTCGGGGCATCTCTCTCTCTCCCTCTCGTCCGGTAAAGAAGTCAACCCACCTCGGTCCAGGTCCTCGGTCGCAGTTACCGAGCACGCTATCCACTGCGCCACCGAGGCGGGTGTCTCCTAATTCGAAATGCTTTCGAAAATGTGCGCGTTCGTGCGCGCATGCGTGTGACGTCGTCGTTTTGGGTTTGCGAATGATCACGTGATTGGTTCTCAGGATTGAATTACAGGGTGTCTCGTGCTACAAGTGACGTATTTCCGTTCTAATTCACATATTGTGTAATCAAACTGGATCCTTTTTATTGATAAGGCTGGAATGTACAGATGTCAGGCAGGGTAGAGAGGGGAAAAAGAGAGATTGAGAGAGAGGGGAGAGCATGTCAGGATTCCGAGAATTGCAGCTGGGATAAGAAGGAAAGAGGGACCTGGGAGACAACTAAAGGGTAGGAAATTTTTTTAAAACAAAAGTTCAAAGGTCAACTTGTAGGCGATTTTTTTTTTAAATTTTATTACTCCTTCTCTCTCTCCCCTATCCCAAATACAAATTACGTAGTTATTAGCAGGACTTATCAATTGTATAATTGGGGGAATGAATTCGGAAAGAAAACGTTAGGAGTGCCGTGGTTGGACAACGAGAGACAGGAATTTGGTGGTTTGGGGAAAAAAAAGAAAGAATGGAAGATATCAGGGAGAGAAAGAGGGACGGAGTGGTGCACCCCCCTTCATTCGTCCGTCTAATCATTGGAGTAGTAACTTCGTCCACTTAAAAGCATCTGGTGGTCACCCACTATATGTATTCTGGAAAATTTATGCTTTTTTTTGAAAAAAAATATATAATGGAATGTGTGAGAATAAGAAAAGGTGGGTTGGGAGGGTTAAAAAGGCCCATTAAGGAATCCGATGCACGTTGCGGGATGGGGATATGGATGTGAAGTTGTCCGTGAGAAGCGAACATTTCTCCTCTGTACACCACTTGAAAAAAAAATGCATGTTTGTTTTTTTTTTTGGCAGAATTGCACCGCCAACAACAACAACAATAATAATAATAATAACTGACAAGAGGCTAGTGGGGAGGGCAAAGGAAACCATTTCTCTCCCCCCCTCCTTTTTTTTTCTCCAGAAGGTTGACGTCGTCCAAAATAGGAATTTTTTTAAGTCAAGGGTGGGTCTCGGGAAATGTTTGTCGTGAGGGTGGAAAGTTGTCCACACCCTCATCATTCGTCGCGGAAAAAAAAGGTTAATGGCCGTCTTAAATTTAAAAAAAAAAATCCGTATTTTTTAATTTATGGTATAAGAGGGTCATTCATATACACAACAGTGTGTTTACTTATATGATAATGGATTATTTTTTATTATCCGATTTTTTTTTTCTCTGTCCTCCTCTGTCAGGGGTAGAGAGGGTGATGGGCCGACGACAGGAAGGGATTTAGGCAGGGATACGATTTTTCCCCATCCCACCACCCCTTCTCTTGTCTCCTTTCTCGAAAATTGTAGTCATATTTTGGGATAGTTTTCGTGTTACTCTTGATCTGCCATCTCAAATAGTTCAATGGCAGCATCTTGATGTTTGAGGGGAGCGTTGGACACACCAGCTCGCGTCTGATCACTGAAGTTAAACAGCGCAACCCCCACCTAGTACTGACATGGGTGGCCGCTTGCGAAACCTGGGTACTGCTAATACCCAAAAATCGTCACATTCGTGTAGTGCCTGTGCAGTTTTCTGCATCAGAACTATGCTGTGGACGGGGCTCTAATGACCTTGTAATTGAAGGGCCCTAAAACACCACCCCAAACATTGATGTTTGAGTCTCTGAAAGCAGGTTCGATCCTGGTGGAGGTCAGCGAAAGACAGAGAGAGGGAGGAAGGGAAGGAGAGGGATGATGGATTTGTTGGTGTTTTAGGGCCCTTCAACTAGAAGGTCATTAGAGCGCCGTCCACAGCATTGTTCGTATACAGAGACTACAAAAATGAGACGATTTTTGGGTATTAGCATTACCCAGTTTTCCCAAGGGACCACCCATGTCAGTACTTGCTAGGGTTGTGTTGCTTAACTTCAGTGATCAGACGAGAACTGGAGTGTCCAACACAACTGGCCGCTCCCGAGAGGGATGGAAGGAGAGAGAGGGAGAGGAAGTGAGAGAGAAGGGGATGGGGGTTGTTGGCTCGTTGGTGTTTTAGGGCCCTTCACTAACAAGGTGATTAGAGCGCCGTCCACTGAGTATAGTAGTTCTAATGTAGTACAGCACAGACACCAATGCGAAGATTTTTGGGTATTAGAGGTACCCAGTGCTCCCAAGCGACCACCCATGTCAGTACTAGCTGGGGTTGCGTTGCTTAACTTCAGTGATCACACGAGAACTGGTGTGTCCAACGCAATAGGCCGCTCCCTCGAGAGAGAGAGAGAGGGGGGGCGGGAGAGAGGGAGGGCTATTGTCCCGCCTGGAGAGAAGCCGGTATCCTACCTTAGGTATGTATGTGTGCAATGTCACTGCTGCACTGTAAAAGGTGTAGTGCTCACCTTCTTCCCCCTTCCTACTTGGCGTCGGTAAAATGACCATCAGTGAGAGGCCGACGCTAAATAATCGAACAACAGCTCCACCTTTACATTTCTGTAACGACGTGAACCATGTGCTGTGATAGTTGAGGCGCTCTAATGCTACTGGCGTCAGGTTCAAATCCCAACAAAAATTTGTGAATTTTAATCGCCACTCTGAGCCCCTTTGCGCCGAGCTCTTTTTAGTAACCGATACTGTCATGGGACGACGGGTCCTATGAGGGAAGAAGGAGGATGGTCAAGGAAAGTGCGATATTAGTCTTTCTCTCTTTGTGTGACACGCATTCTGTAGTACCTTCCTCCTCTCGTAGGAACTGCAAAGCACTACTTTATGTGTAAGTGGGTAAGGTAAGGGAGAACTGGACAGTGGCTATTTGATGTTATTCCTGGTGGAATAGTAATAGTGCCATGTTAGAGGAGGATGAGGACGAGGAAGGTCAAAGGATTATATTTGGAACCTAGAAGAATCTTTTCTTTACCCCTTCCCCTTATCATTTGTCACTAGTGACCCACTTACAGTAGGTATCCAATGTCCACCTTGTTTGATTGGTGCTGGTGATCTTCAGGCATTGATCCTATTCAAGTCTGGTATCCAAGCTAGGGGAGGCGAACCTGCACACTTTGAGAGGTCCCAAGGTCGCGACATAGCTTTTAACATTAAGATACTGACTGTAGTGGGTTATTTTTTTCTGCCTTTCGAGCATCGGAATTTTCGAAGAGTAGACAGGGTCATAAAATTGATAAATTCTCTCCCAGGGTTTGTTTTGTAGCGGGTTGATATGTGCCACCAACCTGGGACCATTTTGAAGTCCTTTCTTCATCCAAAGAATGGACTTTTTGTCCTCTTGACGCCACTGTCCAGCATGTGACTGCATGTCTCTAATTTGTTTGTAAACAAGTTTTTTTTTTATTGACCCTTTGTACAAGAATGCGAATTGTGTGTCATTGTCCATGGCTTTATTTGGTAATAATACACCGTAGCCTAATTTTATCGGGATGCTTTCCCCACCTTCTTGTCTCCGTCCTCTTTTTTCAAAGGATAATTTAAGAGCTATCCTCCACTACACCTCTTCCCCCCCCTCCTTACTGATTCTTAAAAATGGCCTCTGAGATAAAGGTCAGTTGACAAATGAAGATCTCTTATTTCCAGTTTGTATTGAACTAATCTTGTCGTCCGACACCCCATTCTCAAATGGGATGGCCGGGTGAGGAACAAGAAGGAGTGTGAAAACTGATAATTTAGGCCATTCTTCTTCTTCTTCACTTTTTTTCTCCTCCCCCGACTCTTGTCTCTTTCTTGTTTTTCCCTAGCCCATCGTTTTGTTTCGCGGGACCAAGGAGCAGGGGTTAGAAAAAAGAATGGGTCATTCGGTGGGTGCTCAGTCTTAATCTTTTCTGATATCATAGTTGAAAATTTATGTTCCCTTTTTTTTTCCCCTGCAATCCTGACTAATAAAGATAAACATTTCGCAAGAGGTTAAAGGTCAGAAAGTTAAAAATGGATAATGGGATGGGCCCATAATGGATCCTTAAATAGCAAGGCTATAATGGCTAGGGGGTTGTGGGACCTATTTGTTTTTCTGAACGGGCCGATTAGTTCTTATGACACTTGAAGAATATATTTTTTTTTGGCTGTAGAGGTCACTTCTCTCCCACACCCCAAAGCTGTTACCTCTTCCCCCCTTTATCATCTACTAAAACTCATCCGTCTTGTAGTGGGGGAGGGGTTGAAGGATAGAATACGGGGGTATACTACAAAAAAAAAAAGAGATACTGAAAAAGTGTCCCAGAAAAAAGGGGTGCAGACAAGAGGTTATATAATCTGAACCTTTAAAGGTTATAGACCCACTGATTTATTGACTACTTATGGTTTTTAACGACATTATAAGAAATTATTACAACTCCTTAGAAGTTTTCATTTTCTTATCCTCTTTCTTAATCCTTGTCTCCCTCTCTCCTTGATTTTGGTGGCCCGCGATTATTGTTGCACCTGAGAGAGAGAGAGAGAGGAAGGGTGGGAGTGCCTGATTATCATCTCAACTATGGCACTAACTTAGCTTATAAAATGACCTCTTCATCGTCTCCCTTCGTTTAATTTTCCTTCCATCCCATCCCACACCATTACCACCACGTAAGTAACCCCAGCAGGGACATTTTATGGTCACTTTCTTTCCCCCCCCCCTCCGTTTCCTAAGACGTGAGTTAAAGACTATAAATTGCCTAGGCAGATGACCTAACTCTACTTAAAAATACCTTTCACCGTTTGTTTTCCCTCTCCTCGGTAGGGTGCTCCATTACTGCGTCAGTGACTACAGGTTCAATACTGGACCAAGCTGGGTTGGCTCCTTTCGGTTTGTTTGTTGGTGTTTTAGGGCCCTTCAACTACAAGGTCCTTTAGAGCCCCGTCCACGGCGTAGTTTTAATGCAAAGACTGCACAGACACTACACTAATGCGACGATTTTTGGGTATTATAAGTACCCAGTTTTCCCAAGCGGCCACCCATGTCAGTACTAGCTGGGGTTGCGCTGCTTAACTTCAGTGATCAGACGAGAACTGGTGTGTCCAACGCAATTTGCCGTTCGCTTCTTTCGGGCGAGAAAGAGAGATGCTCTGAGTGCGCCTTCGTTCGGATGAGAAGTAAAACTGAGGTCCCGTAAAGAGCCTTCCCTGGCGTCGGTGGAACTCCCCAACGAACACCGGGAACGGCTTATTGCGTTGGACACACCAGTTCTCGTCTAATCACTGAAGTTAAGCAACGGACCCCCTAGCTGCTACTAACGTTGGTGGCCGCTTGGGACAACTGGGTACCGCTAATACCCAAAAATCGTCGCATTGGCGTAGTGGCTGTGCAGTCTCTGCATTAGGACTATGTAGTGGACGAGGCTCTACTGACCTTGTAATTGAAGGGCCCTAAGGCACCAACGAATAGTAGACCGACAATAAATAAGCACGAGGTTTGCAGCTTTGGTCGGCAACCGGCTGCGGAAAAATACCGTCCCGGGTTTTCCACTATGCTAAGTAGGCTGAAGCCTAGGGCCTCAACATTTAGTGAGTTTCCAAAACTTAAGAAAAGGGGCTTGAAAGGGGCCTCAAAACTGAAATAGCCTAGGGCCTCTCAGTATCTAAATCCGGCACTGCCAATCTAATTCTAATTTACTACACTGCAAGCAGCCTTTTTTTTTTGGCCTTCACAATACTACCAATGGCAGGCTTTCCTTTGATGAAGCCCTCCACCCTATCCTCGCCAAGGCCTTTCCATTGTCGAATGACCCTTGGCAAAAATGACCAGTAGTATGAGTCTGTCTGTGCCCTAATCTCTTTCAATTTATATGGATGATCCTTTCTCCCCTTATACTGAGCAGGGGACACACCCAGCCAGAGGTCCATTACATCCCAGCAGCCGCAGTCTGATAAAAAGACTAATGCTGTGAGATATACGCCTCTGGCTTAGTGTGTCCCACCCTAGTTCCCTAATCGATCACCCTTGTGTCCATTCATTCGGAGGGACAAGATGGGTACCTTACCCTGCCATAGGCGGGAAAAGGATTAGGAGTTGCTTTTGTAGGGAAAACCATTTTCATAAGGCCTTGGTAAACCCGAGGCCGGGTTCTGTGAATGTACGGAACTCCCCTGGCACCGGCCCTGCACCTTCGCGCGTCTCGACTAATAGAAGGTTTGGTAGGCACGTGGTAGAACTTAGCTTGAGTACAAAAACGGAGTTTCCGTGATTGTGTGTTCCATTTCTTGTTCTGAAAGATTCGAATTTTAGAAGGTGTTGTAAGGAAATAGATGCCACCTAGGTGGCGCAGTGGGTAGCGTGCTGGAAAACTGCGTCAATGGTTTTAGATTCGATACTGAGTTGGGTTGGCTTCTTTCGGGTGAGAGAGGGAGAGAGAGAGATGCCCCGAGTGAGCCTTCCTTCTTGGGATGAGGAGTAAAATCGAAGTCCCGTGTGGTGTACGATTTCATTTGCGCGTCAAAGAACCTACCCCACTAGGGAACGGGTAGCAACTCCTAACCCTTTTCCCGCCTATGGCAGGGTCGGGTACCCATTTGTCCCTCTGAATGGACACAGGGTGTTATAGTGGTCATAGTTTTTTTCTGCAGCCGGTTGCCGGCTAAAGCTGCACCCCTACGCTTATTTATCGTCGGTCTAGTGTTCGTTGGGGAATGCTGCCGACGCTAGGGGGCGAGCTTCTACACCTGGAAATTTTGCCTCGTCTACCCGTTGCGTAGTAGAGAGGGTTCTTTTGACGTGCAAGTGCCATCGTACACCCACACGGGACCTCGGTTTTACTTCTCATCCGAAAGAAGGCACACTGGCGGCTTCTCTCTCGCCCCAAAGAGGCCGACCCACCACGGTCCAGTATCGAACCTAGAACTACTGGCGGAGTCGCCGAGCGTGCTAACCACTACGCCACCGCGGCGGGTTACTAGGGAACGGGTAGATGAGGCAAAAATTTCCAGGTGTAGGACCTCGGTGGAGTGCTCCAACCATCAGCAGGCCGACGATAACTGAACGTAGGGGTTGCAGCTTTGATTGGTAACCGACTGCGGAAAATCATTGTCCGATAGTTCACCCTTGTGTCCATTCAGAGGGACGAGATGGGTACCTGACCCTGCCATAGGCGGGAAAAGGGTTAGGAGTTGCTTTCCCTTGTAAGGAAGTTGTTTTGGACAGTTATCCAGACTTTCATTCATTAGACGCCGACGTCACTAACTAACGTCGTCGTCGTCGTCATCCTTGTTTTCATTCAAATATTTTTCAAGCCGAATGTACAGCTAATGCGAGGTTACAAATATGAGTCACACAACGTTGTTTTTTTTTTCTTCAGGTGTCGTAAGTAATGGGGAAGACGAGGGTGAAAATGCTCCCTCTTCCCCATCCCTTCACACGCATTTAGAGTACCCACATGCCCGAAATTGGAGTTGGCTGACGTAGTCGCCGCTGAGGTAGTCGGCGCGGCACGTCGCTGTAACAAGGTTATAGACCGCATTGTTGTCATTGGATACCTAGCGAAGAATAGAATTGCGCCTGCGCGGTGGTGGAGGGTCGCTCACGAAATGTAGAATCTTAAACATGTGCCACACGCCAGATGTTGGGTTTGTTTCATTGGTGGTTGAGGGTCCTTCAATTGCGATGGTCATTAGAGCCCCGTCCACTGCATAGTTCTAATGCAGAGTCTGCACAGACACTACGCCGGTCTACCACGATTTTTGGGCATTAAAAGTACCCAGTGTTCCCAAGCGGTCACCCATGATAGTTCTAGCTGGGGTTGCGTTGCTTAACTTCAGTAATCGGGTGAGAAGTGGTGGGTCCAACGCAATATGTGCAGCCAAGTTGCGTTGGACACACCAGTTCTCGTGAGATCACTGAACTTAAGCAGCGCAAGCCCACGTTAGTACCAACATGGGTGATTAGTAAAGAATGTTGGGTGCTGCAAATTTCCCCTTTCCTACGTCCTCTACACCTCCCTCCTCATCTCCCACGAGCCTCCTAAGGCTTCGTCCTGTTATGGCTGTTTGGCTTACTCCCTCATTCCAGAAATAAAGCTGCTCCGTTAGATGTTGGGAGTGGGGCTTCAGACAGGGCTCCTTCTCCACCATTGTCCGTCAGTATCGATTTTTTTTTCTTTGATAAGTGTGGGGTGTAACCCGCCGCGGTGGCGTAGTGGTTAGCACGCTCGGCAACTACGCCAGTAGTTCTAGGTTCGACACTAGACTGCGGTGGGTCGGCTTCTTTCGGGCGAGAGAGAAGCCGCGAGTGTGCCTTCTTTTGGATGGAGAAGTAAAACCGAGGTCCCGTGTGGGTGTACGATGGCGTAAAAGAACCCTCTCTACTATGCAACGGGTAGACGAGGCAAAATTTCCAGGTTTAGGAGCTCGCCCCTGGCGTCGGTAGCATTCCCCAACGAACACTAGACCGACGATAAATAACCGTAGGGGTGCAGCTTTGGCCGGCAATCGGCTGCAGAAAAAAACTATGACCAATATTTTTCCCCTGTGTCCATTCAGAGGGACAAATGGGTACCCGACCCTGCCATAGGCGGGAAAGGGGTTAGGAGTTGCTGTTTTTGCTTTGATAAGTGTGGGGTGAAGGTGAATGCAGGTGGTTGGACGCACCCGGGGCCCTGGGGAGACCGACATAGACGTGGGAGCAGGTTGTCCGTAAAGATGTGGTAGTGTGTGGGGTGGACACGGACCTGGTGGGAGATAGACGGGGGTGGAGGGTTAGAACCCGCAGACCTGATTATGTCACAGGCGGGATAAAGGTATGATGATGATAAATGTGGCCAACAGCTCTTTACAGACATTGTATTGACGGGGGCCCTGACCTGAATTTAGTACAAAGGTCTTACTTTTCATCCCCTCTCACTCGCCCCCCTTCTTCGTCTGTATTTTTAGACTGCACAGTGAAACCCCTTTTCCCACCTCCGAAATTTCACATCACTATATAGTACTTGTAAGATGTTACATTGAGACGTCCCACTTGAGAATCCGACTTACAGCGCGTGAGATTTCTCACCTGGGCCTATACCGTATATTACTTTGACCTCTTTAATGCAGACGCCGATCCCATTTTCGGTTCTCAACCACATTCCTGCCATCCCATCTACGATCTGCGTGGGCACTAATCGCCACTCGATGGTGGTAGTTTTAACAAACGGCACCTGTTTGTGTTACTTGTCAGAAATTGACCATGAACTTGGACTCCATATTTTGTTTTGTCTTCTGGTGCGGTCCCTTTTCTTTTTATTCCTCCTCCTCATCTTCCTCGTGGGCCCCACCTCCTGATTTTCGGTCAACTGGTTTTTTGTTTATACACACATTTCTCGTTTGCTGTGATTATGTTTGATTAAATTACCTATAACCCTCAAAGCCAAATTGTTCACCTCCCAATTTTTCATCTTCGCGTTTTTTGTTTTGGTTACCTGTTTTTTTATCTTCATTGAACTGAGACGGGACATTTCTTTCTCTCTCTCTCTCTCCCTCCGTATATATCCCACCCCACGCCATCTCCTCAACTGAGGGTCACAGTCGAAAGGGATTTATTTCATTTTCCATATTTGGTCAAAAAAAGACCTGTTAGTTGGAGGACCTTGCAATATTAACAACGCCGTCCCGCCGCCGCCAACAACTACCTTGACAACCATTTTGATATAAGCATCACTGATTTGCACCCTTTGGAATCAGTTGTTGGTTCACTAGATAACTAAGTGGCACCTCTGCAGTCGGCCAACATTCTTCTTTCTGACCAACCTCTCTCACTCAGGACTTGGGAACGACAGGACACTCTCTTCTACTGACGATAACTCAGGCTTGGCTTGCAATCGTCCCGTTTATGGACTACTGCGCTGTCCACGATGGACTCTCTTCGGACTGTTACTGAAGTTGCTATTCTACTGTTCCCGACTTTATTCGGACTTTGGTTTGCACTCGGATCGTCATTGCCATATTCCGGTTGGTCAGTTTTTTACTTTCCGTTGTCTGCTCGACAGAATGACCTGCCTCGGTGTGCTCGATTTATTGCGCCAGTGGTTCCAGGTTCGGTACTGGATCGAAGGGGGTTTGGCTTATTTCCGGCGAGAGAGAAGCCTCGAGTGCGCCTTCCATTTTGTTGTTGTTGTTTGTTGCTGTTTTAGGGCTCTTCAACTACGAGGTCATTACAGCCCCGTACACAGTGTAGTTCTGATGCAGAGACTGCACAGACACCACACTAATGCGACGATTTTTGGATACTAGCAGTACCCAGTTTTCCCAAGCGGCCACCCATGTCAGTACTAGCTGAGGTTGCGTTGCTTAACTTCAGTGATCAGACGAGAACTGGTATGTCCGACGCAATTCGCGTATTCGAATGAGAAGTAAAAGCGAGGTTCCGTGTGGTGCACGATGTCATTTACACGCCAAAGAACCCTCTCTGCTATGCAACGGGTAGATGAGGCAAAATTTCCAGGTGTAGGGGTTCGGTGGTCCAGGGGTATGGGGTTCTACCAACAGTAGACCGACAATAATTAAGCATAGGGGTTGCTTTGGGCGGCAGCGGGCTGCGGAAAAGCACTGTCCTGTAGATCTCCCATGTATCCAGTCAGATGGACACGATGGGTTCCTGACCCTGCCATAGGCGGGAAAAAGGTTAGGAGTTGCTTTTTGTCTGCTCGTCAAAGCAACTTTTGTTTATCAGTGACGTCATGTAGCCCACGGACAGCGTCTTTTCCTGAAAGCAGCACAGGACTGACTGGCCAACTATCTCCCAAATCCGTGGATGGAGGATGGCTACTTTTCCTTTTTATCGAAATTGACAGAATTTGGAAATTTTTGATTACTACTTTATGATTATTTCAATGCATGGCAATAACTATATGTATTTTTTTTTCTTTTAACAGGTGACACTTCCGGTGGCGAAGGAAATGATCGCGGTCTGTTTCCGCCTACTTTTAATCTGGCTTATTCAGCCATAATCACCGCTAACGCCACCTGTGGCGAAAAAGGAGAAGAGATGTTTTGTAAATTAGTGGAACATGTCAGGTATTTATTTTGAATTCATCCATATATATATTTTTTTCTTTTTATATTTTAACTTCAAGTTGATTGATATCCATTGTCTCCTGACCAGTGGGTTCGATTCTGGTCGAGGTGGGTGACTTATTTCGGGTGAAGGGAAAGCCCCAAGTTCACTTTCTGTCGTCATATAGAAAGTAAAGGTCAAGATGTCGTGTGTAGATGTGTGCAGTATAATTTATCTGACCAACAAACTGTGGTCATCAGTTCCTCGCCATCCTGTCTTTCGGGCGGCTGTATCGCGTTGGACCAGTGGCGTAGCCAAGGGGGGGGGGGGTTAACCCCCCCCTTGGGCCTCGAATATAACGAAGAGGTATACACCCTATCGAGTCATATCCCCCCCCCTTCAGAAAATCCTGGTTCATGCTATCGACAGTCATATTCACCCCCCTTCAGAAAATCCTGGCTACGCCACTGCGTTGGACACACCAGTTCTCGTCTGATCACTGAAGTTAAGCAACGCAGCCCCAGCTACTATTAGTAGGGGGACCACCTGGGAACACTGGGTACTGCTAATATCCAAAATCGTCGTAACAGCGTGGTGTCTATGCAGACTCTGCATTAGAAGTACGCAGTTGACGGGGCTCTAATGACCCTCTTCTGCTATTGGGCAGATGGATGTTTTACAGTGGGGTTCGTACGCTCGTTGGTGTTTCTTTTAGGGCCCTTCAGCTACAAGGTCATTAGAGCCCCGTCCACTGCGTGGTTATAATGCAGAGACTGGACAGACACTACATCAATGCGACAATTCTAGGTTATTTGCAGTACCCAGTTTTCCCACGCGGCCATCCATGTCAGTATTAGCTTAATTTCAGTGATCAGACGAGAACTGGTGTGTCCAACGCAATAAGCCGCTGCCCTTCCAGTGGGGATATCTGTACGGGCTATCCTGTTAGTAGGCTCATACATGAATATGAATATGTATGAATATGTAATCCTTTGTGACGGATACCTTGCTAGCGAGATTTTTCATGCCAGGCCCATATGCCTAGATCTCCACCAGCACCCTAGCAGTACCTTTGCCTTTCGCACCCACTCCAGCCGCTCCACACCAGAACCCATCAACCCCAGAACCTCTTCCAAGGTGGGGGTTCCCCAACTCATCCTGCAGTGGCCCAGCGCTGGACAGGCCAGGATCACATGCCTGACATCCTCCACTCGATCCCCACACAATCCACAGCCCACCTCTCCACCTGTGATCTTTGCCATTCTCTGTTTCGTCTCCAGTGACCCAGCTCTTGCCCGAAACAGAAGTGAGCTCTCCCACGTATTGTCATAGATTATCTCCTATATAATAATTGATGTGTTATATATTTGTTTAGGGAACCTCAATGTGGTATCTGTGATAGCAGAAGTTATGATGAAACCAGGCGCCATCCCATCACCAATGCAATCGATGGGACACACCGCTGGTGGCAGAGCCCTAGTCTACAGAATGGGCGCCAGTATGAGTGGGTGACCATTACTCTGGATTTGCGACAGGTAGGATGATATGACGTAACAGTATTTTTACCATTCAAAAGTGGTGAATTCCAGTTTAGCACCAATTAGTGCAATTCTGCGATGACGCGCATGCTCGCAGTCCTGGTTAAGTCGTGAAGTATTATTCCGGCACGGTGGTGTGTGTGACCCACATTTTTTGGGCATAAATTAAAACTACTACAGTGGCTCTAAGGTGACACGGAAGTCATTCGTTAACTATTGGAACTCTAACCCATGTGCATGTCCAGTGTGCAGCATCAGCACGGCACTCTGTTTTTCATCTTATTGGACCAATAAGCTTCTGCCCGTCCTGGTAACTCTTAACGTAGGATGTGTGACTAGTGAGTCCATTGGCTGCAGGTTTTAATCCTGACCGATGTGGTTGGCACTTTTTCTTCGGGACAAAGAGAAAGAGAGAGGCGGAGGGAAGCCCCCAAGTGCACCGTCCTCGGTCCTGAAAGAGGATTTGTAAAGCAGGATCAGTAGTTCTTGGTTCGATACTGGACAGAGGTGTGTCGGCTTCTTTCGGGCGAGAGAGAGGCCCCGAGGGTGCCTTCTTTCGGATGAGAAGTAAAACCGAGGTCCCGTGTGGGTGTACGATGGCACTTGCACGTAAAAGAACCCTCTCTACTATGCAACGGGTAGATGAGGCAAAAATTTCCAGGTGTAGGAGCTATCCCCCCCCCTGGCGTCGGTAGCATTCCCCAACGAACACTAGACCGACGACCGGTAACCGGCTGCAGAAAAAACTATGACCAATATATCGCCCTGTGTGCATTCAGAGGGACAAGATGGGTACCTGACCCTGCCATAGGCGGGAAAAGGGTTAGGAGTTGCTTTTTGGAGTTGCTATTCATTATAGCAGTATGTCGGCAGCCGGCTGCGTAAGAAGCGAAACCGAGGTCCCGTGTGGTGTACGATGGCAGATGAGGCAAAATTTCCAGGTTTAGGAGCTTCCCCCCCCCTGGCGTTGGTAGAATGCCCCAACGAACACTAGACCGACGATAAATAAGCATAGGGGTTGCGCGTTGGTCGGCAGCGGGCTGGGGAAAAACATCTTCCAATAGGTCACCCTCGTGTCCATTCAAGGGGACAAGATGGGTACCCGACCCTGCCATAGGTGGGAAAAGGATTCTGCTTGGTTCGTATTTGTTGTTGTTTGTTGGAGTTTAAGGTCCCGCCAACTACGAGGTCATTAGAGCCCCGTCCACTGTATAGTTCTAATGCACAGACACTACACTAATGCGACGATTATTGGGTATTAGCAGTACCCAGCTTTCCCGAGCGACCATCCATGTCAGTACTAACTGGGCTTGCGTTGCTTAACTTCAGTGATCAGACGATAACTGGTGTGTCCAACGCAACTCGCCGCTCCCGCTTGGTTCGTAACATTGTCTCTTCCTTTTTTTCCTTCCCCCCTCCTCCTTCCAGAGTGTTTGACTTGAAAGGGTTGAAGTGGGGATTTACCGGGCTAACATTAAAATGCGACCGACTCAAAAAATAAAAGTGGAAAAATAAAACTTTTTGACAATGTCAGCAAGTGCTACACCAGGCGAAAATGATGACAGAGACTGAGGAGAACTTGGGAAGTCTTTGACTTGAACTTTCAGAGGTCATTTTCGAAAGGCGCATGCGCGCCGCCGCCATCTTACGCATGAAGGTATCATCGCATACCTGAAGATGGATTGTATATGCGTCATCTTGCATAATGATGCTGCTGATGCTGTGGAGGTCTGTTTTGGCAGTGACATTGTTGAGGGTGAGACCCCCAACGTGGGTCATGAGTGAGTAGCAACTGCGCTTGAAGGCATTTCGTGTTCTCATTAACCTTTTTTTTCTTATCCTCTTTCCCCACCTCCTCCATTTCCTTTCTTCAACTTCTCTCTCTCTCTCTTTTTTTTTGGTCTGTCCACCCACCCCCACACACGCACACAGGCAGTCAAACGCAAACCGTAACTACTACCCGGCAGTTGTGTCTGTCTGCCTGCTCCTCCTCCCAGACAGCTCCTTTCATATCTATTTATAAACCGGGTTATATTTTAAGAGAGGGGAGGCTTTTTAATGGAGTTAAGCACCCTAGACGTAGGGGTTGTCCTGATTCGAGAATGGGATAGAGTCTATCCCATATCAGAACATATCTGGACGACAATCAGGACGTATCAAGATATGATTGATGCGTGAAGGGAGGGTTTTTAAAGGAGTTGAACGTCCTAGACGTAGAGGGTGTCCCGATTCGAGAATGGGATAAGAGGAAGATATGACTGATGCGTTCTAATTAGAGTAGTTAAATCTAGAACTTATCCCTGGCCATGAAGCCTGTAATCAGGGTGCCCCTTTTCCACTAACTAATACATCACCTCGTCCTGTCTATGTTGCCCCCCCCCTGCCTTCCTCTCCCCCCGTGGGGTAGCTAGGGGGAAGCAACGGGGGGGGGGGGACATCTGTCCCTGGGCGCCAAGTTAATGGTACATAATTACGAATACCCTAAAAATATGCCGCGAAATGTAGGTTTTCATGTTCTAAAACTCAAAAATTTCCCGGAAAGCATGATGGACACGCTTATGGCTCGCACCTTGTCAAGAGGGGCCAGGAGGGATTGTGAAAACTGACTTTGTCTCCTGGCGCTGAAGGCTCTAGCTACGCCACTGCCTCCCTTCCCCCTTTCAGCAGCGCCTGCTCTAGCACTTATGCCGCCACGGACAAAAAGCAAAAGCAACTCCTAATCATTTTCCCGCCTATGGCAGGGTTGGGTACCCATCTTGTCCTTCTGAATGGACATAGGGTGATATATTGGTCATAGTTTTTTCTGCAGGTCAAAGCTGCACCCCCTACGTTTACTTATCGTCGGTCTAGTTTTCGTTGAGGAATGCTACCGATGCGACGCCAGGGGGCGAGCTCCTACACCTGGAAATTCTTTTACGTGCAAGTGCCATCGTACACTCACACAGGACCTCGGTTTTACTTCTCATCCGAAAGACGGCACACTCGCGCTCTCTCTCTCTCTCGCGAAAGAAGCCGACCCACCTCGGTCCAGTATCGAACCTAGAACTACTGACGCAGTTGCCAAGAGTGCTAACCACTACGCCACCGCGGCGGGTATGCCGCCCCGGACAAAATGGCAAATTTCCGCCCCTGTTCTCACACTTACAGTCAAAATGGTGCCCCGGACAAATGCTCGGGTTGCCCCCCCTCCCCTTAGAGCGGGCCCTGCTTTCAGCTGTTACTATCATCGGTCTAGCACTGTCCCATTTGCGAATTTCTTCGTTATTCCCCTCTTCCCGCTTTCTCTCTCTCTCTCTACCTCTCTCTACCTGTCTCTACCTCTCTCTCTACCTCTCTCTCTCTACCTCTCTACCTCTCTCTACCTGTCTCTACCTCTCTCTACCTTTCTCTCTCTCT
>JAAFCE010009126.1:4088771-4122129 GCA_013389805.1 Trigoniulus corallinus
GAGGCGAGCTTCTGCTGAAAGGTTTTTTTTAATGCTACAAAATTCACTCAGAGTCGGGAATGACCTTGTGGCTCTTGACCTCAAGAATCAAATACACGCTAACTGTGGCTGCTGCCTCCGTTATTCATCATCCTCTTATTCCGCTTTTCGCAGGGTTGGGTTTGCGGATTCTGCCCCCCCCCCCCCCCCCGCCCAGCTTCCCATCCACTCCATCCACTGTCCTTTCATACAACCTGCACCCAAATCGGCTTAGGACGTACTATTGGGAGCGGCTGTATTGCGTTCTCTCGTCTAGTCACTGATGTTGAGCAACGCAACCCCAGCTAGTACTAGCATGGGTGACCGCTTGGGAACACTGGGTACTGCTAATGCCCAAATCGTCGTAACAACGTAGTGTCACAACACCCGTCCACTGCGAAGGTCTAATGCGGTTTGCACAGACACCAATGCGACGTAGCGGTACCCAGTTTTCCCAAGCGGCCACCCATGTCAGTACTAGTTGGAGTTACGTTGCTTAACTTCAGTGGTGAGAAGAGAAATGGTGTTATCATCATCAACACACCCTTATCCCGCCCGTGGCAGGGTCGGGTCTGCGGGTCCACTGAACATGCTCTGACTGGGGGCACCCCAGCTTGGCGCCTGGAGCCCACAGGAAATATTGGCTGAGTTGTTTGTAGGGGGATGCCGGCCTACCCCATTGTTCCAACACCGCATTACACAACCAAAATAGAAATTTTTAGCAGGTAAATTAATGCAAAATTACAATGCAACAGGAGTCAGGCTCATGCCACAGAAGAGAACTGGTATGTCCAACACAATAAGCCGCTCCCTAGAACTACGCAGTGGACGGGGCTTTAATGACCATTGTAGTTGATGAGCCCTAAAACACCAAAAAAAGCAAAAAAGAAAGCGTTCTATTGGACGTAGTTTGTGACACGCTCGTTTGGTGTAATGGCGAACGAATAGAGACGTTCGAATTCTATTTTAATTTTAAATTGTCCAATAGAGTATTGACACGTCATTTGGAACGAGCTTCAGTTGTAGAAGACGTTCGAATTTTGGCTATGGTAGTTTTTTTTTTTTTATAATTTTAAGAGTAAAATCGGACATGTAAGTTATATATTGGTCAGTTCAGATAGAAATAAATTTGGTTTACAGAAAACAAAAAATAAATAAATAGGAAAGGGAAAAAAGGTAACCGGCTTTCTTAACACCATGTTTATATTCTAATGGTAGTTGTCGACAGCGAAATGTGCGGTTCTTCCCATTTTCTTTGTCCCGTCAAGTTATTTGGAATTTACTACTAAACTTATTATTATTTCTTGTCGTTTTTTCTCCTCCCCGCTATTATGATGTGTTAGAGATTATATATTTATTTCATATTAAAAGTTCGTGGCGGCTCGTGTTTATATTTTTATAGCTGCGCTAGGATTGTCGTAAAACTCAAAATTAGCAGATCGCTGACAAATAATACGATTTAAAGAGGGGTTTTTTTTTGCTCCTTTTTTTGATTTGTGAATACTGTTTATATTTGCTGCGTAATTTTTATGACTTGATATACAACAAAATCGTAAAAAAAACGGATATTTTAAAGCGCACGTTATATATATTTAATGGCGAAATTGAGGTTTCTATGCAGTCGTTTTAGCAACACCACCCCTGTCGTTGGGAAGCAAAGGCGGTATTACCAAATAATATAAAAATTATGATATTATTATTACATTGCACACGCTTATCTTCAAAAAGATACGAAAAATGGCTCTGCAAACGTTGATTAAAATAAATACTATAAACCACCTCCCCTCCTTAACATGAATTAGCTTTTATAGGGCATGTCCCTCCTTCAAATAACACAAGAGGGGCATTAGTAAAGTTGAGTCTTGTGCCGGTGTTATCTGCGCCCTCTCTTGGTGACAATTCTTATTAGTTGGAGTTGTGACATCATCTGATGGCCAATGACTCCTCAAATGCAACTACTAGCCCTTTTCCCCGCCTATAGTACTGTCAGGCACCCATCTGTGTTCCTCTTAATGGAGACATGAGTGGCGATCTGTTGGACGGTATTTTTAGATAGCCGGCTGCCGACCAAAGCTGCAACCCCTATGCTTATTTATCGTGGGCCTACTGTTGGTTGGGGTACTCAACCGAGCTCCTACACCTGGGAATTTATGCCTTATCTAAACGTTGAATAGTAGAGAGGGTTCTTTGACGTGCAAATGGAAGGTGCACTCGGGGCCTCTCTCTCTCTCTCTCTCGTCTGAAAGAAGCCAACCCACTTCGATCCATTATCGAATCTGGAACCGCTGAAGCAGTAGTCAGCACGCTTTCCTACGCCACCGAGGCAGGCAGGGGAGTCGGCACCCCAACTGCTTGATAATTTACCGGCGACAAGCGGTAGCTAAACAGGTTCCATTAACGGGTTCCAGACGCCTGACTGGGGTGACCGCAGTCAGAGCATGTTCAGTGAACCCGCAGACCCAACCCTGTCACAGGCGGGATAAGGGTATGATGATGATGAAGGGGTAGCTAAACAGGTTCAGCCTCCGTGGCGCAGTGAGTAGCGTGCTCGGTAACTGCGTCAATGGTTTCTAGGTTCGATACTGGACCGAGGTGGGTTGGCTTCTTTCGGGCGAGAGAGAGAGATATGCCCCGAGTGCGCTTTTATCGGCATGAGAAGTAAAACCGAGGTCCCATGTGGTGTACGGTGGCATTTGAACGTCAAAGAACACCAGGTGAGGCCAAATTTGTAGGTGTAGGAGCTCGTGCCCCCCTGGTGGAGTGTCGCAACGAACAGTAGACCGCGACGATAAATAAGTACAGGGGTTGCAGCTTTAGTCGGCAACCGGCTGCGGAAAAACACTATCCAATATATCACCCTTGGGTCCATTCAGAGGGACAAGATGGTTACCCGATCCTGCCGTAGGCGGGAATAGGGTTAGGAGTTGCTTTGTTGTAGGGGCTAGCTAAATCCTCTACGTTTGAATTTTGTCGACTGTCGACTTACGCGTTCACATCCTAAGATTGTAGGACGCCACCCGGCTTAACTTTCCTTCATTCGGGATAGAGATGCTGTAAGCACACTTGTGGTTTCTCTCCTTTCCTGCTATCCTGTAAAGTAGCCAGGAGTGAACCTGCACCACGGCGTGTCCCAGAGCAAAGAGCATGACGGCCCGACTTAACCATATCGTTTGAATTCCTCGTTGACTACCTGTTTATGGCGCACTTTTCTTGTTATCTAACAGAAAAGAAAATTGTACTAAGGTCCTTAGAGGGCCAGTTGTAGGGTCGAACCTCTAATCGTCATGATCTCACTAGTTAAACTCTCTACTGCCACTGACCTCATCAGGGTAAGCATACGTACGTCATGCCGCGAACACCGTCATTTGAATGAGTTCCGTAAATAGAACGCGCCACCGCCATTGTAGTTCTAAAAAATAAAGAGAAGGTGAGTAGAAATGGCGGCGCCATTCTGAAATGCTAAAATGAAAATACAAAACAAAATCCGAATCATAAACTGTTGTAGATGTATTTATTTTCCATTGTATTATAAAATTTATTCGTCATTTGTTATTCTGAGTAAATGTGATGGTCATTTTTAGAGACACACAAAAAGAGAAATGTGTTTAAATGTCGAAGGTTTTTGTGGCTTCGTAGGTATTTCAAGTGGCTTATGTGATTGTCAAAGCAGCCAATTCTCCCCGCCCTGGAAATTGGATCTTGGAAAGATCGCTGGACGGAATAATCTTTAAGCCCTGGCAGTATTATGCCATCGGCGTTGGTGAATGTCTCGACGTCTATGGAATTCCACCAACAATCGGCATACCGAGGTATCGCAGTGATGACGAGGTCATTTGCACTTCGAGGTATTCTCAGTTGGAGCCGTTGGAAAACGGAGAGGTAATTTAAAAAATAATGTGTAATAGTTTTTTATATATACAAATTGTCCTGTCTGTAGGTATGAAACCACTTTACTAATTAAAAAAAATGGTGTTTTTCACCGCACGTGGTCAGTTTCATGAATCCTGAAAATTTTCGAAACAATCTCTTGGTTTCTTGTATTTTGCGTTTCCAGAATTTCGAGGCAATAGTTGTAATATGATGTATTTTCACTGTTATAGATTCATACATCTTTGGTGAAGGGGAGACCCGGTGTTATGGGACCTAGCGATAAATTACAGGTAATCCGAGTACTATGAATTGGTATTATGTTATAATTATTTTCTCACTACCAACCGTTTGTGCAGGAATTTACTGCAGCTCGATATGTCCGGTTACGACTTCAAAAGATCCGAACCCTGAATGCAGACTTAATGACTGTTCACACCCAGGGATGGGAAAGAGTACACAAGACCGTTACGCGAAGGGTGAGTACTGTTTTTCTGAAATTGGGTAAAGCACTATTAACTCAAAGACGACAGTGTTTTCATGCAAACGCCATCTACTAACGAGTTTTTTTACAGTAGACGACTCAAATGATAAATGAATTTGTGCAACTCCCACCATCCCTTCTTTGCCTCCTGTTTCACCGCACCATGTGAATGAACAAAAGGAGCAGGTGTCTGTCTTGACTTGATTAGTAGTGAAACGAGTAGCGTTGGGGTATCTGGCGTTTAACCTTCCTTCGATCCTTAACAGAAAATTAATTTTATGCATCACACACACACACCCATAAGAAGCTGCAAGCTGTTGGGGAAAAGGACCGGGGCTTGTCCATCATCATTAAATGTCCATATGACATGCGGTGACCTTGCAAAGGTGAACACATTGAGGCTTTTAATATAGATTGATGATTCGAATAAGATGCGAGTGATGGTGTATGTAACCTTTGTTCATCAGTGAGCACCAAAAATGAGAAACCACTCAAATGTTTGCCTAAAATCGTATGTGACCTAAACATTGACCGAACAACAGCTTGGAGACATCTTGCGGTTTTGAAGCTGACCAACAGAAATCTCGAAAATGTATTTACTGGCAAGCACAAGTCCATGAATTTTTGAAGAGCACTGATGTCACCGTGAACGCTGTAGGGCTTCTTGAGTGTAACAGCTTGCGTGCCTCTGAGATTCTAATTTCTGTAATGATTTTAAATGCGAAATTTACGAAAGTATGACTCCAACCCTTTGGTGGGCCTACAATGATGAGTGGGGTGTAGAAGATGGACAAATTTATTTTACGATGTCTGTAAAATGATATGAAAATGATATATTTTTAACATTTTGGAATTATTTTGACTTTCTTAGCTGCGCTTTCGGAGTAATGGAACACAGGTGAGAATTATTCGTGCATACTGTCAGATGCAGCGTGTTGGGAACCGATAACTAGTCGACCAAATATTAAATGACATCCCTTGACATTAAGCCGCAGACCTACCACAAACGTTTGGAGTATCCCTCTCCTCTCCAATCCAGACAATCCTGAGGCTATTTTCTACTTTATCACCTGGCTGGGGGAAGTAGCCGAGTGGAAGTCGTACTTGAAGCCATTCGAATGAGCTGCTGTCTGAGGGAGGGGCGCCCGTAATGTGTGGGATGGTCTTCATCCCGACTGCAGTTTCCCCAATGTTGTGAAAAGTTTAGCAGAAAATGTTTCTTTGACAGTGTAATGGAAAGCAAAACAATGCCAAATGTAATAATAGGGTACAATGTTATCCTTTGCCTCTTTTTCACGTCTAGCCTTATTTATTTCAACCAACCAGTCTTGAACACGAATGTTGTTTCACTTGGCAATTTTTCATGTGGTTTCCGCCCCTATTCCAACCTACATGTCATCTCTCTCTTTAACAGAATGGCTTCTCGTTAAAGGTTAGTAGGTTGAGAAACTCATGTTTAACAACCACTCCATTAGCCATAAAGACACGACTGTCTAACATAGACCTGAAGGCTGAAAAGGGTGTCCCTTCCCCTGTTCCCTTTGAGACATAACTCCAGTGCATCTTCTCTGGAAGATAGCAGCATTTCTTTGAAGTCTACGAATTCAAATCGAGATGACCACGGCCAGGACCGGTCTTAGGGCAAGGCGACCGACGCATCCGCCTTGGACCCCTATATTTTGATTTTATGTGTGCTTAATGCTTAAATCTTGGCACTGGGGCACCGCTATCGCCGACTGCCTTGGGCCCCGCGAACTCTAGGGCCGGCCCTGACCACGGTAATGGTTCATATGATGCACAACATGTGTCCATTTAGATGACTTTTTTTATCTGGGGTGTGGAGGGAACTGTAAGATCATTTTGGAGTTGGTCTTCCAATTCAGCTTTTGCTTAGAAGTTAGACCTCTGTCATGTGATGCGGAAAATGTTACTACATATGTTTAGCGCCCCTGACATTCGGTATTTTCATTTCTACGTTTTTGTTCTTACGTTAAGAGTTAGCGGAAGTCATTGGCGTACAGTACTTCAAAAACCTGATAATATGTATGATTAGCTTTTGGCGGAAGGAATTAATTATCCGGCAGTTATAACAAATGCTTATGTCTCGTCAATCGCCATCATTATATTCAGTTATGGCTTTCTCGTAGTAATTTCAGGCTGTCGTTGTGATGATGCCAATTTTTACTTTTGTAACTGGTGGGACATTAGTTTACACCGCGTGAAATTAGAGTCAGTTTTGTCACTGTGTCATTTCCGAATGATTTGATCTTTTAAACAAGTGGCGAAAGCATGAAAATTGTGGCCCTCCTCGAAACATTTTTCCAATGACCGTTTTCTAATTTCTTTTATAGCTCTTTTATTCTATCAAAGATATTTCAATTGGCGGCCAATGCATGTGCTTTGGCCACGCTAAGGATTGTCCACTCGACATCACGACTGGTGTAAGTACTTAAGTCACAATTAATCGGCCCTGTTATTGGGGCAAGTTTAACTTACTGATACTAGAATAACATTGATCGAATTTCAGATATTAAGATGCCGTTGTGTCCACAACACGTGCGGTGACAGCTGTGAAAAGTGTTGTCCGCTGTATAACCAGAAACCTTGGAGAGTGGGGACTAGTGAAGGAGCTGGGATATGTGCCAGTTAACAAATTTCTTGTTTTTTTTTAAACTGACTTTAGTTTGGACTGACTCAACAAATGGTCTTTTTTGCTCTTCTCATTCTTTGTCATTTAGAGTGCCAGTGCCACGGGCATTCAGATCAGTGCCGCTACGATAAAGACGTGGCTGCTAGAAAAGAGAGTATCAACATCGAGGGCAAATATGAAGGTGGAGGAGTTTGTCTTAATTGTAGGGTAAGTTGAAGGATTGTGAGAATACGTGGCAGCCTGGATTTCCTGTCGAAAAGCGCTTAACAAAATGTAATGTTTCCATTTAGGATTTTACTACGGGTTACAACTGTGAAAAGTGCATCGAAGGCTACTATCGACCACTTGGAGTCCAACCTGATGCTGTTCGTCCTTGTCTGAGATGCTACTGCGAAGGAGTGGGAACTATTGGCCACTGCGTTGGCGATAATAGTAGGCTCCACGAGGGACTGGTACGTCAACTACATTTCAAAATGTTGTGTTTATGCGTGATCGCTTTCAGTTTATCATCAGACTTATTAAGTAATGATTGAAATGTGACGTCGTTTCGCTACAGAATCCCGGAGATTGCGTTTGCAAGACAGGCTTTACTGGGCCACGGTGTTCAAGATGTGCTGTCGGATACCGAAATTTTCCAGTGTGCGACCTTTGTCCTTGCAATGCTGCTGGCACAGTTAACACAGACTGTGAAGGCGATTGCATATGTAAGGTAAGAAAGTGAGAACTGCGAGTTTTAATTTAAGTATAAAACAATGGGGTGAACTTGTGGCACTGATACACGCGTTTAATTGATAGCCTAACGTTGACGGAATCCGTTGTGATCGATGCAAACCGGGTCATTTCAACTTAGACAGATACGATCCCAGAGGTTGTACACAATGTTACTGCTTCGGAATCACAACACGCTGCATCAGCGCTGACCTCGGAGTTCAAGTGGTATGATTGATTATCACAAAGTCTAGAGATTTCTGGCGAAGTTTTTACCTGACAGAAAGACATCTATCATTTTCCCCATGTTACATTTAGATTGCACCACGTCAAGGTTGGCGGGTGTCGGACGCTTTGGGACAAAAAGTCATTCTCCCATTAGTGGAAGGTGGTGTCCTTACTGTGGCTAATGACGACATGACCGGCCATGACACATATTATTGGCTAGCGCCTGATAATTTCACAGGGAATATGGTAAGTACGAAACTGTCTTGATCACGTTAGATTCTGTAATATTCCACTGAATATCTTTGATAGAGTGATAATGTGTAATACTCTAACGTCAAGAGTGGAATAGCCTTTAGCAGATCTACATGTTGTATAATATTCTCAAAATATTTTTCTCTGGATAATTTAGTTGAATGCGTACAGTGGACGACTGCATTTCAACTTGAGTTGGGTGCGAGCAAGAGGTGATTCTGCGGGATGGCCCACCAAAGGCCCCAGTGTCGTTTTAGACGTAAGTAATGTTAAATCGCATCGTCTTAAACGTTTTGTTTTGTATGTGCTTTTTTGCGGAGTTCATTAATGGGAAGCAGGAGCTTGTTGGGATGGTTGGTCTCTTTTTTTCGTGATCTTTATTAGGGTGGAGGGATGCTAATTGCCTATGATGAGCAGCACGGCTACAGGAGGGCTGACAGCGTCATTGGAAGCGTTACGTTGTCAGAATATGGCTGGTACCACATAAGTTCGGATGTTGTGTCTCACCGAAAAAAGACAAGAAAAAAGCCCCAGGAACCCGTCACTAGAAGGCAATTCATGGAAACTTTACATGTACTTGACCGGGTTCTTATCCAAGCAAAATTTAATACTGATCAGATTGTTGGAAAGTAAGTATCATTTTTGAAGTCATAGACCACTAAATGGTTACATTCGAGCATTAGCGTACCCAAGGCAGCTAAAAATACTGTATTTATCCAAAATACGCTTACTTCGTGAACACCATTGCATATGATAATGTTGTGGTGGTGACTAATGGGATTTTTAGGCTTCACTCTGTCTCCATGGAAGTTGGATCAGAGTCCGTTTCGAGTTTAGCGCGACTCAGAGGTGTCGAGAAGTGCCTTTGCCCTCCAGGATATTCAGGATTCTCTTGCGAGGTAAAATACTGAGTCCCTTTGAACCTCTCCTGGGGTATTTCTCAACAGAAGTTTGAATCGATTGTCAGAGTTGCGAAGTCGGATATCGAAGGGTTAATACTACAGCGCACAAAGGAGAATGTCGAAAATGCGACTGCCACGGTCACGCAGACAGCTGTGATCCATACACTGGTGAATGCAAGGTGGGGCCTACTATTTGCACTTGTGTATAAACGGTTGATGTGATTTACGTAAAGTTTACTAACAAGAGACATACATTTTAGTATTGCCTTCATGACACCACGGGTAAACACTGTGAAAGGTGTCGAGATGGGTTTTATGGCGTTGCAACCAGAGGAACACCTTTTGACTGCCGTTTGTGTGCTTGTCCATTAGAAGACCCTGAGAAGAGAGTCACACATCTTTGTGCGACTACTATCGATAAAGATACGGAAAATGTTGATTATGTATGTACCAAGTGTCCATTGGGGCATGTTGGTGACAAATGTGAAAGGTGAGCATTAGTAAGTAAAAGTATGTAGTCTACAGGAAGTCATAATAGAAGTTCCTCTATTCTCCATCAAATGTACCTTTGTATGATATTCAGGTGTGCCGACGGATTCTTTGGAAATCCTCTCCTTCCAGGAAATTACTGCCGACCTTGTGAGTGTAGAGGACATTCCGATTTGTTCATTGCTGGAAGTTGTGATCCACTGACTGGAGAGTGCCTCCGATGTCAGGGCAACACAAAAGGATGGCACTGCGATGAGTGCCTCGATGGATTTTTTGGAAATCCTTTGGCTGGAGACTGTGAACGTCAGTGTTTACGTTTTCTGAGATATTCACGTTCATTAAACCTAGCATCATCAGGAAATAAGAATCGCCTATTGCATTATTTCTAGCATGCAATTGCAACATCTATGGTTCAGCCAATGGTGGAATGTGCGTCAAAGCTACTGGACAATGTGAATGCCGCGCTAGATACACTGGATTAAAATGTGAACAGTGCATTGTAAGAATATTATCTGCACTACAATATATTATGTAGCGCTTTGGAGTTTATTAATTGAGAGGTTTGCATTTGTTTAGGAAAACTATGGCAACGTTGCAATTGGTTGTGTGCCTTGCAGCTGCCATGCAATAGGTTCGGTGACCACCGTTTGTGATCCTGTTTCTGGACTTTGTGATTGCAAACCTGGTGTCTTTGGAGCGGGATGCGATACTTGTTTAGATGGATATCATAATTTTTCAGATATTGGTTGCAAATGTAAGGATATGTGCAACATTTCTATTAGCCTCTCTTTAGCAACACACCGAGGATAGAGAGTCCTCCCCCTCTTTCACATCCACCTGCTTTGAGTATACTGTAGTGTTGAACATACTAGACGCCCTCTAACATGGTGGGAAGCTGAAATCCTTAGTACTCTCTCACTCGCATACAGAAATTTGGTGTTGCTCAGTATTGTTTAAGACTAGCGTGGGGCTCCTGTGGCGTTTTGAGATTTCGACAAAAAATTATTAGTGGGGTCTCAAAATATTTAAATTTTGCAAATTAATTTGCAAATGCTTTAGAAATTTGAAAATGAGGGGCCTTGGTCTGATGTCCAAAAAGAGCAACGTATGTCCGGAGCTCTATTTACGAAGCATGTCCGAGATAGTATGACAAGTCTCGTAAATAGAACTTGGCCTATTTAGGTAAAGTGGTTCCCCTTCCCTCACTTACTTCCAAAGAACCATACAGAATGCCGTAAGGGCTGAACGCACCAGTATAGTATAGAACTTTAATCATTGATTGAGCATTTTAGCATCTGAATAGACGCAACGCTTAATGTGATGATTTGAATTCCATAAACATTTATTTTACTCCACAAAAAGGGTGTGCTTGTCATCCAGATGGGTCTAGGTTTACCAATTGCACCGAAGACGTTGGACAATGTCACTGCTTGCCTCATGTTACTGGAACAAAATGTGATAAGTGTTTGGTATGGTCTAGATGCCATAATATTTTTGTTGCCTGTTTTCTTCGAATTTCAACGTTTTGACTTCACCCTTTTTGATAGGAAGGATTCTGGAATTTATCTTCAAGCAGAGGCTGTGAGCCTTGCTCGTGTGACATAACTGGATCTTTGAATTCAAGATGTGATCTAAATACTGGTCAGTGTACCTGCAAGCCAGGAATTGGCGGAATCAAATGCGATCGGTGTCTGCCAGGTCATTTCGGAATGTCATCTTCAGGTTGTAAAGGTTAGTGTTGGTTCCTTGTTTGTTAATGACTCGTCCCATTTTTTCCCCGTAATGAAAAAAATAATTCTTTGTTTGTCTTAAGTGTGTAATCTATGCGATATTCCTGGGCATATCTGTGATCCAAAAAGCGGCGAATGCGTTTGCCCGCCGTTCACTCAAGGATCTAAATGTGAGCAGTGTAGACGCTATTATTGGGGGTACGACCCGATAGAAGGTTGTAAGGTAAGTCCAAATGCGATACTTTTTGACTCCTTCCGAGTGGTACTCTCTGTTTTTGATGATTCCATTTGCAAACAGTCCTGCAACTGTAACGCTGACGGATCTGAGGATATCCAGTGTAACATGGAGACTGGAAGTTGCACTTGTCGTGAAAGCTATGAAGGGACTCAGTGCAACAAATGTCGTTTTGGCTATTTTGAATTTCCCAACTGTAAACGCTGCAAGTGTCATCAAGAAGGCACTGATCCTTTGCAGTGCAAAGACGGTCACTGCCAATGTGCGGAAGATGGCCAGTGCCCATGCAGAGTATGACAGGTTTCACTTTTCTTCATTTTGGAGAATTTTTGATATGCATAGGTCACACCATTAAAATTAAGGTTTGTGAACACACGGAATTTTGAATTCAGGATAACGTGGATGGAAAGAAATGCCGCCGATGCAAACTGGGAACCTTTGGTCGTACTCCTGTACAACGGGAAGGATGTTTTGAGTGCTTCTGCTTTGGAAAGACTTCCAAATGTTCTTCAGCCGAATACTCTTGGATTCAGGTGAATAGCATAATACAAATTGTTTTAAGTTCAGAAGAGTGATTATTGTAACGTTTCTTGTTGGCTTGGAGAGTGGTGATGTTGGGCCAAAGATCTAAATAATCATATTTGTTAAGTACCTTTTTGGTTGGTGTCTATGTATGTGTGCTCAACTCAGATGATTCCGATGGTGCATTTTGTAGCTTCCGATGCCAGAACGCAGAGAAATCTCTCTGGTTGTTCCCACCGACGTGATACATGGTGGGGGCGCTGGGAACAAGTCCCGCATAGTGGGACCCATTTTGCCATGGATTACTGCCGAGATCTGTTACATAAATGTACTGTAAGCCATTTCCAGTGTCGCCAGGCAAAGCACTTATTCTTGATGTTTTTATGCTCAGAGGATATCTAGAACACTTAAGTGTTAAATTTTGATTTTGCTTCTTTTTGTTTTTGAGCATGAGCTTTTTTTTAACGAACTGAAAGATACTTCCGCTGTGATGCAATCTCCAAAACCATTAACAGGACGTAATCTCTTCTTATGGGTCGCATGCTTTTGGCTGCAAACAACTAAAGGGTCTTCTCCACTGTTCAGATGCAAGCAGTCATATGGGGGAGTAGTTTGAGAGCCTTATCTGAATAAGAAATTAAGTACCTGCTATTTTCAAAAATAAATTTTATGGTTATGTTAAAAGTACCACTTGGTTCCTGGTGTAAACAAGTCACGTTTAGAGTAAACAAGAGCTTCAAGATAATTTCACTAATTAAGAACTACAGCTGGTGTTAATAAAATAGATGAGTGGTGTTGGTAACAAGATGATTTACCGCATGTTTGTCCCCCGTGTGAAGATTATAAATGACCTCTTAAATGAACACATTTTCTTTTATTAACGGTATTGTGAATTTATCTAACCAATAAGCAAGATGATTCCTTACAGAAGTCGCACCCCAGTGGGTGCCATCTATCTATTCACCATCAGCTTCTGGCGCTTTTTTTTACTGACATCCATTATTTTTTTTACCACATCTGCTTTTTATGCTATCCAATTCTAAAGTTGATTCGCCGCCCCACTGTGTTATACTAAATTTTCTTACTTGTACGTTGTTTAGCTGGCCCATCCTGGAATGCGACAAATAACTTCAGAGCGACAGGAATCATCGTTGTACATTCTCAATGGTCTGAGAGTGATACCTGGAACTACTGGAAACGTGGACGTTCAGATTCCTTTGATGTTGGATGCCCCGCTTTACTGGAGTCTTTCAGACGTATTCAAAGGAGATAAGGTCCTGTTGTAAATTGCCCCTATGACCATATTACAATATTGCAACAATTTTGTGATATCCATTTTTACTTTTGTTGTTCTTCATCGTGAATTGTTGCTCTTGCATCTTGTAGGTGTTGTCATACAATGGCCATTTATCATTTAGAGTGAAATCAGAAGGTGGGACACCGTTTCCTGATTCTGTTCTTGAAACATATCCATTGGTGCAACTTCAAGGAAATTTCAGGCTGGTGCTTGAATTCTACCCAAAGAATTTGGCACCAGATGGTCGCTATGATGTCAGGTTACACGAGGTTAAGAAATTCATTCTGGAATGAGTTCATATTGATGGCTTGTGACAGCCAGACATTGGTAACGATTGGTTGTATCTTAATTGTTCATACAGGATTTTTGGAAGATTAAAAACAATCACGAATCCCAAGTAACAAGAGCCATCATGATGGTCGCTTTACAAAACATTCAACACTTTTTAATTCGAGGCACCGATAGATCGGATTTTACTTCCGCCATGTAAGTTTTCTACAATACATTTCTGGAACGGTTTCATCAGGTTGTTCCGCATACTGAGTTGAGGGGGCCAATCATTAAATTCCTCTAATGGCATCAATTTTACTCTCAGTCTGGAAGATGTCGTCATGGACGTGGCTGTACCAGCCGCTCCCTTAAGCCCAGTAGTGGCCGTAGGCATAGAAATCTGTGTCTGTCCACCGCAGTACAACGGGACATCGTGTCAGGTTGGAATTTTCTTTCAATTCCTTTCCTCGCTGTTTGTATCCAAGCAGTCTTTAATCAATTTTCTGATGATTCAGGATCCAGCCGATGGTTTCTATCGAAAACGGAAGAAAGATTTTGTAAATAGCAAAGACATATTGGATTTAGTGGGTATAGCAGTGCCTTGTGAGTGTAACAACCGAAGCAAAATTTGTCACAAGGAGACTGGGGTGTGTCAGGTGAGTAGGACTAAGCAAGCGAGTATAGTTGCCATTGTTTAGTGTGTGCTTGAGACCCATTAGTAGTTTATCAATCAGATCTGACAATTTAGGCCACTGACCCCCTTCTTTGTACATGATTTGCTGGATTAATTTCATGGGTTGGGGAGTAAGCCAAGCAGCCATAACAGGACGAACCTTTAGGAGGCTGCAGCGGGAGATGAGGAAGTGTAGGTGTAGAGGACGTAGGAGAGGGGAAATTTGCAACACCCAACGTTCTTTACCAACCTCCCATGTTGGTACTAACGTGGGCTTGCGCTGCTTAACTTCAGTGATCTCACGGGAACTGGTGTGTCCAACACAACTTGGCTGCACGATTTAGCAAGTTCGTGACGTATATAGCGGGGTTATTCAATCCATCGAACGCCATTTCGTTGGGTGGGAAGTAAAACTGTGACCCCGGGCTGGTGACCCGACCCCATGGCAGTAAATAAATTTATTGGGAGAGTTGGTGCTGCATTTGCTACCATCGAGCAAGTGGCTGGCACACTGAAGGAAGTTAAACAACGGTATATGGGAAAATGAAGTATCAAGAAACGCAGAAGCAAAAACGTTATACTGAAGCGCATCATTTTCTGTTTCATAGAAATGCGAGGGTAATACAGATGGTCCTCATTGTGAGAGGTGTGCAGTTGGGTTTTACGAAGATACGAACGCGGTGGGTTGTAGACAGTGCGCATGTCCAACTGTGGAAAACAAGTAACGTCCTGCAATATTTCACGAAAAAAGCTTATTCTGTTAAAATAAGATCACTGGAAGTGAAAATCATATCACTTCTACGTATTCGTCTAGCTTTAGCAAGTCGTGTGTTCTGGATGGATTTGGACTTCTGATTTGTACTGGTTGTGAGCCTGGATACAGTGGCAACAGATGTGAAAAGTAAGTATAGAAATTGCGCCAAATACCGTTTTCTTGAAACCTTATAATTTCAAGACTGTTCAGCGGAAGTCTGACTTTCTGAAATCTTCTCTAGCTGTGCTCCTGGTTATTATGGAGATCCTCTGACTACAGGAGGTTCGTGTCGGCCATGTTCTTGCGACCTGCGTGGTTCGGTAGGAGAAATGTGTGACCGAAGGACGGGACAGTGCATCTGCTTAGAAGGTCTGACAGGCCGAGATTGTTCAAAGTGTTCAGTGCGGCATGTTTTGACCAGTTATGGTTGCCAAGGTCCTCATATTGATATTTTTTTTTTCCGTTTTAGCTTTCTAAATAGTTCTGGTTCAAAACATTCTCATTAAAATATATTATTTTAACTACTATGCCTTTCAGCTTGTGACGACGAATGCATAACTTTGTTACTTGATGAGTTGGACTACTTACATTCTCTAACTGCTCATATAAACGTGTCTGGAGTCGATCCTGCTCCTTGGGCGACGCTGTATGCTCTTGATGCCAGAGCTATGGCCCTCAAAGTGAGTGTGTAAATGATTTCAATAACCTTCATCTCTTTTCTGAACATCATAATAGGTATGATGACGGTTGGTTGTTACAGGAAAACCTAACTATTTACGAAAACTCCCTCAAACACGGCGAAATGCTTATTTTTGACTTCGACAACACGTTTGATTTAAAAGGATCGTTCAGTCTTCAGTTTGCTAAAGTAAGCATAGAGCCTATTTCTACTTTCTGCTCTAGTGTGACATTTGTTTTGAAAATTGTCTAAATCCTTTTAATAGTCTAAAGATATTGGGAAAAAAGCGGAAATTGCTTCTGTAAATGCTTCAGCTACCTGTATGATGTCTCGCAGAGTCCTTCAGAGCACGCATGATGTGCAGAAAATCTTTAATGGTATAAAATAAAAAGATTCGGTTTTGCGTAATACTTGTCCGTTATACCATCGTATACTTTCTTTTGCAACTTTGTTTTTTAGAAACAGTGAAGCGCTTACAAGATTATTTCCTTGCTGTTGCCAATGCGTCTGTGAACATTGACATGGCTATTCAACAAGCTGTGAAGTTACTCGACGAGATCCGAGAGAAAGATTTTTCTACTGTTCGCATTGAAGCAGATAGTGAGAGCAGGTGACGATTTTGATCAGACCTTAGCGATTTTAATCTGGTTTTTAATCAACTACAAAACAGAATGGGGTTCGAAGATCAATCGTCTTGTTGAAGGTTTCGTTTCTTAAGAAATATAATTTCATGGAATCTGGGTTCTTTTGCAGAAAAGCACATGCAACTTTAGAGAGAGTGAAAAAGTTGATATTCAATTCGACGAAAGTAAAAGGCGTCCAAAATGATCTCCGTCTGTTCAAAGGCAAACTAGAAGATTTAATGCGCTCTATTGCGAGCCTAGAAGCCAACTTAACCAGTACCAAATTAAAGAACACCCAAAATAAAGAAACACTCGAGCGACTAAGGGTAACATGTCACTTCCTTTTAGGATAGGATATACTGTATTTATTTGCAAGATAATCACGTACAACCTTAACGCATCGCTTAGGATTTAGAAAATAAAGTCAAAAATGTGACAGAAGAATTCATTAAAACCAAAGATAATGGCGGAGATCTTCTGAATGAGGCGAAAGAATTCGTTGATCAGGCGACAGAAAACTTTCTAGTAAGAATTTTGATTTATGGATGCAGAAATTAATCATTTAAAAATTAATCGTCCTGTTGTTTTCTGTGTCTTAAGATTCTAGAGAGTTCCTTACAGCCTTTTCAAAACCTTGTTGATCGTTTGGATGCCCATGTCGGACGGCTTCTTCAGCTGTTACCTCGTTACTTAAAGCAATACGTCATTCCAGCAGTGGAACACGCTGACAAACTAATGCGCCAAGCAAAACTCTTGTCAAGGTTAGAGGTCCAGCAGTGACTTATTTTTTTAGCCTCACCATAAGCAACTGACGCTTACCTATATATTATTCAATTTTTTTTTTAAAAAGTGAATTTCAGTCGACGAGAAATGATTCTGCTCAAGCCAAAAAGGCTGCCCTGGCTTATGAAGACGTAGTTAGCGTTATTAATGAAGCTAGAAACATTAGCATTGCTGCATTGAAAACGGCAAATGACACGAGAATGTTGGTGGGTTATTTACTTTTTTTTTTGTCACACACAGCAGTGCTGAATATGTCGTCTGATGAAATGTTTGTTTATTTAGACATTTCCAGAGTTTTCTCCAAGTCTTTCTAAACAGGCAGAAAATTCTAAAGACTTAAGTAGTGGCTTGTTAGAGAATGCCAATAGACTGAAAGTCCACAGAGTTCCCGGTAATTCGCTTTGAGCAGTTGTTCCTAACATGGAAGTGAAGCACCAAAGGCTAAAATGTCAAAACGATTTCATTGCTAAACCTGTCATGAATTGCAGATCTTCGTCGAAAACTGAAGAAGGAACAAAACGATTTAATGAAATTGGCCGATGTTATCAACTCGACTAGGGTCATGCTGAACAACATTACAGGAGATATGAAAAGTCTAGAAAAGATGACTGAAGGCATGTGGTGCCAAAAACAATTAATCGGAAAAAAAAAGTATTTCATACTTGTAAATGCATCACTCTTATTGCCGATATTTTTACTGATTTTTGCAGAACTCCAAGAAAGCGGGAATGATGTCCTTGGTGACATTACAAAAGTCAACTCCATATTAAAGGAAGTTCATCGAAAAGTGGATGCCTTTGTTAGACAGAATGCTACCCTTCATCAACGACTGGCGGCTTTTGAAGCGGCCTCGACAGGTGGTGTCGATAATCTAAACCAAAAAAGTAAAGCTAAACCCTATAACTTTTTTTTTAGATTATATTTTAAATTTTTGCAGCCCTTTGTACTTTCAATGGAGCCTTTTCTTCATTTTCTCTCTTTACTTAGTAAATCAAATCGAGGAAAAGGAAGTAGAAATTAGAGACAAATTGACCAACCTTACATTGACCGTTGACAGATTCATGATCAAGCATAGAAATCTGACAGAGGCGTTTGGAATCCTCATGAATAACATCACCCTTGCAAGACACAGAGCTGCTAGTGTAAGGTTCATATTAATATATGTTTGTTGTATTAAATCAAGTTGTCACCAAAGTGGTTGGTGTCGACTTTCCGGGCATGAGGGTCGATAAAAGTTAATTTAATAATGAAATGCAAGTAAACTCCTGCTTCTTGAATCACATAGATTACAGCTTCTCTGAGTGGAACTAGCGGTATTTGTTCTCGTCGTTTGCGGTACTTGGTGAAATCGAGTACCAGTAACTTCATCACTTTCTTGTATTCTGTGGCCGCCAATGTGACAGACAGCCTTCTGTTATTCATTGGAAGTGCAAATTATGTAAGTAGTGGAGGACGTCTAATTTATTCATTTTGCTTGTGTGTACTGAATGTGAAATGTTCGTCAACTCTCATTGTCTAATCTAATTTTTCCTGTTTTTTACAATTTCTCTTTTTTTTGTCTCCTCCTTGGACTCTTTGTCAGAAAGACAAGGCGGTAAGGTCATTCTTCTCATTTGGGACTTTTTAGTATTTTTTCTCCTCCCTTCTATGCTCTCATTCCGTTGCTTGCATTGTCAGGTGTTGAAGTTGTCCTAGTGCCTTGTTATCTTTGTTGTTCTGCGTTTTTTCTTCCTTCCCCCCCACACAAGCACATATATTATGCACGTTAAGCCTCAGATCCCTTCTTGAAAGAATTTGTGTTGTCCATATGTCCAAATTAAGTAACATGGTTTCATAATGTGCATGACAATTAAGGTACATTGCTGGATGTTATCCATCGTTTCTCACTTGATTTCTCGCATGGCTTACTGCAGTAACAATTGATTTCCGACTTTTGCGAAACTGTAGTCAGATTTCCTTGCCGTGGAAATGGTCAAGCGCCAAATGAGACTCATGTGGAACACTGGTGAAAGGACGGTAGTCGTTGAGCACCCATTGGTTCTTAAATCCAACAATGATGCCCACAGTAATATGACGGAGTGGTACAAAGTGACCATTCAAAGGTAATTGACTTAGTGAGAACGTTAACTAAAGCGCTCACATGAAAAAAAAAATCTTAATTTTGCAATTGAAAAAATTAATTAGGGTGGGTAGTCGAGGAAGTTTGAAGGTACATTCTACCAGTGTGAAAGAGGATCCAAACCCAAAGAGCAATTCTTCTAAGCCAGGGAACGAGCAGATCAATTTTGGTAATGAAGGAGCACCTGTTTACATTGGGGACATTCCTGAAGGTTTTAAGGTCGTTGATATTTCACAGTAAAATCTTTGTAAAATTTTTGTTTGATTTGGGACTTTCCAAAATTTTGTGTTCATCGTATTTCACTATAGAGACCAAATGAATTGAAATCTCGTCGCTTTATGGGCTGCATGTTCAACTTGATAGTGGATGAAAATAAGGTGGGATTCTGGGACTTTGTTCCATACAAAGCAAATTATAAGGATAGTTGCACGGCTTGCAAGATGGGGTAAGTTTCCCTGACAGTCTTGTACGGCAATAATGTTATTTGACTTGAATATGGCCCCTTGTTATATTGGCAGACCTGAAGAGGAATTTCCAGAAAGTATACTGACCTTCAATGGCCAAGGTTATGCTACTGCTGATCCAAATATGAATGGAAGGATGGCATTTAGGTCGCTAATGGTCTCCGCGAAAACTTACAGTCAAAATGCACTACTAGTAGCCTGCCCAAATCCTGAAAAAGTACGTAAGTGTAATAATATTTTTCTTCTTTCTTCCTCTCTTTTATCCACTTTAGCCTAGTCTGGTATCCTTGAGCTCTTTAACTATTCATTTAGGAAATGTTTGAGTTGAAATATTTATAAAATTCTAGACTAAACTGAACATCACTTCATTTTTCAGAGTTCCTTCGTTTCAATTACCTTGGAACAAGGTCGAATAGTTTATATGCTGCGACCAGATGACAATCCAGACGTAGAGCCTTTGAGGATAGTCAGCAACTTGACTTACAACACAGGAGAATGGTTCCAGGTTGATGTTTTCTATCATGATAGAAATGCTGGTGAGTGAACCCACTTCACTAACAGAAGTTTGTAGACATTGTCATTACACTCTTATTCCGACTGCAACAGAGTCGCGTCTGAGGGTCGTTTCTATCTCACCATGTCCCGTTGCATACGTGTTGGTATAATGAGGCAGACTTGTGATATTTTTTTTAACTATGTAGAGGGTCAACTGAAACTATCTCTGCTGAATTCCATGAATGAAAAAGATCCCCGCAAAGTGTCTCATTTCCCAACAGTGATTCAGTCCAAAAAGTTCATTCCACCAACGAATATGATTTGCTATCTGGGAGGTATTCCACCTCTGGTTTTGAAGACTGGGTAAATAATCCATTGTTTGACGCCATCGTATTTTAAGTTTTCTAAACTTATGTCTTGATATTCTTATTAAGCTGGGAAAATGTGACATCTTTGCCGTTTCGAGGTTGTATGAGGGAATTCTCTCTTAATATCAAACAAATTCACATGATGAAAGGCCAGCATTTCGGTGTCATCAAAGGCTGTCATGAACAGGTACTGTCAAAATAAGTATTATTTAGAGTGGTGTTACGTGATTGGTTTGATTTTGACAGAGGCAGAGAGACAGACAGAGATAACAGAGAGAGAGGCATACACACAGACAGAAAGAGACAGACAGACACACACAGGGAGACAGAGAGAGATGACGAGAGAGACAGAGAGGCTGAGACACAGGCGTACACAGAGAGAGAGAGAGAGAGAGATATATTTTGTTGTTGTTGTTTGTTGGAGTTTAAGGTCCCGTCAACTACTAGGTCATTAGAGACCCGTCCACTGTTTAGTTCTAATGCACATACTGCACAGACACTACACTAATGCGACGATTATTGGGTATTAGCAGTACCCAGCTTTCCCGAGCGACCACCCATGTCAGTACTAACTGGGCTTGCGTTGCTTAACTTCAGTGATCAGACGAGAACTGGTGTGTCCAACGCAACTCGCCGCTCCCACGAGAGAGAGAAACACACACATATGGAGACAGAGGGAGAGAGTCAGACCGACAGAGAGAGAGAGGGAGCGATCGAGAAAAATGATGTTAAAGTTGGTGGCTTAAATTTGTTTACAGATTATAAACGCAATCACTTCTGCTGAAGATTATGGATACATTGAGATGCCTGGTTACGATCTTGCAGAAGATTCACGATTTGGTTTCACTTTTCAACCAATGGAACTTGATGGTCTTTTGATGATTTCTACTTTTTTGAATGTCGAAAGTGGAAACAAGGTAGTACTTGGACATGCCCATTTCAATCAACAACAACAACAGCAAAAATTCATATTATTTATATTTTCTTTCTTTATTTATCGTACTAGGATTTTTATTCCTTGGCACTTCGTGATGGAATACTTCATTTTCTATATCGTGGACGAGAAATGAAAACTCCTTACAAACTCCACCTGAATTCGTCTCATTTTGTGTTTGTTCATAGGAGGTAAGAGATGCCTCGCTCTACTACTGTGAAAGTGTTGTCTCAATGTCGAGGATGCGCCGTCTTCAAACTGATCATTTCAATATCTTTTGTGTATGTGTGTATTTTGTTAGTGATAACGACATGATTTTGAGATTGAATGACACTATAGTCGAGAGTGCAATTTTTGGCAAGAAAATGAAGGTAATCACCTCTCCAAAAGATGGTGGACTGTTCTTTGGTGGAGTTCCTTATCAAATTGCAGACAAAGTTGTCAAACAAAATCAGTCGGTTACTTCTAAATCATTCCGTGGAATTATTCGTGATGTGTATTTCGACAATAAGTGAGTAGACTATATCTTGATGTCTTCTTTGAACAGAAAAATAACATTTAAAAGAAACTCTCATTTATGTCTTGCGTGCATTATCTTTTTTTTGCAGATTTTTGGATTTCAGCAAAGCACTTCAAGTTATAGGCGTTACATTTGGAGTTGGTAATATCACTATGGGACGTCCGAGAGTCGAAGCACCTCTACATCAGCCGGACAAACCAACGGTATGCTCTTGTCCTTTTTTTTTGCGCCAGAAGAATTAAGAGGAGCTGTAACATTTCAGTAGTGAAAACTTCTTCTTTTTTTAATTTGTGGCACAGAAAAGTGACATGAAACATTGTAAGAAACCATCACAGATCAACTTGGCACATTATAGTGTCAAATTAGGTGACTCTGAAAATGGTTTTATCCGATTGAACCTCAAAGAATGGCTCGATCAAATTAAGTAAGTTCCACTAATAATGATTGTCTGATTCATATAATGTCTTTTTGCCTTCTTCTTCTTTGGTTGAATGACAACAACCCCCGTTTTTATATTCACAGTTTTAATTTCGTATTTCACTTTCGCACCTTCTATCCAAACGGACTTTTGTTCTTGGTGCAACGTGGCGCCAGAGATAAACAGTATTTCTCTATGCAGCTTGTGAATGGCGCTTTGGAATTGATAACCAAGTCCAACCAGAAAAAACATATTATCAAAGATATGTTCAATGACGGCGAATGGCACACGGTCAGTGGGGGGGTCTAGTCTTGTCTTTCAACTTGCACAATAGTCAAAAAGTTTGCATGTTAGTCTTTAGGACTTCACAGTCTTCTTCCCTTCCTCCTCCTTCTCCTCTTTCAAGAAACGAAAACTCTGCAGTAAGGTCAGTTTTTGATTTTTTTATAACAAAAAACAACAACTTGTTATTCCATTCAGGTGAATGTGAGCAAGAGAGCAAGGCGTTTGACTTTTTCTGCCGATAAGAAATTTAAAACTTTGAGCATTCCAAACAAACTGAATGTCCAATTTGCCTTCTACATGGGCAATGTTTCTAGTCTGTTCAAACCTAGACGCCAACCAAAATTCGTGAGTAGAAACACAATGGCGCACTTTTTTTTTAAGACAGGGAAAGGGTTTCTATATTGTAAAATATATTATTATTATTTTCTTTATTAGAAAATTATTCCATTCCGAGGATGCATCAGAGACTTTAAAATCAACAACACAAGACAAGATCTGTCTGCCAATTCACAGAATGTCGGTCAGTGTTTTTTGACAGTGGAAAGTGGTTCCCGTTTCGGAGGAGATGCCTTTGCTATATATGGTAAGTCAAACCTTCATAACTGGTGCAGCGAGCTCCAAAGCACGCAGGTTCGCCACCGCTGGTCAACATCGGTGGCATTTACTTTCTAATAAGGGGAAGACCTAAAGCGGACCGTCCGACGTCATTTAAGAAATAAAAGTCCGTGGTTCTGTTTGTGGTGAGGCCCACCTCAGTGGCCCGATTTACTGCGCGCACTGGTTCCAGGTTCGATACTGGATAGAGGTGGGTTGGCTTCTTTCGTACGAAAGACAAGTCCCGAGTGCGCCTTCCTTTGGATGAAAAGTGAAATCGAGGTCCCGTGTGGTGTTCCATGACATTTGCACGTCAAAGAACCCTCTCTACTATGCAGCAGGTAGATGAGGCAAAATTCCCAGGTGTAGGAGCTCGGTGGAGTGCTACAACTAACAATATGCCGGCTGAGGAAGATGCGCCGTCCAATAGATCACCCTTGTGTCTATTCAGAGGGACAAGATGGGTACACGAACCTGCCATAGGCGGGAAAAGGGTTAGGAGTTGCTTGCTTTGGTTCTGTTTGTGGGGAACTGTGCTCAGTATTAGGGATACTTTCTCGGGGCAATGATGACAACAAGGAGAGAAGGAGAAGCACAGCAGGGAATTGAACTCAGTCCGTCGGCTGACCAGACGGATGGCGTGTCACTTCCTTCACTCACTGTTACAGAATTCTGTGCGCATATCAGTTACATTATGGTGTGTTTATTATAAATATATTCTGGAATGGCCTGCCTTGGCATGAATGGGACAATGGTTGAAGGTTCAATCCTGATTGAGGCGGATCATGGCATATTTTGGGGTGACAGAGAGAGCGAGCGATCTCCCAGTTGGGCTTTCTGTCCGTAAGCAGTGGTGTACCAAGAGGGCTGCGGGCTGTGACACTGGGAATCTGATACAAAGAATTTACAAATGAGGGGATGACACCGGGACCTACCCTTTGCAGAAAACAAAGGTCAACAAAAGAAGTATGCCTCTGCCGCCCCGGGCGATACCAACCCTAGGTACTACTGTCCGTAAGACAACCTTTTCTACGGAAGTCAAATAGAGGTGTAAATCGGCAAAATTCCCAGGGGAAGCAACTCCACCCCCGCCCTCCAGGTGTCGAGAAGAAAAACTGCTCCAAGAAGGAAGATAGGCAGACGTTAAATAAACAAGGGTTGTGGCATTAGGTCGGCAGTCGATTACGTAACAATCCCCGTCCAACAATTCACCTTCATGTTCCCTGGTATCGCTGGGAGAAATGAATAGTCGACCTTGCTACAGGTGGTTAAAAAGGTTAGAAATGATGATCTCTTCTGGGACAATTGATTTTTTTAGATGATCAATTTACGGTTGGCGAGAGGATGGAGATCAGTCTCGAGTTTCGAACTATCGAAATGGAAGGTATCCTGTTGAGCGTCAGCGAAGAAGGCAACTCTCCAGCACTGTCTATGGAACTACGCAATGGCAAGGTAAGGTGCAAGGAGAGAATGACCTGTGCTGGAGCTCCAAAGGTGCGTTTAGGTGCATTCAGACTAATTTGTGATTTTTTCTTTGGGTTGTCTTCCACAGGTGGTAATGTCGGTCAGCCTGAACAACGGGGAAACAGAAAGGTTGACAGCGGATGATAACAAGGGTCCTTTGTGCGATAATGAATGGCATACCATCAAAGCTTCGTATTCTCAGGAATTCTTAAATCTGCGAGTGGACAAAGATACGCCAAGAAACGAAATCATCCAGGGGACCAAAGCCAAAGAGATTCGAACTCCAAGCCCTTTGTATATCGGAGGACTTCCTGGTACAAAAAAAAAAAAATTTTTTTGAACTGTTTTTATCAGTGCTGGATTAAGAGAGAGGCTCCGAGTGTGCCTTCTGTCGGATAGGGTGTAAAGCCGTGGTCCCATGTGCTGTACAGTGTCATTTGCACGTAAAAGAACCCTCTCTACTAGGCAACGGGTAGATGAGGCAAGGGAGCGGCGAGTTGCGTTGGACACACCAGTTCTCGTCTGATCACTGAAGTTAAGCAACGCAAGCCCAGTTAGTACTGACATGGGTGGTCGCTCGGGAAAGCTGGGTACTGCTAATATCCAATAATCGTCGCATTAGTGTAGTGTCTGTGCAGCATATGCATTAGAACTATGCAGTGGGCGGGTCTCTAATGACCTTGTAGTTGACGGGACCTTAAACTCCAACAAAACAAAAAAAATTAGGCAAAATTCCCAGGTTTAGAAACTGGTGGGGGGGGGGCGCGCCCCCCCCCCCCCCCCAACAACGAACAGGCGGCTGGCGATAAATAAGTATAGAAGTTGCAGTTTTGGTTGGCAACCCGTCCATGTGTCCATTCAGAGGGGCATAGATGGGTACCCGAATCTGCCATAGGCGAGAAAAGGGTTAGTAATTGCTTTTGCTTGCTTATCAGTGTTGGATTAAAGCTTTTATGGGCTCTTGGCTGAATTTTTTTGTTTGTTGGAGTTTAAGGTCCCGTCAACTGCAAGGTCATTAGAGACCCGTCCACTGTATAGTTCTAACTCATATACTGCACAGACACTACACTAATGCGACGATTATTGGGTATTAGCAGTAACCAGCTTTCCCGAGCGACCACCCATGTCAGTACTAACTGGGCTTGCGTTGCTTAACTTCAGTGATCAGACGAGAACTGGTGTGTCCAACGCAACTCGCCGCTCCCCTCTTGGCTGAAAGAATAGAATGGACCTCTTTAACTCCACCTCTCTTAAATAAAGGGTCCTAAATGCCGAAAATGTTAATAACATCCGGGTCTCTTCAGGGGCTTTAGGCTGTAGCCTACTGGTCCTGTACCAAAATCCAGCACTGACCACATCTGTCTCTGGTTTTTAACCCTTCTTTTTTTTCCCACCCTAAGTCACTTAGCTGTTGTTTTGACTTGTTATTATTGTTTTTATGAATAGATGAAGCGCCCATTGGAGTCCTACATTCCAGAGAAAATTTTAAGGGCTGCATACGTAACCTGATGATTGGGGAAAGGGCAAAGGACTGGATCGACATGCATAAGCTGGTCAGAATTCAACTTAATTCCTGTGAAATCCCTTAAAACATCGCCTTTGGCGTCGTCGTCGTCGTCGTCATCATCATCACATCACGTTCAAGACCCAGTAAGAGAACTCGTTTCGGAGGGGGTAGAGTAGGACTGACAGGCACAAGAGGTTTGATCGTAAAGTAAGGTGACTATATACGACTTGGCATCCCGGACTATCATCTTCTTTATGATCAAACGTCATCACTAATGTATAAATATATATTGGTGGTCATCGTCCGATAATTTTGTTGTCGCCGCTGCCGCCCCATCAAATATATTGAGTTAATATATCTTTTTTTTCGTCCGGAGGTCAGTAATGTTTACCGTCCTTAACGTCGTCGTCTTCCACAGGTAAGTACGTAATTACGGAATATGAAGGAAAATGTGCCGACGGTAAGCAAATTCTAAATGATATCAGGAATGTGATTTAAGTTGCTGCTAAAGGTGTTGTGTGTTGACAACCTAAAGAATGTACAAACGTGTGAGAGTTATCAGATTGTTGTTTCTGTTTACGAAATAGAAAGTGGTTTTGCCAAGTAGTTTTGATTGAAGATTTGTGTCACTGATTTGACAGAATATTGTCCATAGAGAGAGGTTTGGTCTTCCCTCGTTTATGCCAGTGCCAAGTAACAGACCTTAGGGCCGGAGGGCCGGCCACTTGTACAACTTATTTCTATCGTGTGGTCCAGCGCCGTCATAACGCATGGGCCCGCTGGGTACTGCTGATTGTGTTAGACACACCAGTCCTTGTCTGGTCACTGAAGTGAAGCAACGCAACCCCGCCTAGTACTGACATGGGTGGCCGCTTGGGAACACTGGGCACCGCTACTACCCAAAAGTCGTCGCATAAGGCCCAGCGCAAAATGAGATGCAGTCTCCGCAGGGTGACTCACCACAAATTTCTGTAACTCATATGCTAGTATGTAGTTGTGCACGTTAAGTCGCAGCGTGACGTGACTCAGTGCCTGCGCCATGTGACCCTGCGGAGCGCAGTGCCAATGCCACAGTTTCCTGCGTGAAGTTGGCGTGACAATAACAAAAAGCGGTGCGAAGCAGAGAAGTTCTCTTATTATTTGATGCAAGTATGGTGAAAAACTGCGATTCAATGTGCGGTGATTGTCTGCTAGCAGAATTTCGCAGGGCTGCTACACCCTGCGTCTCATTTTGCGTCTTGCCTTAATATAGTGTCGGTGCAGTCTCTGCATTAGAACTACGCAGTGGACGGGGCTCTAATGACGTTGTAGATGAAGGGCCTTAAACACCAACGAAAGAATGAATTTGCTGGGTAGGCCTACTTGCCCGGGGGCCCCATACTAATCTGCGAATGTTAAGTGTCCATTTACATATGATTCCTGCGAGTGGTTGTTGTAGAGAGTCCCAGCACACTGCTTTGCCCAGAGGCTCATAATGCTGTTATGACGACACTGATGTGGTCAATTTTTGAATGCTATTTGTTTTTTTTCATGTATAATTTATAGTTTTAAATGACATAAATTCTCGTAACTAACTTCAAGTAACGTACTTAGTAAATAAATAATTATTCCCTTACCATTTTTGATATCACATTTGTCAGGTTTGGAGGCCTTCCGCGATGGAACGCACAACATCCATGTTCCTTCCCGTATACTCTATTCTTTCCGGTTTGGTTGCCAGCTCCACACCGCTAGGAGCGCGTTGTGTTTGAGATTCTAAATGTACCAAATTTGAAATGTGGAAATCAGAAGATGAATGAATGTTATCATTGATATGTAAGTGTCTTAATTGTTTTATTTCGTAATATATGTTTTTTAAATGCCAGTAAAGGATGATAAGATTAGTAGATTTTTCTCGAATCGTAGATATTATTGAAAAATGATTTTTATTCCCCTTCGCAGAATTAACATGGCGCGTATTAGCGTTAACGCGTTCTTTTAATTAATTGAAAAATACACAAGCTACTGGCGGTTCCAAATATTGTGATGTGTTTTGTTGTGTGTGTTAAACTTTCTTAAATTTAATATGTCGGGTTGTTTGTTTTTTTCTTGTTGCTTTCTCACTGCCAATGCAAGGTTACTACTGTGGCCAGAAGTTTTCAAATTGCGTTTTTCTAGTCCCGAAGGAGATGATTGGAATGGCAATTGTATGATTGGTTTCAACTACCTGCCATTTTCTTCATTAGTTGTTCGTCTTTCTAAAAATCATATTCCTCATTTGAACTTGTATTAAATGAAATTAACTTTCGATATTTTTTTTCCTGAAGCAATTCCAACCTAGATTTAATTGAAAAGGTGGGTACGTCATCGACCCTTGCTAAATGAACGTCCCTCCTCTAAGTACAATATAGCGGTGCTGTGGTAATACAGTTGAAGCTTTAGCAACTCGAATCACTTTTTTGTTGTTGTTGTTGTGTAAAGAATAATTTCAATCAACTTGATTTGCATAATGTTAATTACTTTGATGTTTAAAAAAAAGGATAAAGTATTGATATCGAATTGACATTTATTCAGTTATGTAACTTGCATGTTTATCGCACCTTGTTCAATTTCAGCTTCCCAATTCGTCCTTTAGTAGAGATGAGAGCCTTTTTTTTTTAATTTTGTATTCCTTTTGTGTCTTTGTGTATGAAAAATATTTATATATATTATCATTTTTATCGTTTAATTTACCCAGTATTTCTTGAAGGCAATAATGTAGTCAATTCATTTATTCATGAATTTCACACATTGTTCTCGAATGTTCTTATCAGAATGCTTGCAATGATATAATATCGATCGATACAATTAGGATCGCATCAGTATTTCGGTTTGTATCGATATTTCCGATATTGCTGAGAAGGTGGTGCCGTCACTGCTCCATTTGCTTCTGCAATCAACCGCACTTTTGTAACCTTCAATGCCAATATTGTAAATAGTTATTATTATTATATCGATATCCCCTTGATCTACAGTTTACTTATTATTTCGTTTTTGTTTCCCGTCGTTTTCGTCGAAATCAAACCGTGCGCAGGCTTATGGAGGAGTTTTTGATAACGATTTGAATAAATGTTAATCTTTCTATAAATATCCAGTGGCAGGATGATATTATCATCACGGATAATGTTATCAATGGGCTAGGAGCGCCTTGTTACGGTTGGACCCACCAGTTCTCGTCTGATCGCTGAGGTTAAGTAACGCAACCAGTGCCGGATTTACCACAAGGCTAAGTAGACTGAAGCTTAGAGCCTCAACATTTAGCGGGCTTCAAAACTTAAGAAAAGGGCCTCAAAATTGAAAAAAAGCTTAGATATCTAAATCCGGCACTTGAACGCAACCCTACCTGGTACTGACATGGGTGGCTGCTTGGAAAAACTGGGTTCTGCTAATAACCAAAAATCGTCACATTAGTGTAGTGTCTATCCTGGCCAGGTCCATTCAGTCTCTGCATTAGAACTACGCAGTGGACGGGGCTCTAATGACCTTGTAGTTGAAGGGCCCTACAACACAAAACAAAACAAAAAAGTCAATGGACTATTGCTACCACAATCTGTCAGTACCGAACCCGGTTATCATCATCATACCCTTATCCCGTTTGTGGCAGGGTCAGGTCTGTGGGTTATAGGCCTCCACTCCAGCCCATCTTCCACCAGGTCCCCGCCCACTCCACACGCTACTATATCTTTACGGACAACCTCCTCCCACGTCTGCTTCGGCCATCCCCTGCCCCGAGTGCTTCCAACCACTTGTATCCCTGTAATGGACCTAACAAGCTTCTACGTGTCCATACCACCTTAATCTACTGTACGAATTACCCTCTTTTTCTTTTTGGGACTGCTCTGATTAAGGGCACCCCTGCCAGGCGTCTGGAACCCCCAGGAATATGGGGGTCCCGTCAAAGCAGTTTCATCAAGAATAGGAGCTAATCTTAGATTAGGGACGTGGAATGTGGGGACACCTGCAGGAAGAGCAAGTGTTAGTTAGTATCCTAAAGCGTAGGAGGATTAGTACGTGGGAGCAGGTTGTCCGTAAGGATATGATAGTGTGTGGGGTGGACGGGGTCCTGGTGGGAGATAGGCGGGAGTGGAGGGCTAGAACCCGCAGAAGCGACCCTGCCACAGGTGGGATAAGGGTGTGATGATGGTGGTGGTGGTGGCGGCCGCCGAGTGTGGCATCCAGGTATGTATTAGATGAGCTCATTCAGAGCCCGTAATCAGCGCCTGCTCTAGCACTTATGCCGCCCCGGAAAAATGTCCCGGGTTGCCCCCCCCCCCCCCACCTTACAGCAAGCCCTGTCGTAATATTAATTTCATAATATCCGGTAAACTGTTTCTCTCCTCCTCCTACTCCTCTATCACCTGTGGGACTTGCAGTGTACCGCAGAAAGTGCTCATTTGTGGAAATTCAAAAATGGTTGGGTTATTTTGCGGTTGTTTCTTAACTAAAGGACCCCATGTGCCTATTTAAAATGAAAATAACAAGAAGGATGTAACCAAATGTTGTTTTTTTTTTCAAACTGGTGAGATATTTGTAGGTTGTCCTATTTAGCGTTATGCTTACCAGACACCTCCAACGAGAGACAGACATTTAGACTTGTGTAGCGAAATTTCGTTTAATTTTATTAAATTTGCAGTTTTATTGTTTCTTAGTGTTAGTAACAAGAATGAACCGATGAACTCTTTCTTTTCCTTCTTTCAGCTTCTCGTTTGCGATTTTAGGTAGTTTACCCCCCCCCCCCCTTCCACATAGATCGACTGTATTGCGTTGGACACACCAGTTCTCGTCTCGCTCGGCAACTACGCCAGTAGTTCTAGGTTCGATACTGGACCGTGGTGGGTCGGCTTCCTTCGGGAGAGAGAGAGAGAGAGAGAGAGGCGGCGAGTGTGCCTTCTTTCGGATGAGAAGTAAAACCGAGGTCCCGTGTGGGTGTACGGTGGCACTTGCACGTAAAAGAACCCTCTCTACTGCGCAACGGGTAGATGAGGCAAAATTTCCAGGTGTAGGAGCTCGCCCCCTGGCGTCGGTAGCATTCCCCAACAAACATTAGACCGACGATAAATAAGCGTAGGGGTGCAGCTTTGGCCGGCAACCGGCTGCAGAAAAAACTATGTCCAATATATCACCCTGTGTCCATTCAGAGGGACAAATGGGTACCCGACCCTGCCATAGGCGGGAAAATGGTTCTCGTCTGATCATTGAAGTTAAGCAACGCAAGCCCAGCTAGTACTAACATCGGTGACCGCTTGGGAAAACTGGGTACCGCTAATACCCACAAATCGCCACATTAGTATTGTGTCTGTGCAGTTTCTGCATTAGAACTAGGCAGTCGACGGGGCTCTAATGACCTTGTAGGTGAAAGGCCCTAAAACACCAACGAAACCACAAAAACAAACTCTTCCCACATACACAGGTGTAGCTCTGTTAAGGTTACCGGCACAAATCAAAAGAGAGCGGCTGAATTGCGTTGGACACGTTGTGAACACTAAAGCAACTCCTAACCCTTTTCGCGCCTATGGCAGGGTCGGGTACCCATCTTGTCCCTCTGAATGGATACAGGACGATATATTGGTCATAGTTTTTTTTTTCTACCTCCTCCTCTTAATTTCCTCACTCCTACCCCTTCTCACCCGTGAGCAGCCTCCACAGGGTCTGGCCCGTTATGGCTGCTTGGCCGACCCCCCCCCCCCCCACCCGTCTGTGTAACACACTAACACAAAAAGTAACTAACCTAGCCCTTCTCCTGTTTCTGGCAGTGTCGTGGTGGCCATCTTGTCCTTCTGAATGGACATAAAGGTGTTTTTTTCCGCAACCGGCTGCCGACCAAAGCTGCAACTCCAATGCTCATTTATCGTCAGTCTGCTGTCGGTTGGGTCACTCCACTGATGTCAGAGGGGGTGAGAGTTCCTACACCTGAGAACTTTGCCTCATCTACCCGTACTTTTTTAAGTGCAAATGCCCGGGACCTTGGTTTTACTCTCTCATCAGAAGGAAGGCGTACTCGGGGCCTTTGTTTACTCTCTAGCCCAAAAGAAACCAACCCACTCTGATCCAGTATCGAACCTAGAACCAGTGACGCAGTTACTGGGCACGCTACCTCCTGCTCCATCGACACCTGAGTCTACGATTCTTGACACAAATAAGTTTTAAAAATATTATATTTCTTATTGATTTGTGTTGTTGTTTTCTTTTTCAGCTTTAACCTTTTCAATGTGATGGGATGGAGGAGGAAGGGCGGTAAGAAGATTGCCTGAAGAGGTTTGAGAGAAGTCTTGTGTATCCTGTTAATTACCTTGGTCTTGTATCTATCTAATATGAATTTTGTTTGATGTCTGTTCGAGTGTCTGGCGTGTGTTTTGGTTGATAAGTAATCGATATGAGCTTTGTCGAGGATGTAGCTTTGGAGAGTCCAAGTAAAAATACGTTGAGTGAGTCAGGTGTGCTTGTGCGCATTGGGATGTCGGTTAGTGTTTCGAGCTAGAAGAGGGTCCTTCCTCTCTCTTCATCCATCTTCTATGGAATAGAGAAGTTTCTTCAAGACCCTCTAAATTCCTCTCCAATATATAAACCTCCACTTTGAGTGGTCTTTTGTTGGTAGAGCAGAATTTTAATAACACTATAGTAAAATTGTCTGATCAGTGATATCACCCTACTTTCATTTGCTTCTACTTCTGACTGCCGTCCCCCTCTCTCTTCTCTCTCTTCTCTCTCCTTTCGCTCTCTTCCCCCCCTCTCTCTCTCTCTCTCTTTCCCTCCTCTTCGTCTCTCTCCTCTCTTTCTCTCCCCCTTTCTTTCTCTCCAACCTCTCTTTCTCTCCCCCTCTCTCCATCTCTCTCTCCCTCTCCTCTCTTTCCCTCTTCTTCGTCTCTCTCCTCTCTTTCTCCCGCCCCTCTCTCTTTCTCCCTCTCCTCTCTTCCCCTCTAGCTCTCTCTCCCCCTCTATCTCTCTTTCTCCCTCTTCTCTCCCCCTCTAGCTCTCTCCCTCCCCTCTCTCTTTCTCCCTCCTCTCTTC
>JAAFCE010009126.1:4122229-4139348 GCA_013389805.1 Trigoniulus corallinus
TCTAGCTTTCTCCCTCTCCTCTCTCTTCCCTCCTCTTTTCCTCTCCATCTCTTTCTCCCGCTTCTCTCTCTTCTCTCTCCCCCTCTAGCTCGCTCCCTCCCCTCTCTTTTTCTTCCGCCCTCTCTTCCTCTCTCCATCTTCCTCTCCTCTCTCTTTCTCTTCCCCTCTAGTTCCCTCCCTCTCTCTTTCTTCCCCCCTCTTTTCCTCTCTCCATCTCTCGTTCTGCCGCTTCTCCCCTCTCACGCGCCCTCTAGCTCTCTCCCTCTTTTCTTTCTGCTTCTCTCTCCCTCTTCTCCCTATCTCTCCTATCTCTCTCTCCTCGACCTGTCTCGTCTTCTTCTTGAAAACTTGTTCAGTTTCCGACTGTCGAGTGAGATGTTGACGATCTTCTTCAACTTTTCGCACACAGGAAGTGCTTTTAATGTGAATTTCCGAAGAAGGCTCTGTCGGAATGATGTGTTGATGGGGATGATGATAATGATGATGATGATAAGGATGCTTGTTGTATTAGTGTATTGACGACGGCGACAAAGCAAAAAATGAGGACAATAATCAGAAATTGTTTCTCAAGTTTCAGGAAGAACAGCAGGTGAAGGGGTGAAGGAGGAGGGGCTGGCCTAGAGACAGAGAGAGAGAGAGAGCGCGGTAAATAAACGTGATCCGAATTTTGATATCCATGACATGGAATTGTTTTTTTGACGTGTCTTTTCACCCCGTCACAGGCTTTTTTTTTGTCTTCTAGAAAGATCCAGCATGCTTTCATCTGGTTTTATAAATAGTACGTGAGGTACCTTGCTAAATTATATCGTCTGATATATTTTTTTATTAATCCATTTCGTCCTCTACTCCCTAATTTGCCCCTCATCCCTTAAATTCCAGTTGCTTTTTTTTAATAGATACGCTCGGCAGAACAATTCGTGAGATGCATGTATGAATTGATTGACTGGGAGGTGTAGCACTGCTGATACTTGAATTTGTAATTCGGGTTCGATCCTTGTTTCAGAAAGCCCCAAGTCCACCGTCTCGGAAGAAAGGAAGTCGGTGTCCTAATTCGTGTAGGAGGTTGTACGTTGTCATAGTCCTCATCTGATGGCAATAAAGAGCCTCCAGATGCAAAAGCAAAGCAACTCCTAACCCTTCTTTTGCCTATGGCAGGATCGGGTGCCCATCTCGTCCCTCTGAATGGACACAAAGGTGTTTTTCCGCAGCTGCCTGAAGACCAAAGCTGCCACCCCGGTCTACTGTTCGTTGGGGCATTCCACCGACGCTAGCGGGCGAGCTCCTACACCTGGAAATTTTTCCTCATTTACCCGTTGCATAGTAGTGGGGTGGACGGGGCCCAGTTGGGAAATAGGCGGAAGAGGAGGGCTAGAACTCGCAGACCCGACCCTGCTACAGGTGGGATAAGGGTATGGTGATGATGACTACCCATTGCATAGTAGAGAGGATTGTTTTTAAGTGCAAATGTCATCGTACACTACACAGGACCGAGATTTCTCTTTCGCCCTACCTCGATCCAGTATCGAACCTGGAACCACTGGCGCAGTAAATCGAGCACGCAATGTATTGCGCCACCTAGGCAGGTCAAAGTGCTTCCAGATGCTGTAATGAAAATAAATTTTTGCTTATCAAAAGTTGAATTGTGGGAAGGGGGATTGTCAATTCTATTTTTTATTGTGCTGTGGATGTGGGGGCTCAGGTCAAGAACGTGACTTTTTTTTTCTTTTCGTTAATAAAGAAAAGGATAAATATGGATGTTGAACGACTTGGTCTTTTCCTGCCACCGTCCCACGCAATCCCGTTTCCCCAATTGCCCCCCTCTCTCTCAACTTGTCTCTTCTTCCGCTCAATATGTTGAAATGCAACCTCTTTTATAACGTCTTCTATAAAATTTTAGTTGTTTTTTTTTCTTTAAATATCGATTTTATGTTTTGGTCGTCGTCGTCTCACCAAAATGGTTGTTTGAGGGGGACTATTATTGCATTTCAAGGGTGCTCAGGGTAGTGACTGACACACTCTCACGCTTCTCTCGTATTGCATCCCTCTCTCTCTCTTTCTCATCTGCCTTCGCTTCTCTTTGATATCGATTATACTCCATCCGTTGACGTCCCCGGCTCCTCGTCATCTCCCCCTACCCTATCCTACCCGACACCTCTCCCCCGCTTTTGGTGCTAATATCTCCCCCTCTCTCTCTCTCTGTCTCTTTTGCCACTACCCCTCTGCTTTTACCCTCCTTTTTTTACTTCAAAGTCTGCGTTTGAACATGCGTATTATGTTGATGATATTCATTTATTGCTTTATTGGTTATAGACAGGGGTGAAGGGGGGCCAAGTAACAGTAACAGGACAGCCTAGCGGATGTTGCTGGCGGGCGGGTGGAGGGGGAGCACTATTTGAAATGGACATTCATATCAAGTTAACTATTTATTCGTCAAAGAGTAGAGTATTCGTTAGATGTTTTCGTTTGCCGAATAGTAATTGCTTGTAGTTGTCGTTGCTCTGTAGAGAGGTAGAGTGCTCGTCGACTGCGTCAGTGGTTCCAGGTTCGATACTGGATCGAGATTTGTTGGCTTATTTCGAGCAACCGAGAGAGAGAGACCGACCCTTAGTGCGCCTTCCCTCGCGTGAGAAATAAAGTCGTAGCCCGGTGTGGTGTGTACGATGTCATTTGCACGTAAAAGAACCCTCTCCACTATGCAACAGGGTAGGGCTCTCAAAAAGGGCCCCACCGATGAGAAAAGTAGGCCGAAGATAAATAAGCAGAGGGGCTGCAGGCATGAGGTCGACAACTAATTGTTTAACAAATACTGTCCAACGGATCGACAATGTATCCCAGTGGGACAAAAATGAGTGCCCGACCCTGCTAAAGGCAGGATTGCTTGCCAGCTGTTCATCACTGCAAGCCCCCTCGTTCCCTTTTTCTGCCTTTGGCAAGTGTCGGGGGTACCGACTTTGTCCCGTTGGAATAGGCAAACTGACGGTCGGTATTCTTCTTTCACGCAGCCGGTTACCGGCAAACCTTATGCTTCAGTCCGTTGCTCAGGTAATGTTGGCTTAATTTATTCGTTGGCTCACAAGAGTGACTGTTGTACGATGGACACACCAGTTCTCGTCTGATCACTGAAGTTAAGCAACGCAATCCCGGCTAGTACTAACATGGGTGGCCGCTTGGGAACATTGGATACTGCTAAGACCCAAGTCGTTGTAACTCTGCATTAGAACTACGCAGTGGACGGGGTGAGCGCAGGTTCGACATTCCAGGCAGGATGGAAGGGAACCCCCCCCCCCCCAAGGGATGTTAGAGGGTTAGGGAGTGAACGAGATTTAGGAAACGGGTTAATTATTCCCTCAAGTGGCCCATTTCATTAAATTGGTGTCTTCTCGTTCTCTGTATAAGTTGTGTTGGAAACCAGCTCGGACTTGATTGCTCAAGGGAGACGAGACTTAGTGGACGAATTGATGTGGTCATTACGTTCGGACATTGATCTTTCTGACTCTCACTCTTACTATGTGAAAACGGGTAAGGGAGTGGATTGTAGGAGGAAGGAGGAAAGACTCCCCCCCCCCCCAAGTGCTGTTTGTCTAAGCCTTGTGTAGGAGTTTCTCACGGTGTCCAATCTTACAATGTCGTTAAATAGAACTCTCTCCATTTCCGGTTGCGTTACTCGTGACAAATGGTAATTCTTCTTTGGCTTAGAAATGCCAATATCATCCTAAGTCACTGAAGAGGTTGATTTATGCCCCCCACCCCCTGTGGCTACTTGTCTCTTGTGGCCCATGGTTCGCTTTTGGTCGAGGGCAATGGTCTTTGTGACGAGATGGAAGCCTCAAGTTCTACTGGAACGGGAATTAAAATGGCATAGTTGTATTTTTCCGTGTAGAAGAGGTTTCCTGTTCGGGACGCCGGTCCTGTTGACATACCTGCACGTTAAAAAGTTCCTTTTTTTACACTGTCATCCGCTCTTGTGAGTGCGCCCCCCATCGTCTCTATCTTGTCATGTTCGATGCATCAATGACCAGTCCGCTTCATGGTGCTCGTAGTGAGCTCACAGTTGCAGGTACGATTCTGCTGACTGAATAAAGTCCAGAAATGTCTCTCCCCCGTCCGTTTTTCTCCGTCTCCGTGTCCGAAATTGGAAGACAGCAAAATTGTGATTCAGTGAAGGGTGTGTACCCACACGTGTTGATCGAGTAAGATTCCTAGGTGCAACAGCTCCCCTCTTCTCCCCCTCCCCCAGGAACTAGCAAAAGCAGCTATTAACATTTCCTCGCCTATGGTCGGGCCGGGTATCTCTCTTTGTCCTTCTGCAAGGACACATTGGCGATTTGTTGGATGGTATTTTTATTCAACCGGCTACTGGCCAAAGCTGCAGCCTCCTATGCTTATTTATTGTCGGCCTACTGTTCGTTGGGGGCATTCCACCGCGACGCCAGGCGATAGCACCTACAGCTGGAATCGTTTTCCAATTCAACCCTTTGTGAAGTAGTGAGGACATCGTACACCACATGGGGTCAACTCTCTGCCTCCCTCTCGCTCTCCCCCTCTCTCTCGCTCTCCCCTCTCTCTCTCGCTCTCCCCTCTCTCTCTCTCGCTGTCTCTCCCCCTCTCTCGCTCGCTCTCTCTCCCCCTCTCTCGCTCTCCCTCCCCCTCTCTCTCTCGCTCTTCCCTCTCGGGAGCGGCGAGTTGCGTTGGACACACCAGTTCTCGTCTGATCACTGAAGTTAAGCAACGCAAGCCCAGTTAGTACTGACATGGGTGGTCGCTCGGGAAAGCTGGGTACTGCTAATACCGAATAATCGTCGCATTAGTGTAGTGTCTGTGCAGTATATGCATTAGAACTATGTAGTGGACGGGTCTCTAATGACCTCGTAGTTGACGGGACCTTAAACACCAACCCTCTCTATCGCTCGCTCTCCCCCATTCTCGCTCTCTCTCCCCTCTCTCTTCTCTGTTTTGCCAGAAAGAAGCCAATCCTCCCCAATCTAGTGTCGAGACAAAAACCACTGACGCAGTAATGGAACACGCTACGTCCTGTACCACCGAAGTGGGCTCCCTTCTCCCCTAGCGTGGGCTAATTGCCTCCAGAAGTAAATAACCTTATCACGTCATGGTAACGAAGACAGTGTTGGAGGCTGCAATAGCCACGGACTTCCGGCAGTCGCTAAAACACATGCCACTGAGAAAATGAAATCGTTCCACACAGAACGTTGATGAGCGTTGTATGAAACTGCGCCGTGAAGTACGCATGTCGCTCACTAGGTGGCGGTCGCATCGCGTTTTTCTTTAGTCTAATTTTGTACTTGCATCTTCAGTCATCCATTTCTTGTATCTGTTCCCCTTTCTCTCTCTCCCCACCCCATCCCTACCCTACTTTTCCTTCCCGTCTTTCTCTTTCTCTCTCTTGGGATGGATACCATTGATTAAAAGAATACGTGAGGGAGCAGGCAAGGGCTTCTCATATATTTTCGGAATTGGAGGCCCACGCTCGATATGATAAATTTGGGGGAGGGGGAAGCAAGAAAGGAAGGAATGATGCTACTACACTGTGTTTAGTTAGGGATGCATTGTCTTTCTTAGTCAGTATTTTATTTATTTATTTTTTGAATGTCCCTATTATGATCCTCTGGCAGATTGGAGAGAAGGGGAAGGGAAACCTGAACTCGTTCTTGTGAAATTTAATGGAAACAGGGCTGTTGACCCTATTTTTTCATTTTTTATTTATTTGTTCATGTTAAGAAATTTAATGGCGCCTTAAAACTGATCTCTCCCGTTTCGGAAGGATTTTTTTATTTTCAAGTTAGTTGAATAATATATTAAATTGTATACGTAAATTAAATGTTTGTAGAGCGGTGGTGCAGGAGGTAGCGTGCTCGGTAACTGCGCCAATGGTTCTAGGGTCGATACTGGAGTGAGGTGGGTTGACTTCCTTCGGGCGACAGAAAGAGATAGCCCGAGTGCGCCTACCGTCCGATGAGAAGTGAAACCGAGGTGCTGCGTGGTGTACGATAGCATTTGTACGTCAAAGAACCCTCTTCACCATGCGATCCGTTTCCCGCCTATGGCAGGGTCGGGTACCCATCTTCTTCCTCAGAACGGACACGAGGGTGATATATTGGACAGCATTTTTCCGCTGCTAGCGAAAGCCGCAACCGCAATGCTTATTTATTGATGGTCTACTGTTCGTTGGGGATATTCCATGGAGCTAGCCCTCCCCCCTGGCCGGGGGACAGCTCCTGTACCTGAAAATTTCGCCACATCTACCCGTTGTATAATACAGAGAGGGTTCTTTTACTTGCCATCCGAAAAAGGTGTACTCGAGACTTCTCTCGCCCGAAAGAAGCCGAGAGCGTCAAATTGCGTTGGACACACTAGTTCTCGTCTGATCACTAAAGTTAAGCAATGCAACCCCAGCTAGTACTGACATGGGTGGCCGCTTGGGAAAACTGGGTACTGCTTGTATCCAAAAATCGTCGCATGAGTGTAGTGTCTGTCCAGTCTCTGCATCAGAGATACTCAGTGGACGGGGCTCTAATGACCTTGTAGTTGAAGGGCCTTAAAACACCAACAAACAAACTGAAAGGAGCCAACCCACCTCGGCGTGGCATCGAACCTAGAATCACTGACGCAGTTACCGAGCACGCCACCCTACTGCACCGTCGAGGTGGGGGTCTGCTATTGAGCGGGTGGGTGAGGCAAAATTTCCACGTGTAGCAGCTCGGTGGAGTCCCCAAACCAACAGTACGCCGACGATAAATTAGCTTAGGGGTTGCAGGTTTGGTCGGCAGCCTGCTGCGGGAAACACTGTCCGATATAACACCCTTGGGTCCATTGAGAATGCACAAGGTAGGTACCCGACCCTGCCATAGGCGGGTCGGGGAAGGGGTTAGGGTTCTTGTAGAGCGCTGTAAGATGTTGGTGGGTGGCGCTGGTGTAATGGTGGACAAATAGAAGTTAGTATCTTTTATTCCCACTCTGTCTGTGATCCATCGGATACTTTTAATCGGATTTCTTTGCAAATGACACCAAATCCACGATGGGCATATATCCGTTTTTTGAATGGTCGCAAATATGTAATCGCATTAAAGTAACTCCTAACCCTTTTCCCGCCTATGGCAGGGTCGGCTATCCATCTTGTCCCTGTGAATGGACACAGGGCGATATATTGGTCATAGTTTTTTCTGCAGCCGGTTGCCGGCCAAAGCTGCACCCCCCTACGCTTATTTATCGTCGGTCTAGTGTTCGTTGGGGAATGCTACCGACGCCAGGGGGGGGCCGAGCTCCTACACCTGGAAATTTTGCCTCATCTACCCGTAGCGTAGTAGAGAGGGTTCTTTTACGTGCAAGTGCCATCGTACACCCACACGGGACGTCGGTTGTACTTCTCATCCGAAAGAAGGCACACCCGGGGCCTCTCTCTTGTCCGAAAGAAGCCGACCCACCTCGGTCCAGTATCGAACCTACAACTACTGACGCAGTTGCCGAGCGTGCTAACCACTACGCCACCGCGGCGGGTCAAATATGTAATCACATTGGGATGTGGATCGAAGCAGCGAGAGTAACAGAGATGATTGACCATTTTGACCCTCGCACTCCCCCCCCCCCCCACACTTTCTTTTTTTCCCCACCATTTTGTGGCGAATTTGACCACTTCCTTACAGCATCAATTACCTACCCCCTTCCTCTCTCTAACGTCCTACTCGAATTAATAATTAAGTGAACCAATTTTGAAAGAAATGACTTGGGAGCGCCGTGTTCGATCGAATGTTCCATGGATCAACGTTCTAATTTGAAGTATTCTTCATCCTGTTCTCTTTCTCTCTTCGCGGCATTCGAAAAAGCGCGAGCGCAGGACCAGCACGCGACTTCAGGGCGTTCTCTGCAGTCACGTGGGATTTAGAAAACGTTTTCACCTGACAGTAATCAGATGCGTGTTTCAAAATAAACCGACGCAATCTCATGACGTCAGGTTCGTCTTCAAAATTTAATCAACTTCCGTTTTCTAGTATGGGTTGGTTCGGGACCCCGTACCGGTGACCGGCCATCACTCTGTCCTTCCCTTTCCTTCCACCCATTTGCTTCTAGGGCAAGGTACTTTGTTTCATATAGTGAAGGCGTTGGCAGGAATCATTCCTCCTCTTCCTCCGAGAAAATCCGCCTATGGTAGTAGGGTTGTGTATTCATTTTGCCTCCTTTGGTGTCGGTAAAACCCACTGTGCCCTCCACCTACCCCGCATAGATAAACATTGGCCTAATTTCGTCCTGGGAGACAATTTCACCGAAACGAAACCCATCCCCGCAGTTCTAAAATCGCGGACTTGAACCAGAATCGAGCCTGAGGACGCCTCACTGATTGAGTCATCAGTTGTTTTTTTGGTTGGGTTTTAGGGCCCGTCAACTACAAGGTCATTAGAGCCCCGTCCACTGCATAGTTCTAGTGTAGAGACTGCACAGACACTACACTGATGCGACGATTATTGGGTATTAGCAGTACCCAGTGTCCCCAAGCGGCCACCCATGTTAGTACTAGCTGGGGTTGCGTTGCTTAACTTCAGTGATCAGACGAGAACTGGTGTGTCCAACGCAATAAGCCGCTTCTTGGTTGTTTGTTGGTGTTTTACGGCCCTTCAACTACTAGGTCATTAGAGCCCCGTCCACTGCGTAGTTCTAGTGTAGAGACTGCACGGACACTACACTGATGCGACGATTATTGGGTATTAGCAGTACCTAGTGTTCCCAAGCGGTCACCCATGTTAGTACTAGCTGGGCAATCAGACGAGAACTGGTGTGTCCAACGCAATAAGCCCGTCATCCAACCCCTTGGGGTGTGTATGTGAAGGGATATTCATAAATGACACAAACTGTAAAAAGAAAAAGACGCACAGATTGGGGTTGTTTGTTTGTTGGTGTTTTAGGGCCCTTCAACTACAAAGGTCATTAGAGCCCCGTCCACAGCGTAGTTCTTATGCAGAGACTGCACAGACACTACACTAATGCGACGATTTTTGGGTATTAGCAGTACCCAGTTTTCCCAAGCGGCCACCCATGTCAGTACTAGCTGGGGTTGCGCTGCTTAACTTCAGTGATCAGACGAGGACTAGTGTGTCCAACGCAATTCGCCGTTCCCTACAGATTGGGGGAGAGGGCTGGGGAGGTATAACGTGGGGTTGGGTAGACAGGTATTCATTTTCTGCTCGGTTTTGAAATGGTCCTCTTGAATACCGCAATGCGTGGGTGTGTGACAAACCAACAAAGTAGCAGCAGCAGCAGCAGCGCGCAGATTGGTGCTGCGAGTAGCAAAGATGACGTGCGACGTGGTCTACCTATGGCATTTGAATAGCAAATAATTTGGTGAATGCGAGGGTGTGTGGGAGAGGTGTTACAGGTTGGGATGTACAAGGGGTGTAAAGGTGCTTCATAGAGATAGAGAGAGAAAGAGAGATATGGTAGGGTGCAGACATACAAATATTTGAGTCACGGGGCTGATTATTAATTAGTTATACAGACAAATATGAATCACAGGCGATCAAAATGAGCAAGTGTCTGTTGGCGGCCGGAAGTATAAAGCCGAAATAACACGTTCTAGTCAGAAAAAAAAGGGAGTGGGTAGAGGGGTAGGGGAATGAATATTGTGTACCCTTGATGTTCATCTACTTACCCTCTCGCCTGTCTGTCTGCCTGCCTGACTGACTGCATTCCTTTCATGTGTCGGGCTCATTTTCTAAATAACACGACATCAAATATGCGGTTAAACAATTGGTCGCGTCGAAATAAATTTCTCTTTTGTACTAATTTACATAGGGAATTTCATTCTCTGTCACATTGTCACCCTGTCATCAACCCTCTCCGTCCTTAGAACCCCCTAGGCCCCCCCTCTCTCTCTCTATCTGATTTGAAATGGTTTAAAATATCAAATCTATTGTTCACGAAAATATATTAGCTGAGAGAGGAAAACAAAGACACGCCTCAGTGGCGCAGTGGGTAGCACGTCAGTAGTTCTAGGTTCGATACTGGAATGAGGTGGGTTGGCTTCTCTAGGACGAAAGAGACGTCCCCAGTGCGTCTTTTTTTCGGATGAGAAGTAAAACCGAGGTCCTGTGTGGTGGTGCACGATGGCATTTGTACGTAACAGAACCCGTTCTACTAGGCAACGGGTGAATGAGGCAAAATTCCCAGGTGTAGGAGCTCGCCCCCCCTGACGTCAGTAGAATTTCCCAAACCAATAGTAGACCGGCCATAAATAAGCATAGGGGTTGCAGCTTTGGTTGGCAGCCGGTTGCGGAAAAACGCTGTCCAATAGATCGCGCCTGTGTCCATTCAGACGGACAAGATAGGTTCCCGACCCTGCCATAGGCGGGAAAAGGGTTAGGGGTTGCTTTGGTAGAAGAAGTTAATTTAATACTGTTTTCCATCAGTGGCGTATCGAGGGTATTCTGCACCCGGGGACAAAGACCGAAATCTACGCCCTCTGGCACCCGCTAAACTTAATGCCTTCTGCCCCCGGGGACATCATGCTCGCCCCACCCTAGTTACGCCACTGTTTTCCAAACAGCTCGTTTCGTAAAGTATTTCATAGTTGAATTCACCAACTGAGGCTTCATCCTGGCAGCCGGTAACTAAGTCCCCGGGGTTTCGTTGTCGGAGGAGGAAAAGGGCAGACGAAAGAAATCTTCATGTCTCTAAAGGGTATCCTTGCAGGGCTGGCCCGAAGAGAAGCGGGGGCCCAGTGCAAAGTTGACTTGCGGGGGCCTGCCTTAGAGTGCCAGCCTTACGGTGCCGGCCTTGGAGTTCCAACCATTGACTGCCGGCCTTGGAGTGCCGAACATAGGGTTCCGACCTTAGAGTCCAGGCCTAATAGTACTGGTTTTATAGTCCGGACCTTAGAGCGACGACCTTAGAGTGCCAATCTTTGAGTGCAAGACATGGAGTGCTTGCCTCAGAGTGGCCCAGTTTTCTCGATTCCAACGAAAATGGATCCTCAAGCCTGTCCTAGGCGGAAAAAAAAGGTTTAGAATGTAGCGACGAGAAGATTTCATAGAATGGAAATATAAATCGTTGTTAAAATAAATAGGAGGACGTGTGTTTGGTGTTGTCTATTTCGGTAGAGGAAGAGGTGATGGACAAGGGCCCGGGCAGGGCAGGCTTCTAACAGGAACGTGGATTTTTAGTAAAGCCTGACACGCAAAAAAAGTAGACTGGACACGCCTTTATTGATGAATTCTTGTTGAACCGAAATAAGATGTCGTGAACGAAGACAAAATTGGCTTCTTAAGGGGTACGAGAGGTGAGGTGAGGGCTAGACAGGAGGATGATGAGGTGAGGGCTAGACAGGAGGATGATGAGGTGTCCACGCCTTAACGAGTACGTGGATGGGGATTCCGTGAAGTAGAGGTGTTTGTGTGCAGGCTACGGAAAGCACCCAACTGTTAAATTGCCAAGTGACTGAAATCAATCCTTGTCTCTCCTGATTGGATTCCGATAGGATGTTCAACTCTGAAATAACTTTTTGTGTGGGGGGCGGGAGATGTGAAGGGGTACTGTCTGCAGGGGCAGAGGCAATTTGAGGTTCCCCACAGTGAGGCGTATGGGGTAAGGGTGAGTCTGCAAGAAGAAAAAAAGAACTAGTGGCATTACATAGAAGTTAGACTACTTCAAGCTTTCCAAATCTCTGCAGGGAATCCATAATATCTTAATATTATTGGTCTTGATGACTTCCGGTTGCAACTTGCTAATCACCCCCCCTCTTAACCCCTTCCTCATTCAGAGGCCCGTTGAACGCAAGGACCTCCCCATCCCCTTTACTCTCTCCTGTGATCTAGAATTTAAGTCACGAATGTAGAAGACAGGCACACCACGAGTTATGGGTTTGTTTTTTTGGCTTCGTTTTGCGGTAGGTGATTCTGGTTAGCCGTTCGTACAAATTGGTGGTATTCAGGTTCGAACCCAGTCTAGATTTGTGCTTTCCTTCTGGATTTGTTGTTGTTGTTTGTTGGCGTTTTAGGGCCCTTCAACTACAAGGTAATTGGAGCCCCGTCCTCTGTGTATTTCTGATGCAGAGACTGCACAGACGCTACACTAATGCGACGATTTTTGGATACTAGCGGTACCCAGTTTTCCCAAGCGGCCACCCATGTCAGTACTAACTGGGGTTGCGTTGCTTAACTTCAGTGCTCAGACGAGAACTGGTGTGTCCAACGCAATTTGCCGCTCCCTTCCTTCTGGACACAAGGATGATATATTGGACAGTGTTTTTTTCCACAGCCGGTTGCAGACCCAAGCTGTTGTAACCCCTACGCTTACCGGTATTTATCGTCGGTCTACTGTTCCTTGGGGCACTCCACCGACGCCAGGGGACGAGCTCCTACACCTGTGAATTTTGCCTAGTCTACCCGTTGCATAGTGGAAAGGGGTTTTTTTACGCGCAAATGCCATTGTACACCACACGGGACCTTGGTTTTACTTCTCATTCGGAGAAAGGCACACTCGGGGCTTTTCTCTCACCCGAAAGAAGCCACACCTCCACCTCGATCCAGTATCGAACTTGGAACCACTGACACAGTATGTGGAACACGCTACCTATTGCGCCACCGAGGCAGGTCCTACGATGTAACGGGTAGGTGGGGCAAAATTCGCAGATGTAGGAGCTCGGTGGAGTACCCCAACCAGCAGCAGGACGGTGATAAACAAGCATAGGAGTTACATCTTTGTTCGGCAGCCGGCTGTGCCGAAATACCGCCCATGTGTCCATCCTGAGGGTTGTTGGTGTTTTAGGGCCCTTCAACTACAAAGGTCATTAGAGTCCCGTTCACAGCATAGTTGTGATGCAGAGACTGCACAGACACTACACTAATGCGACGATTTTTGGGTATTAGCAGTACCCAGTTTTCCCAAGCGATCACCCATGTCAGTACTAGCTGGGGTTGCGCTGCTTAACTTCAGTGATCAGATGAGAACTGGTGTGTCCAACGCAATTCGCCGCTCCATCGTGAGGGACATATGGGGGGGGGGCTTAATGCGGTAGAGAGACGAGAGGTGTCGTTTTGATTTACGATCGACACATTCTTTACGGCAGCTCTGGCATAATAATTGGGTTATGGTTTAATGGCCTGTACTGACGTAGTTTGTCGTTTTTAATGGCCGCGTAAGGTTCGTGGAATTTTCGAGTTGAGTGCCTATTTTTCTACGAAATTCATTCCGCATTAATGGAAATATATCCGAGTCCATCGGATCCACTCGCCGCTAAATACAAGGCGGGATACTGGAAACGCCGTGCGTACTCTTGACGCTTAATCAATTTTAACTGGTAGCCGCTAGAGAGCAGGTTCATCTTATAATAAACCGGATGTGTTATCATTGGGTTCTCAATTTGCGCTTGCGTAGGATTTTCTGACTGACCCCCCCCCCACTCTCTCTCCCTACCATCCGTCCCACATTCACTCTGTCTTTTCTTTGTTTGCCCACCCACGCAAGTTAACAATTAATTTACCTGTTTTATCTCTTTAATGTGTAGGTGGTAAGCCTCAATTCCTACCCCTAGGGGCTGCAGCAGATGCGCATTTTGCGTGGGAATTGTCACTACTGTTCATTTTCAGTTCTAGATGCGTGGGAGCAGGTTCGATCCTGACCTAAGTGAACCGTTGATTAAAACGTGTGATGCAAAATGTACCTCACATTCCCACACACTCCCTCCTACACTAGACGAGGTTGTTGACGTGATGTTCCCTGCAGACTTGTCACGTGCTTCCGACAGGAATTCACTTTCCACTGAGTTACTAGCATTAGATCGATTGTCATGAATCATGTATGGGTTCGATTCCGAGTGCACCTGTTGATTTTATTTGTCTAACTAGAGTTTTCACTTCATAGGTCGAACTTGGGGCCTTTAACCCTGCCCACGCCCCCCTCATCCCCCCACCCTTTCCTTAAATTTAAACTAGTTTGACGTCATTGACTGACTAACCCGCCGGAGTGCCGCAGTCGGTAGCTTGCTCGGTAACTGCATCAGTGGTTCTAGGTTCGATACGGGACCGAGGGGAGCGGCGAATTGCGTTGGATACACCTGTTATCGTCGTACCCGCCGCGGTGGCGTAGTGGTTAGCTCACTCGGCAACTACGCCAGTAGTTCTAGGTTCGATACTGGACCGTGGTGGGTCGGCTTCTTTCGGGCGAGAGAGAGAAGCCGCGAGTGTGCCTTCTTTCGGATGAGAAGTAAAACCGAGGTCCCGTGTGGGTGTACGATGGCGCTTGCACGTCAAAGAACCCTCTCTACTATGCAACGGGTAGATGAGGCAAAATTTCCAGGTGTAGGAGCTCGCCCCCTGGCGTCGGTAGCATTCCCCAACGAACACTAGACCGACGATAAATAAGCGTAGGGGTGCAGCTTTGGCCGGCAACCGGCTGCAGAAAAAAACTATGACCAATATATCACCCTGTGTCCATTCAGAGGGACAAATGGGTACCCGACCCTGCCATAGGCGGGAAAAGGGTTAGGAGTTGCTTTTTTTTACACCTGTTATCGTCTGATCACTGAAGTTAAGCAGAGCAACCCCAGCTAGTACTGACATGGGTGGCCGCTTGGGAAAACTGGGTACTGCTAATACCCAAAAATCGTCGCATTAGTGTAGTGTCTGTGCAGTTTCTGCATCAGGACTACACAGTGGACGGGGCTCTAATGACCTTGTAGTTGAAGGGCCCTAAAACACCAACAACCGACAACCACGGGATCGAGGTGGGTTGAGTCGGCCTCGAGTGCGACTTACGTCGGATGATAAGTAATACCCAGGTCCCGTGTTTGAACGTCAAAGAACCCTCTCTACTATGCAGTGGGTTGATAAGGCAACTATCCAGGTGTAGGAGCTCGCCCCCTGGCGTCGGTGGAGTGCCCCAACGAATGGTAGACCGACGATAAATACCGGTAAGCATAGGGGTTTTGGCAGTGGTCGGCAAAACCCTGTCCTATATATCTACCCTTGCGTTCATTCAGAGCGACAAGATGGGTACCCGACCCTGCCAAAGGCGGGGAAAGGGTTAGGAGTTGCTTTGACGTCATTGACTGACCAGTCGATATATCTTTAAATCCTTTCTTATTATACAACTAAGGGGAATTGAGAGGGAGGAAGGGGGGAATATAAGCTTCCCCAGCCCTAGTCCCGAAATTTCCCCCAAGTTAGTCGTTGGGGACATATCTCTCCCTCCTCTCATCTTTATGTGATCCCCAAATGCTTAGGGAGAGGTGTGTTTATTAGGGAGAAAGGACCAGTTTTGATAAATGAGATATTTGTTTTCTTTCCCCTCAAAGGGTTCCTTTCCCGTCTCCGTCTCTCTCTCTCCCCCCCACACTCTCAGCAGCAAGGAAAGATGATGAAATTAAAACAAATGAAGAGAGATTTGGGGAGAGGAACAAGGACGGTGGAGGGTTGGGGGTTAATGTAACTAAAAATAATGAGGGAGAGGGGTGACGGGGGAATGCCTAAAGGAAAATAGTGCAACTTATGGGATTTGAACTTCATTGACCGGATTACGAACCAATTGAGCCAAACTGATTAATCAGGGTACGAGGCCCTTAGGGCCATTCCAAACTGGAACAGCCAATTCCATACTGAGGGATCAGGGAACTGTTATTTCCTACCCTGCCCTGCGCTCTCTCTCCCTCATCACCCCCAACTTCCTCTTTACATGGTTTAATTTCTGTATTTACTGTAGCTTGAATAACATCTATCTCTCTCTTGATGGGTGCTACAGCCTGCTACTTTAGGGCCTGTTTTATTCAGCAATTTAGCCCCTGTTTGACCACCTATGGAGGTCAATTCATTAGCATTAATCCTCAGAGTTATTTACTGACCACAACGTTTTCAGAATTAGGTTATTGCTATAGGAAATTCCTCCTTACCATATTGATCGTTATAGGGCTGACTAGGAGTATGGATGAATGCGAGTTCCATTCTACTTGCGACTAGGCAATTTTTGTCTCGCGATTAGAGGGGAACTAAGCTGCACCCTTTAACCCCTCCACCACCCAATGACAGTCACTCTTCTTCTCCACGTGGGAGTATTACAATATTGATTATGCGTAAAAGACATCATTTCTTCGCAGCATGTGTCCTATTATGATAGCGTGAGACAATTCAACCAAGTACGCATGCGCAGTTTTAACCATCTCTCCCCCCCCCCCCCTCTCTCTTTTCTCCTCCCCCCCCTCTTGTCTCTCTCTCCTCTCTCCTTTCTCCCTCTCACTCCTTGTCGCGACTCCTTCTCAACGCTGAAAGTCGATGCGCAGCCCCAGGCAGTAACGACTGGGGACCCACTAGCATCGATATACAGTCAGTAAAAGCAGGAAGCACTTCCAAACAACTTTTGTCTTACAGTTTGACCTTGTATATTTCCTAACGTGGACCAGCCTGTGTCACGTTTACGCGTAGGTCAAGTAGGTCAGGTCTTCAGGCTCTGAAGTGACCTTGGGTTATTTGAAGCTAACTGTTATTTTAATTATTTCAATCTTAATGAGAGACGAGGGGACGAGGAGCTCGTTAGGACCATACTGGGAATGCAGGTGGTCGGTAACACTCGGGGCAGAGGGAGAGCGAAGCTGACGTGGGAGCAGGTTGTCCGTAGGGATATGGATGGCACTGTGTGGGGTGGACGGGGACCTGGTAGGAGATAGAAGGGTATGGAGTGCTAGAACCCGCAGACCCGATCCTGCCACAGGCGGGAGAAGGGTATGATGATGGTGATGATTAATTTTGAACCGCATTTTTCAGGTTTGGATCCCTGGTTCATTGAGTTGCGGTTCTGATGTTTTGAGTTCATAGTTGCAGATTCGCTGCTGTCCGAGGCGATATGCCCCGACCTAGGACCATTAGAGATCAAATGTAGGAAAGAAATAGAACGTTGTAGGTGACACTGCTGTTGCTCTATGTTAGGCCGCAGTACTATTGCCGTAGTGGGTAGCAAGGTCGGTAACTGCGTCAGCAGTTCTAGGTTCGATACTGGACCGAGGTGGGTCGGCTTCTTTCGGGAGAGAGAGAGAGAGAAAGAGGCCCCCGAGTGCGCCTTCTTTCGGATTTAGAAGTAAACCGGAGGTCTCGGGTGGGGTACAATGGCATTTTGGCCGTCAAAGAACCCT
>JAAFCE010009126.1:4154273-4168100 GCA_013389805.1 Trigoniulus corallinus
TGATATTGGAAAGAGTAATTCGTGGACTTGCCGAAAGCTTTTTAAGGTAAAATGAGCTGGTTAAAAAAAACCTCACTTAAACGTTTAAGAGCCCATTTATTGTTCTTTCTACAGAACGTGCCGTAGGGTTTACAAATGTAACCCGCCTTCACGTATCTTATGAACGGTGTATTTACAGTCAACTAGCAACTCCTAACCCCTTTCTCGCCTATGGCAGGGTCGGGTATCCATCTTGTCACTCGGAGTGTGTCCATCATGTGCAGCCAAGTTGCGTTGGACAAGCCAGTTCACGTGAGATCACTGAAGTTAAGCAGCGTAAGCCCATGTCAATACCAACATGGGTGGTTTGGGAATGAACGTTGGGTGCTGCAAATTTCCCCTCTCCTCCATCTTCTTCTCCTACCTCCTCATCTCCCGCGAGCAGCCTCCTGAGGGTTCGTCCTGTTATGGCTGCTTGGCTTACTCCCCAACCCATGAAACTAATCCAGCAATCCAGTAATCCAGGAATAGACACAAGAGCGATCTATTGGACATAGTTTTTCGGCAGCTGGTTCCCACCAAGCTGCAACCCCTACGCTTATTTATCGTCGGTATTCTTTTCGTTGGGTATTTCACCGACGCCAGGGGGGGGGCCGAGCTCCGAGCCCCGAGTCCCGTTGCCTAGTAGAGAGGGTTCTTTTACGTGCAAACGCCATCGGTTTCATTTCTCATCCGACGGAATGCGCATTTGGAACATGTCTCCCGAAAGAAGCTAACCGGTTTTAGCGGTACCCACTTTTTCCCAAGAGGCCACCCATGTTTGTACTAGCTGGGGGTACGTTGCTTAACTTCAGTGATCAGACGCTCCCTGGTTCTGTACAGAATAACGAGAGTTGACTGTATTTAGTGTTTCTCGACTGCGTCCATGGACCAATAGCCGCCAATCATCGCACCATGGACCAATCATCGCCGGCGGTATCGTATTTGATTATTTTCGTCTTTTCCGTGGAGAAAAAAAAATGACCCACCGCGGTGGCGTAGTGGTTTGTACGCTCGACAACTGCGTCAGTAGTTCTAGGCTCGATACTGGACCGAGGTCGATCTGCTTCTTTCGGGCGCGAGAGAGAGGCCGCGAGTGTGCCTTCTTTCGGATGAGAAGTAAAACCGAGGTCCCGTGTGGGTGTACGATGGCACTTGCACGTAAAACAACTGTCTCTACTACGCTACGGGTAGATGAGGCAAAATTTCCAGGTGTAGGAGCTCGCCCCCTGGCGTCGGTAGCATTCCCCAACGAGCACTAGACCGACGATAAATAAGCTTAGGGGTGCAGCATTGGCCGGCAACCGCCTTATTTCCATTCAGAGGGACAAGATGGGTACCTGACCCTGCCATAGGCGGGAAAAGGGTTAGGAGTTTTTTTTTCCGTGGCGAAAAAAAGCACGGTTTCATTGACCAGCGTTTAATGGTTGGTCATAGTATGTGGAGTGAGGAGTAAAACTGCGTTCAATTTTTATTCATTTCATTCTGAATCGTTGTGTGAAATATTAATGCAATTTGATAAATAATTAATCAAGCAGATCTTATTAATGATCTTTTCACTAAAGTCGCCAAGTCGTTGCTTCTTGTCGGCTATACTTAGGGCCGTTGACGGTCTTTAGAGAAAGAGATAATACCCGGTCATTATGTCCATATTTCTACCGGAAAAAGAAAGTCTCGTACAGGTTTCAGATGAAATATAGATGTGAGGGAGGAGAGAAAGACAGAGGGGGGTTAACTGAATCAACCTGTACGCGACAGGTGTTAAGCCCATTTTCCGTCGTAGACGTCATCGTTGATCATATTATTGGGACGTCGCCATTCAGGCAAGCTCTTTAAAATAATCTATCAAATAATAGGATGACATGTTTGTTATTTGGAGGTATTCCAGAAATACGGGGAGCGGAGAATTGCATTGGACACCCCTGTTCTCGTCTGATCACTGAAGTTAAGCAATGCAAGCCCAGTTAGTACTGACATGGATGGTCGCTCGGGAAAGCTGGGTACTGCTAATACCCAACAATCGTCACATTAGTGTAGTGTCTGTGCAATCTCTGCATAAGAACTACGCTGTGGACGTGGTTCTAATGACCTTTGTAGTTGAAGGGCCCTAAAACACCAACAAAACAAACCCACACACACTACCATATCCTTACGGACAGCCTGCTCCCACGTCTGCTTCGGTCTCCACCTGTCCTGTGTGCTTCCAACCATCTGCATTCCTGAAACGGACTTAACGAGCTCCTCCACCCAAGGGGAGCGGCGAATTGCGTTGGAAACACCAGTTCTCGTCTGATCACTGAAGTTAAGCAGCGCAACCCCAGCTAGTACTGACATGGGTGGCCTCTTGGGAAATCTGGGTACTGCTAATAGCCAATAATCGTCGCATTAGTGTAGTGTCTGAACAGTCTCTGCTTAAGAACTACGCTGTGGACGGGGTTCTAATGACCTTTGTAGTTGAAGGGCCCTAAAGCACCAACTAGTGTCCTGAAGAACTGATGCATAAAAAGGTATTTTTATCATCATCAAAACTTTATTATTGAACTAAATGCCGCATCTTATTCTCTCAGTTTTACTGTAGGTCCCTCAACAGAATTTTAAACTGAACGTTTTTCTTAAACTGGTCAACCGTGAACCATTTTTCTTCATTTTCTTCTTGGCACCGATCAGTACTGGACGTTATTGACCTCAGTGAACTCTATTAAGTGAAAATTTAACGTTGGACATAAATTGTGAGGTTTTTAAACGACATCATTACTACTTGAAAAATTTATGACTCTCCTTGTTCTGCTGGGGGTCAACACCCCTATCGTTGGTTTCATGTGGTTGAAGTCCATAGCCGTGTTTGGGCTTTTTTTAAGGCCCTTACCTCACACTGGAAGGAGGTCATCATGATTTTTTTTCTGTCAGTGTGTGCAATAGACACCTCTTCTCATGGCTAATGAAAACTAGGGGAGGCTACTAGCACTGACTAGGGGCGAACCGATGATCTTTGAGCTAATAGCATCTAGCAACTTCTAACCATTTTCGCTCCTATGGCAGGGTCGGGTACCCGTCTTGTCCCTGTCATTGAACATCCGGGCGATATATTGGACAGTATTTTTCCACAGCCGGCTGCCGACCAAAGGTGCAACCCCTATTCTTACTTATCGTCGGCCTAATGTTCGTTGGGGCGAGAAAGTGAGAGGCCCCCGAGTGCGCCTATATCCGGGAGAGGAGTAAAAGCGAAGTCCTGTGTGGTGTACGACGTCATGTGCACGTGAATGAACCCTCTCTACTATGCAACGGGTAAATGAGGCAAAATTCCCAGGTGTAGGAGCTCTACCCCGGGCGTTGGTGGAGTGCCCTAACGTACAGCAGACCGACGATAAATAGATCGCCCTTGTGTCCATTCAGAGAGACGAGATAGGTATCCGACCCTACCATAGGACGGAAAAGGGTTAGGCAAGGCGCTAAATGAGGCCGCAGCGTGACGCAGCCCTGCGAAATTCTGCTAGCAGGCAATCACTGTTACGTTGAAAGCCATTTTAGTTGACGTAAATTGCAAACCAGTATGTTGAAAAACTGAGATTCAATGTACGGTGATTGCCTGCTAGCAGAATTTCGCAGGGCTGCGTCACGCTGCGTCACCCTGAGGCCTTATTTTGCGCCTTGCCTTATGAGCAGACTTATTAGGTGCATGACGTAATAAGTCATGTGACGCACTGTCACGGTTTAAACTACAGCAGTAATGACGTAGTGTTAATAGAGCTATGTGTGATTGCCGTCTTAGGATTTTACAGGGGCAGCAGAAGATGCGTGGCTCCTGTTACTCTAATGTGAAAATATTAGATTAAAATTATTAAATATGGAAATTTTAAAAAGCTGAAATGCATTAAATTACTTTTGGAGAGTAATAACGCAAGAGCTAAGTTTACATTCAGTTTATTTTTTTCTGTCGTATATCTGTAGACTTTATTAGGGATTTTGCAATTTCTCGTAACGTGGCCATTTTGGGACGAAAGACGAGAAGTAAAAAGCCTTCTCGTCCTTCCCAGTCGTCTTCAATACAATAAGGATGCGAAAATTATAAATAAAAGTGAGAAAGGAGGGCGGTTATTTGTGATTTTCTCGTCCTTATTTTATTGAAGACGACTGGGAAGGGGGGAGCGGCGAGTTGCGTTGGACACACCAGTTCTCGTCTGATCACTGAAGTTAAGCAACGCAAGCCCAGTCAGTACTGACATGGGTGGTCGCTCGGGAAAGCTGGGTACTGTTAATACCCAATAATCGTCGCATTAGTGTAGTGTCTGTGCAGTATATGCATTAGAACTATACAGTGGACGGTGTTGCAGTGCCACAACTGCAAATTGTGACAGTTGGTCCTTTGACCTCTCACTGTCAGGTCATAGGTCACAGCCTTCCTGCCTAACCCATCCCTTCCCCAAAATAAGACCAGTCACAATGGCCAATGACACTAAGGTGACATAGGTCCATTGTCCTCTCTCCCTCAGGACAAAGGTTGCATCCTGCCTATCTACCCTTTCCTTTCCGAGAATAAAAAGAAGGATGTGACTAAGCTTACATCTGGCCCTTTGCCCCTCCTCTTCCTCAGTTGTGATGAATGTACCCCTTTCTCTAAGGGCATTGACCATTGTATGTACAACAGTATATAAATGCATGTAACTTGTAAATAAATGTTCAGTTATTAACCAGCTATCACTCTTGCTAGTTGTCGTTATTTCTTAGCAGAACCAGCCCTTTTAAGGGCTAACCAGCTAGTCCTACTCAGGACTAACCAAGTCCACGTAAATCTTGTAGTTGCAATGCTACTCTCCTCAAACTCAACAGTCCTTCTCAGGACTCTACAATGGGCCAAGTCGACACAAACCAAATAGCACTGCAACAGACGGGTCTCTAATGACCTTGTAGTTCACGGGACCTTAAACTTAAACAACCAACCAACGACTGGGAAGGACGAGAAGGCTTTTTACTTCTCGTCTTTCGTCCCGAAATGCCCACGTTACTAGAAATCGCAAAATTCCTATTTTAAACATTATTGATGTTTGACAGTGCTAAAAGATACCACCACCACTTGCAACTACTATAAGTCTTTTGAATAGTTTTCTTAAATAATAATCCTTGTGGGTGACAAAAATCGAAGAAGATAAACGAAGGAAGAAGCACGAATCTTAAAAGGCTGTTTTATTTTCTACTCTTTTCAGCAATTTTTAATAAGATGATGGAAAACGGAGATGTGCCTCTTGTGGTATTATGGTCTCGTCTCTTCTTCAGCATCATTCCCATTCCCCTCCCCCTTATCTTCATTATTATGTTAGACATACTGCACATGCTGTGCCAGCCCTTTGACATTCCAGACTATTTCTTCTTCTTCTTCTTCTTCCCCTATTCATCTCCTTTCCCCTTTCCGTTTCCCTTTCCGTCACCCTTAATACTTACTGTGTGTCGATTCTCGTCATGACTACAGCTGTTATTGACTTTGACATTTTTTTTTGCAGATAATGTCGGACAATAGGGAGATCCCAAGGAAGATATAAAGTGACCAAAAGACCTTTTACATAGTAAGGGTTTCTATTCTGTTGGTTTTTAACGTTTCATCTTCATCCTCTTGCTTCTGAGTTTTTGGCCTTCTTGTCTTTGTTCCACGTCCGTCTCCAGGGCTGGATATTTACTAGGCAGGAAATTCCTAACGACAACATTTAACTGCGTTTCGCTTTGCTAAGATAAGAAAAACACGTTTAGGTTCCTATCTTTCCGCCCCCCCCCTCCTTCGTTTTTTTTGGGGGGGCGACATTTCCATTGCGTTTGGTTGTGTGATAAAATGGGACTATTTTTGTGAGCGATGACATGGCCCATGACCAAATGACTGGGCTGGTTCAACGTTTTCTTGTATAGAAGTAGAGAACCACACTATCATTTTTCTCAACTCAATTTCGAAATCTAACGTGGATTTTATGTGTCAACTCGACAGACCAAGAAATTGCATTTTTCTCAACAGAATGACATTGTCCTAAAGGAAAAGGGGGGGGGACCCCCCCTCCTTGTTCTTGCTCCCGTAATGGACATATAAAACTTATGTGATTGAATGTAGAATAACTCTTTCTTTATTTTCCCATCTCTTCCACCCTTTCCTCACTATCTTACCTTGTTAATGAAATCAACATTTTTTTTGTCTCTCCACTGTAATTAAGACTGTCCACTTTGGTCCGATTTTTCTAGTCGATTAATTGTTGTAATTTCATCCCTGTATTTAAACGAAGGGGCGAGAATTTGTTTTACTGGGGAATTATCGATTTTTTCAAATTCCGTCTGGATTTGAGTTTAATGTCTTGTTCTATCTTGACCATCACCTTCAGGACATCGTTTCCTCTTCTTCTTCTTCTTCACTCCTCTCCCTCTTTCCTCATGACGAGCTTGGCAAACTCTTTCATCTTTCTTGTCCTGACTATGCATTGGAAGGGCCTGGTGTAAATTGGAAATGTTGTTGAGGTCTGATTGGTTGTCTCATTTTCACATTTATTATTTGAGGGTAAAGGTCATTTTCACTCCACCTCTGTTTAAGTTCTCAATCCCCCCCATTTCCTTCCTATCTTTTCTGCATTTGAAAATTTGCCACGGGGGTCATATGTTGTCATATTAAAGTCGTTGATGTTTTTAATTGCTCTTTATCTTTGATTAGATGATACTTGTTAGAAATTTTCGTGAAATGATGCTGCCCCCTACAGCGATCCGGGTCAGTTTTCAGGATGGATGGACTCTCTCTCCTGCCCTTCACTCATTTTCAGGTTCCCCTGTTCTCCTCTTACTCATGTTGGTCCCAAAGAGACTTCATCTCTCCTCTTTTTGAAAAAGGAAATGTTGATATAGGTCAAAGGTCTTGTAAGGAAATGGGATGGTTTATTGACTGCTTTTACAGCCAGTATCTAAGACTCAGGACATGTGACTGACAAGTGCATACTGTATCTAATGGTGCCATCCCCACACCCTGGGGAAGTACTCTAAATAATCCTCTTCATCCTTCTGGCCGTGGTCTGTTTGCCCGATGAGAGAAGGGGATCTCCACTGTGCCGCCCTCCACCTTTCTCTCAGGTCGGATGTAAAATGAAGGCCCTTTAGGTGGGGTGTATGCAATGTCAATAACAGTACGAACCTTTCTACGCGGAAAGAACAAGCCCGCAGCGCCCCCTTCTAGCGTCCATAAATGGCTTCCGGGGAAGAAAGAATTGTCAGAGGTGAACCCAAACTCTTGACTCTCGGCTTATTGCGTTGGACACACCAGTTCTCGTCTGATCACTGAAGTTAAGCAACGTAACCCCAGCTAGTATTAACAGGGACGGCCGCTTGAGAAAAGTGGGTACTGCTAATACCAAAAAATCGTCCCATCAGCGTGTAGTGTCTGTGCAGTCTGCATTGGAACGACGCAGTGGACGGGGCTCTAATGACCTCTGTAGTTGAAGGGCTCTAAAACACTAACGAAACAAAATTGAAATTTGGCCTGATTTGTTGTTGTTGTTGGTAATATGAAGGAAAATAAATGACGTCATCAGCGGCCCTAATATAGGCAAACAGACGTAGACTGAAGGACACGCGCCAGTCTGTCGGCCCGGATTCTAGCGTCAGAGTGTCGTGAGATGCGACAGGGCGTTGTCTGTCGTAGATGAGTTATGCCGAGCTCCAAATATTTAGGAGAGAGAAAGAGAAATAATAGGTTAGGTGGGGATGGAGGACCTTGAAGACAACATAAACACTGTAGATGTTGTGCTCAAGAGCCCCAGTGTTAGGGCGGGTGTCCTAATTAAAGGGTTCTCGGTTTTGCTATTGAGTTTTATGAGCTGAGATTAAGTCTCGAAGTACACAGTTAGTTGGATTTTCACTGCTGCCTCACTAAATCAAAGCTGGGGATATGTTCACTGTTTCTCTTTTATGATCGTAATTCTAGGCGCTACCACAGCAGGAATGAAAGAGGTGTAGGGAGCGGGATCGTATCCTCACCGACGACACGCCCGCAACTTTCATATTGCTGGAGTTTTTTTTTTTTTTGTTTTCATTTTCAGCCTTTGTTTCCTCCTCCATTCATAATCTGTGAGAAAATGAGTTGGAAGAGAGAAGACAGAGAGAGAGAGTTGAAGGGTGAGAACTCTCCCCTAGCCCCCCCCCCGTCCCTTCTTTCCTCCCCTGCACTTGACACCTTCCAAACTTGCAAACATTCAACGTCCAGAACCAGTTTCAGGAGAATAATAACGGTAAAATGCATCACGATCATATATTGCATAATTACTAGTCCTCCGCGAAAAGTGCAATTAAAATGTATGACGTCATTAATGTTTCGTGACCTAATATGCACCCTGCTGAGCCCTAGTAGGTGTTGAGAGGGCGACAGGTTAACAAGGATCACACTGGTGTTTTGGATATTATTTCATTACGAAGGATACTGGCGGCAGCGCCATCTGTAGACTATATGGCATTTAAGGGGACATCTCCATCCAGAACGATGCTATTTCCAATACGGAGCATGCGCAATATGTACACAGCGTTGCACCAGTTGGAAAAGGTTCACCTCTGTGTCTCGCATGATAAGATTCTTGAATTGTAAGTGCTTGATTAGAGGTTCGCTCCCACTTGACATGAGTGACTTTTTTGTTCTTCGGACGGAAAGGGGCTCTCTGTAATGCGCTTTCTATAGGGTGACAAGAACCACCGATAACTCCCACTCTGATGTATACGAGCGGTGAAAAAAACCCTCTCTACACGGAATACCATCATAGTACGAGTTTATCGGTACAACACTCTACTACAGGTTCCAGGTTCAGTACTGGTTCGACGTATTGTTGTTGTTGTTTGTTGGTGTTTTAGGGCCCTTCAACTACAAGGTCATTAGAGCCCCGTCCACCTCGTAATTCGAATGCCGAGACTGCGCAGACACTACACTAATGAGACGATTTTTGGGTATTGGCAGTACCCAGTTTTCCCAAGCCGTCAACCATGTCAGTACTAACTGGGGTCGCGTTGCTTAACTTCAGTGATCAGACGAGAACTGGTGTGTCCAACGCAATTCGCCGCTCCCTGGTTCGACGTAGGTTGGCTTCTTTCGGGAGAGAAAGAATTCCCGAGTGCACCTTCCGGCTTTCCGGCGTTATAAAGCAACTTCTAACCGTTTTCCCGCCTATGGTAGGGTCGGGTGCCCATCTTGTCCCTCGGAATGGACACAAGGGTGATATAACGGACGGTGTTTTTCTGCAGCTGGTTGCCAACCAAAGCTGCAACCCCTATGGTTATTTATCGCCGGTCTCTTGTTTGTTGAGGCTCGCCAGGGGGACGAGCTCCCACACCTGGAAATTTTGCCTCATCTGCCCCTTGCATAATAGAGAGAGTGAGAAAGTTCTTTTGCGCACAAATGCCGTCGTACACCACACGGGACCTCGATGTTACTCCTCATCCGAAGGAAGTAGCTCTTGGGGTCTCTCTCTCTTTCTTTGTCGCCCGAATGAAGGCAACCCACCTTGATCCAGTATCGAACCTGGAACCACTAGCACAGTAAATCGAACGCGCTACCGATTGGGCCACCGAGGCAGGTCGATAAAATAAATGTCTACCATTATATGGGGAGTAAAAGCAGTGATACTGTTCGTGGGGGGGGGCGATGTTGGCTCCACCGGTTCCAAACCGTTGGAATCTCGACTTGGGTGTACTCAGAATCCGACGTTAAACAACGCAACCCCACGGGTGACCAAAAATCGTCGTAACAGAGTAGTGTCTGTGCAGGCTCTGCATTAGAACGGGTTTTTGTGTTTTGTTGCCGCGCAAGGGACCTTCAACTACTAGGTCGTTAGAGCTGTGTCACTGTGCAGGAACTGCACATGCACACTATGCTAATGGGACGATATTTGGGTTGTTGTTGTTTGTTGGTGTTTTAGGGCCCTTCAACTACAAAGGTCATTAGAGCCCCGTCCACAGCATAGTTCTTATGCAGAAACTACACAGACACTACACTAATGCGACGATTTTTAGGTATTAGCAGTACCCAGTTTTCCCAAGCGGCCACCCATGTCAGTACTAGCTGGGGTTGCGCTGCTTAACTTCCGTGATCAGACGAGAACCGGTGTGTCCAACGCAATTCGCCGCTCCCCGATATTTGGGTATTAGCGGTGCTCAATTTTCCCAAGCGGCCACCAATGTTAATACTAGCTGGGGTTGCGTTCTATGTTCTCTGTTACACTAACGGGTTGGGGAGTAAGCCAAGCAGCCATAACGGGCCGAACCCTTAAGAGGCTGCTCGCGGGAGATGAGGAGGTAGGTGTAGAGGATGTAGGAGAGATGCTTACCTTTAGTTATCAGACGAGAACTGGTGTGTCCAACGCATTGTTGTTGTTTGTTGGAGTTTAAGGTCCCGTCAACTACGAGGTCATTAGAGACCCGTCCACTGTGTACGTCTGATGCATATACTGCACAGACACTACACTAATGCGACGATTATTGGGTATTAGCAGTACCCGGCTTTCCCGAGCGACCACCCATGTCAGTACTAACTGGGCTTGCGTTGCTTAACTTCAGTGATCAGACGAGAACTGGTGTGTCCAACGCAACTCGCCGCTCCCTGTCCAACGCAATACAGCCGCATAATTTAGTGTACGGAGCTGTAATGACCACTGTAGTTGAAAGGGCCCTAAAACACCAAGAAAACGAAGTACTCCGGATCCGACGATGAATGGGTGAATAAAAAGAAACTCCTTTCGGAAATGGAGTATTGTTAAGTGTATGTGCTTTTTTTTTGGCAGGAAATGTCAGCCATTTTGATTATACCGGTAGGTCTTCTTTAGTGACGTCACTTTGAATGTGACGCTGTTCTCACGTATTCATTTTCATGGTGTAAAAAGTAATGTTATTCTCAGGTGTCGCTTTTGTGTTGTAGCGTGCGTGAGAGTTTAGTTGATATTTTTGATGGCAACAACAACAAAAAGAGAGAGAGACTAAAAATCAATATTTTTCACTAAACGCCATTTTCTCCACAGATCCAATAAACGGAGAAGAAAAATTCCGATGCCTGCCGGCTCTTGTTATGGAACACCAGTTTTACCTTAAGGTATACGTTACTTATTTTCTGCCTCCAGATAATTTTGCTCTAGTACAACCGTACCCCCCCTGGTTTTCATCCCTTCTCTCCTCTCACCCTCCCCTCCTCCGTGTCCCTAGGCTCCATCCGACATCTCTTTATTAATGTTATTACCTTCCCACCAATAAAATGAGTACAGTCGAAAATTGGACTTCCTACTAAGGTGACGACTTTGCTACAGGTCTCCTCTGTACACCCTTTTTTTTCTCTGTCTCTCTCTTTCAATTATTTTTGACTACTTCTCAGTTTATTACGCAAGGCGCGAACCGACATCGTCATCATCTGTAAGATGACTCTGCACTCTCTCTCTCTCCTTCAATATCTCAAGCATGCGCAGTGTACGGTTGTCACAAGATTATATCGCGCATGCTCAACAACACAACTGCAATGAGATAGGGTCTCGGTAGCATCATTCTGGCGGAAGATCGACCTAAGAGTATCAGGGTCAGTGAAGTTCACCTTTGGATCATATTGTCAGCTAAAAGGGAAAGGGGGATTGCATCTTATTATTATCCTCCTCTTTCCCCCCCCCCCCCCCCCCCTGGTTACTCCTTTTTCCCCTTCTCTCCCTCTCCTCTCACCTCGCTGATGTGTAGAGGTGACAAAGGGCAGTAACAGATTTTAAGTATGGTACTGGATCGTTTTGGGCAAAGATGCAGATAGATGGCGCAGAGGTCACTTGTCAGTGTCTACCACCAACTGATAAAGGTCATGATGTTAACGGGATTACTTCTGTGGCAGGGGTGGCTTACTGATCCCTATCCCACTGACTAGTAGGATAACATTTTCTTTTATCAAATCCGTCTTCCGCCCTGTAGCGCAGGATCGGTTATCCCAGAGTTCAGATTTTGTTTGAGTCTTTTCTTTAGCGTGAGGTTATATACCGACGCCAGAGGGCGAACTTCTACAACTGGCATATATTTCCATTCTCATAGGGGTATTTTACACACCCTCACTTCTGTAAAAGAGACCAGGTAATGAGTACGGAATTTCGACAGGAGATAGAAACCGGCAAGACATCTTTTGGATGGGGATTTCGTATGACCTGGCTCTGACCTGCCTTAATGCAACGACCCTTTCAGCCACGTTTCCCCCGTCCAGTGGTAGTGTCCGGTACCCATTTGTCCCGTTTGGAAGCTGGAACACACGAGCGAAGGACGGTATTAATAGGTAGCCAGCCGGTTGCTGACCCTTTCCCTCTTTAACATCAGTCTGTTTCTTCCTGGGGACACGTTCTTTCATATGCGTCAGGTGGAGCTTCATTCCGTGGAGATAGGCTCCATTCCCGCATTTATATAATATTAGGGTAGTACTATCTAGGCGTATTTTGGTCGAGTATAGAAGAAGGAAGTTATCAAACCCGCCTCGGTGGCGCTGTGGGTAGCGTGCTCGGTAACTGCGTCAGTGGTTCTAGGTTCAATACTAAACCAAGGTGTGTTGACTTCTTTCGGGCAAGAGAGAGAGAGAGAAGCCCCGAGTGCGTCTTCCTTCGGGTGAGAAGTAAAACCAAGCTCACGTGTGGCGTACAGTGTCATTTGCACGTAAAAGAACCCTCCCTACTAAGCACTAGAGGGGCCTCTCGCCATCCCCTTCTGGCGTCGGTGGGGTACCCCAACGAACATTAAACCGATGATAAATAAGCATAGCGGTTGCAACTTAGGTCGGTAACCGGCTGCGGAAAAGCACTGTGCAATACATCACCACTGTGTCCATTCACAGGGCCAAGATGAGTACCTGACCCTGTCATAGGCGGGAAAGGGGTTACGAGTTGCTATAAATGGAAGTTACTGCCCTTGGCCGGAATCGAGCCTTTGACCACGCAATTATGAATATCAACCACCGCCAAAATGCCTACACGTGTTTTTATTAACAACGTACTCTTACCGCAAACACAGTCGTCTTCCCAACTAGAGATTATTTCGTAAGGTTCTGTCGAATTCAACATCTTACCGATGGAATGCGGTAAGATTGAATAAGATTACTTGAGTTAATTCTATTAACATCCTTAAGTAGTCGACTCGTGTCTTGGCAACAGGCCGACGGTTAACAGGCAAGGAAAAAGAGTACACGATTGGCTGGGGAGGGTGGGTTACCCATCTTGTCCCTCTGAATGGACACAAGGGCGATCTGTTGGACAGAAAAGCTGCACCCCAAATTGAACACCAAAGCTGCAACCCCTATGCTTAGCTATCGTCGGTGTACTGTGCTTTGGGGCGTTACACCGGCGCCAGGAGGCGAACTCCTACACCTGGGAATTTTGTCTCGAACACCCGTCGCATAGTAGACAGGGTTCTTTTAACGTGCAAATCCCATCGTACATCACACGGGACCTCGGTTTTACTTCTCATCCGAAAGAAGACGCACTCGGGGCTTTTCTCGCTCGCCCGAAAGAAGCCAACCCACCTCGGTCCAGTATCGAACCTGTTGGTTTGTTTGTTTGTTTATTGGTGTTTAAGGTCCCATCAACTACGAGGTCATTAGAGACCCGTCCACTGCATAGTTCCAATGCATATACTGCACAGACACTACACTAATGTGACGATTATTGGGTATTAGCAGCACCCAGCTTTCCCAAGCGACCACCCATGTCAGTACTAACTGGGCTTGCGTTGCTTAACTTCAGTGATCAGACGAGAACTGGTGTGTCCAACACAATAAGCCCCTTCCCAAAGGACTGAATTAACGTTGTTGTTGAATTCGGT
>JAAFCE010009126.1:4182387-4202336 GCA_013389805.1 Trigoniulus corallinus
CCCCACGCTCCTCTCCCTCCCTCATTCTCCTCTCCCTCGCTCCACTCTCTTTTCCCTCTCCTCTCGCCCTCACTCTCCTCTCTCGCCCTCCCTCCCTCCCTCTCCTCTCTCTCCCTCCCTCTCCCTCCCTCTCCTCTCTCTCTCTCCCTCTCCTCTCTCTCCCTCCCTTACTTTCCTCTCCCTTTCTATCTCTCTCCTCTAGTCCACACTCCTCTCTCTTCCTCACTCTCCTCTTTCTCTCTCCCTTACTCTCCCTCAAAATGAAACCATTCTTCTTGGCCAGAATCAATCCTGCGTCCATGCCCTCAAGAAGTCCATTCGTTGACCATTAACCCACCGAGATAGATTGAAGAAAATTCTTTACTTTGATAAAATATACGTAAGGAGTAATGTCGCCAAGTGTAGGTGCTTGCCCTGCTACCTTCCGCTGCTCCTTCTGCAGTAGGGAGCCCGACGTCAAATAACAAAATTCATATGTCACTAGGTTCTGAAATATGCAAATTATTGATTAAATAGAAACCATCTCCTTTCCCTTCTTCCGTTCCCTCCTTAGCATCTCACTTGCCTTTTTCACTCAGTCTTTTTGACAGTGACCTCTCACCTTTAGTGTCTGGTTTTCATAGTGAGTAAGGCTATCATTTATCTACCTGCCATCTTTTTATCTTCAATTTTTTTTTTAAAACAAAAACTAAGAGTGAAAGGAGGAAGAAATCGATATTTTTCCTCTTCACTTTTCCTCTCCTTCTTCAAAAAAAAAAAAAAAAAAAAAAAAAAAAAAACTCCTGGAGTTAATCTTAGTTATTAAAAGTTAAATTGGGTATTATATTTTGGCGGAAACCGGTTAAAATTGGAGGTTCAGATGACCGCTCATCGACTCCAATATCGATCTCTTGCTGCAGCTGTTACTATTACTGTTGCTAAGCCGTTTGGAGTGCACCTGTCGTCGTCGTCGTCATCATCTGCGAGTATCCTGACAACCGAATCCTCTTAAAAATAACATCATTTCTTAGTGTTATTGCTATGTTATTAAAACGATGCATTAATGAAGAGAAAAGATTACCGTTACTACGTCTTTAGGTCCCCCTCGAGAGAAGCTGCAAAAAAAATAAAGGGACATCCGAAAAATTTCGGAGTTTCTATCCTCAGATTGTGTTTTATGCGCCTCGGTGGCGCTGTGGGTAGCGTGCTCGGTAACTCCGTCAGTGGGTCTAGTTTCGATTGTGGGTCGAGGTGGGTTGACTTCTTTCTCTCCGGAGCGCCTTATTGCGTTGGACACGCCAGTTCTCGTCTGATCACTGAAGTTAAGCAACGCAACCCCAGCTAGTACTGACATGGGTGGCCGCTTGGGAAAACTGGGTACCGATAACACCCACAAATCGTCGCATTACTGTAGTGTCTGTGCAGTTGCTGCACTAGAACTATGCAGTGGACGGGGCTCTAATGACCTTGTCATTAAAGAGAACTAAAACACCAAAAAAAAAAAAAAATGGCCTTTTTTTCGGACTAGAGAGGTGTCTTGAGTGCGCCTTTCTTCGAATGAGAAGTAAAGTCGGTGCCCTACTATGTGGTGTACGATGTCATTTGCACGTCAAAGAACCCTCCCTACTATGCAACGAGACAACATTTCCAGGTTTAAGAGCCCGGTGGAGTACCCTAACCAACAGTAGTGCCGACGATAAATAAGGATAAGAGTTGTAGCTAGGTCAGTAACCGGCTGCATGAAAAAATGCCATTCAATAAATCGCTCATGTGTCCAGCAGGAGGACACCAATGAGTACCCCGACCCTGCCATAGGCGCGAAAGGTTAAGTAGTTGCTTCTGTTGCTTTATGTAGGGCCTATACTTTACGCCGTGTAGCAAAGCAACTCATAACCCTTTTCCCGCCTATGGCAGGGTCGTCGGGTACCCACCTTGGCCTTCTGAATGGATACATGGGTGATCTATTGGACGATGTTTATCCGCAGCCGGCTGCCGACCAAAGCGGCAACCCCTATTGGTTGGGGCACTTCACTAAGCTCCTTGGCCGCTAAGCTTCCGAAAGCCAACCCACCTCAGTCTGCCCCACTGAAGTCGGATTAGGCCTACTCCTTGTGGAAAGAGGGATTTTTTTTGGTGGTACAGCAGTAGCATCATACACACCACTCGGGACAGAGGGCAAGCACATTTTAGACTTTCCTCCATCTCTCCTGCCCTATAAAAAAAAAGGAGGCCACCACCATCCTCTAAGATCCCTGCTACACCTGGGATTTTCCCCGATGTAAGCGTTGTTTGACGTGCAATGGTGTGGCACCTTCGCGGTACTGTAATTTCTCATTCGGGATTGAAGTAGGGACTCTTGGGACCAATACCTCTCGACCGGAATAGATGGAACATGCAACCAGGAACTCACGGATCAAGCTCCATTACCTTTTAATAATCCTTTCCTTCTTCGGTTAGAATGTTATCATAGGAACACGAGGTTCGATCTCACTTTCTCCCATCTCGGATGGATTTACAAAATCCCCTGGTGTCAAGGTGGGATCTCACTCTCTCTGCCTGTCTATGTGTGTCTGTCTGTCTATCTGTCTCTCTCTCTGTGTGCCCCTCATCCTGATCCCCTGGTGTCAAGGTGGGATCTCACTCACTCTCTCTGTGTGTCTGTCTGTCTATCTCTCTCTCTCTCTCTCTCTCTCTCTGTGTGCCCCTCATCCTGTCCGGTATCAATATATGACGTCATCGATTGATTTAATGCTGAAGTTGAGGTTTAGACAAGGAGTGGCGTTAATAAACTAACCAATCATTTACTTGTGTTCGACATCGATCTAGTCGCCCTCTGGTGGTGCATTTTAATGTTGATTTCCTCCTTGCCCCCATTATCATCTAGGATTAGGTAATGAAGGGCTACCGACGGGCAAAGTAGTGATCCTCTTTAATTTGGCAAATTTAATGACTGACGCGTAATCCTTTTAAATTAAGAATGGTAATCTGATGACCAAACCCTGATATTATCATAATTCCATTTTGAGCGCCTTAGCGTGTCTTTTCTCAGGCTGCCATATTGGAAAGTCATTTTTGGAGAAACGGGGGTCTTTTTCTCTCCTCCTCTTGCACCCGTTACTACCATACACCAACTTTAACTTCTTGAATTAACGACTTTTGAATATAGTTCATTGATCCCTTAAAAAATAAAAGAAATTTGTCTTTGAATTAAGACGGTCCTTTTGAAGAAGCGCCGTTAATTTTTTTTCTCTTTAATAGAAATAATCAAAATGCGGTTAGACTAAATTAGGGGTTCATCGCTCCTGTTTTTTTTTTCTTGACACATAAGACTCTCGTTTTCATCATTTTACCCTCCTCAGTAACCCATCCTTACCGTTTTCTCCTTTCTTATTATCCTTTCTTCTACATTCAGAGAATCTCAAGGATAGTTCTTAACTCCTTGAGGAATGATAACAATCATTCATTTTTTGTAATCATTTGTCTTTCTGATACTAGTCGACAGAGGTCGCGTCTTGTCTTCAATTTTTTTCCCTCTTCTTCCTGCACCCCATGGGCAGATTTCTTAATTTTGATACTTGCGTTGACCATCCAATGACCAAATTAGTAGGGAGCGACTTATTGCATTGGACACACCAGTTCTCGTCTGATCACTGAAGTGAAGCAACACAACCCCAGCTAGTACTGACATGGGTGGCCGCTTGGGAAAGCTGGGTACTGCTAATACCCAAAAATCTTCGCATTGGTGTAGTGCCTATGCAGTCTCTGCATAAGAACTACACAGTGGACGGGGCTCTAATGACCTTGTAGTTGAAGGGCCCTAAAACACCAACAAACAAACAACATGGGCGGCTGCTTGGGAAAACTGGGTACTGCTATCATCATCATCATACCCTTATCCCACCTGTGGCAGGGACGGGTCTCCGAGTTCTAGCTCTCCACTCCCGTCTGTTTCCCACTAGGTCCCTGTCGTCCAAGTCCCTATTTCCCCATTGCTTTGAAATGTCGATCCTAAGTACTTTACCTCCTGCACCTTTTTCACCGGTTCGCCCCTCGAGCGTATGTCCCCGTTTTCCTGACCACAGAAGCGTAACTAGGAGGGGGTGGGCAAGGGGGACAGATGTCCCCGGGCGCAGAAGGCAGGGGGCGCAAAAATGTACAGCAAAAATGCGCTTAGCGGGTGCCAGAGGGCGTAGATTTCGGTCTTTGTCCCCGGGCGCAGAATACCCTCGGCCTGCCTCGGTACGCCACTGCCTGACCATCCTAATTGAAAGCTAACTACTCAGTCTTCTTCATATTAATCTTTAGCCCTCCCGTTTCCATTGTTCCTCTTATATTGTTTAATCCCTTCTATATCTCCTCTCTGCTGTTGCTAACTTTCCCTATAAAATCGGCAAATGCCAGGCACTGAGGGGCCCACTCCCCTACACCCGTCAGCAGTTCGCCCAAAACCAGGATGAAACGATATGGGCTAAGTGCTGAACCTTGGTGCACCCCAACTTTCAATGGAAAGCCCCCAGTGTTTCCCCAAGGTGTCCTTACCCTACTGGCTATGGAGCCATTATACATATCCCGGATTATTCTAATAAACCCTTCTTCTACCCCCCCCCCCTTTTTCGTAGTACTTCCCACACTACCTGTCGTTGGACACTGTCGAATGAAAGGCTCCATTGTGGACCTACCTAGCACAAACCCAAATTGATTTCCACGGACACTAGTTTTATCTCGGAGGCGACTTTCCATTACTCTCTGAAAACTGGGTACATGCTAATACCCCAAAAATCGTCCCATTAGCGTAGTGCAGGGGTGGCGAAGTTTGAACCTATTTCTGCTGGCGTTTCTTGATGTAACTAACGTGCTAGATATTTGTTAAAGGAATGTTATATATAGTAGGGTACCCTTACTTCCGGTTTGTTACAGGAAATGGAAATTTCACCAGTCGTTTGGTTTGGCTTTATAACTCCCCTCGGCGGCGCAGTGGGTAGCACTCTCAGCAACTGGGTCAGTAATTCTAGAGGTTCTATTCTGGACCTAGGTGGGTTGGCTTCTTTCGGACGAGGTAGAGAGGGGCCCCGAGTGCGCCTTCTTTCGGATGAGAAGTAAAACCGAGGTCCCGTATGGTGTACGATAGCATTTTCCCATAAAAGAACACCCTCTGTACTATGCAACGGGTAGATGAGGCAAACATTCTCCGGTGCAGGAGCTCGATGGAATGTCCCGACGATAAATAAACGTAGGGGGTTGCAACTTTGGTTGGCAACCGGCAATCCAATATATCGTTCGTGTGTCCATTCAGAGGGACAAGATGGGTATCCGACGCTGTCATTGGCGGGAAAAAGGGTAAGGAGTTGCTCTATATATGTATACGGCAGGTTAACCTGTACAGTGGTACCCCGCTTAACGAACGCCTCGTATAACGAATGTTCCCTATAACGAACACCGTCAAAAAAGCGCGGGAGTATCGCATAACGAACTTGTTTCACATAACGAACGCTTGTTCAATATACAAAGTGAACTAGGAACTGTATAGGACAGTGGTGGCGAACCTGCGACCCACCGTGCAATTTTAAGTGGCCCGAGTGTTAATGAGATGATGTTAAAGGTGTAATAAAAGTTGGATGAACGTTCTCTATTCCCTCCTTTAATAAACTTTATTCACTATTAATAATAACTTATTTTTATTCATAAAATTGAATAGTTGCTTGCATCTGACCCGTGGACAAATTCTTGGTTTTCTTTTGTGTTATTGTGACCCGTCTTCAAAAACGGTTCGCCACCACGGGTATAGGATGTCCAACTATATTGTAGTAACTATAGAGGTATTAATCCAATGAGTTATACCAATGAAATGTAATAGAATGTCGCCTCCAGGATAGAACTAGTGTCCGTGGAAATCAGTTTGGGTTCATGCTAGGCAGGTCCACAATGGAACCAATCTTCATTCTGAGGCAGATGATAGAAAAGTATAGAGCCGCTAAGAAGGATCTCCATGCCATCATTATCGACTTGGAGAAGGCTTACCAGTGTTCCACAACAGGCATTATGCAAAAGGGGGTAGAAAAGGGGTTTATTCGAATAGTTTAGGATATGTACTCGTATGATGGTTCCATTCCACAGCCAGGGTAAGGACACCTTGGGGAAAATACTGGGGGCTCCACAGTGAAGTTTGGGATGCACCAAGGTTCAGCACTCAAATCCATACCTTTTTATTCTGGTTCTGGACGAGCTACTGCCAGGAGTAGGAGAATGGACCCCTCAATGCATGGCATTTGCTGACGAGCACCGTTCAACTGCACACTGCAAGTAATTGACTGCCTTCTCATTGCAGGGCAATTCCTAGTTTTTGTGAAGTATGAACCCCCCAAAAATGGGTCCTAGAGTGTTTTTGCTCATTAACAATCAGCACTGCACTTTGTTTTTAACGTCTTAACAATTTTCACAATTTTTCGTGGCAACCCGGAACGAATTACACAATATAACATAGAGATCTATGGGAAATTGTGTCCCGCACAACGAACACCCCTCAGAACGAACGTATCGCTGGAACGAATTACGTTCGTTAAGCGGGGTACCACTGTATATGTACATGCCACGCGCCAACAAAATTGTTCTGCGTGCCATCCCTGGCACATGTGCCATAGGTTCGTCACTCCTGGGTGGTGTATGTGCAGTGTCTACATTAGAACTACGCTGTGGACGGGGCTGTAATGACCTTGTAGTTGAAGGGCCCTAAAACACCAACAAAACGAGACGAAGACTATAGTCGTATCTGCTAAAGCTCCCCCTGGAGGCTATATAGGGAAAGTGATGAAAACATGGCGGCGAATTGTTTTTACTTAGGGGTTTGTTTTGAAGTGAAATTTGTGTCTGAAAACGTGCTGTGGTTAAAAAAAAAGGCGACTATATGCAATTTTACATCGTCATTTATTTGAAATATTTTATTCAAACAATGTCTCTCATGAATAAAAACGGTTTGGTTGTGTAAATTCCTTCATTCTCCTTAAGCCTAATTTCCTTTCTTTTGCTTGTCATAACTGTTTAACGAAGCGAAACAAAACGCACAGAAATATCGCAATCTCATTGGATACGAATATTTTGGGGTTTTAACGAAAGTTGTTTTTGGAGGAGAAGGGGGGGTTACTTAGGTGAATTTTGAAGACGAAGAAGCTGAATACTCCCCCTTTACCCCTTTCCACCTGTCGCATTTTACAGAGATCAATTCAGACAGTTATATCCCGGTTAACAAGGTGTAAACAGTCAGCTTTAGTAGCACATTTGAGAGCATTGTGCGCCTGACTCGTTGAATTCATAGTGACAGGGTTCGATTCTGCTTACAGGTAATCAGTTCCTCTGCCGAATATAAGGAGCGGCTTCTTGCGTTGGACACACCAGTTCTCTCGTCTGATCACTGAAGTTCAACTCGTAACCCTCTTCCCACGCAGGGTCGGGGACCCTTTTTGTCCCTCTGAATGGACATAAGGCGATATATTGGTCATAGTTTTTTCTGCAGCCGGTTGCCGGCCAAAGCTGCACCCCTACGCTTATTTATCGTCGGTCTAGTGTTCGTTGGGGAATACTACCGAGCTCCTGCACCTGGAAATTTTGCCTCATCTACCCGTTGCGTAGTAGAGAGGGTTCTTTGACGTGCAAGTGCCATCGTAAACTCACACGGGACCTCGGTTTTACTTCTCATCCGAAAGAAGGCACACTCGCGGCCCGTCTTTCTCTAGCCCGAAAGAAGCCGACCCACCTCGGTCCAGTATCGAACCTTGAACTACTGACGCAGTTGCTGAGCGTGCTAACCACTACGCCACCGCGGCGGGTCGTCTGATCACTGAAGTGAAGCAACGCAATCCCAGCTAGTACTGACATGGGTGGCCGTTTGGGAAAACTGGGTACTGCTGATACCCAAAAATCGTTGCATTCTGTCCAGTCTCTGCATTAGAACCATGGGGCAAAGGACCCTAAGACCTTGAAGGGCCCCAAAACACCAATGAAGCAAACAAAATAGCCAAAGTTCAAGTACTGGGTATAAAACAAGCCGGGTTTTCCCCACTGTCGATTATATGATGAGGTGAGCCTCTTCCCCAACAAGATAGTTGACTGACATTAACCAACCCCCTACTTCCGGTTATACTTGGACCCGTCCACCACTATTTAAGAGGCGTATTTCCTTCAGTCAAACCACAATTTGTTCAGTCGTAATGCGGCTCAGTTCCATCTAGCTGTGGTGGTGTTTAAAATGCGATAGGCTCATCCTTTGCCACTGTTGCTGAGAAGTAGCGTGTTTGATTCATGGTTTCATTGTCGAGGGTTCGATTCTGGGCGAGGTGACGATGTTTTTTTTTTCCAAGCAGAGGAAGCTGACTATGAGCCTTCTGTCCTGGACAGGAACTATAGCGTCACCGCTGTACGAAAAAATATATAGGTACAGAATTTTCAGATATAGGGGCTCGTTCTTCCACTCCCTCCCCTGGCGTCCGTAAAAGAGATGAAGAGGAACAGAGACCGATACTGAACAGGCAAAGATTGGGCAGGCAAAGACCACGTCAAAATGCCGCCCAGTTATGCTCCCGGGACAATTTTGCATTAGCCTAAATTTGTATCCCACCTCAAAAGCTGAGGGGGTGATGATAATGCTGCTCTATATGAATATGAAGCTATGGGTTCAATTCCGACCCAGATCAGCGGTTTTCTTTGATTCAGCGAGAGGGTGTGACAAAATTTCGTGTAATAGAGGTGTAAAGGGCAAAGGGTATCGGGAACAGGAAAAAAGGGATAGTGACCTACAGAAATTTCAGGTGTGTGTTTGGTGGGGGGGGATCGGTCTAGGATCGGATCCGCGTGACGTCGTCGTATTATTAGATACCCCAATGACCCCGTGTTAGTCCGAAAACACTTAGTGATATTGGCCCGCCACTGACCTCCTTCGGCCTTCTTTTTGAAGGACCAGAACGAAATGTCATTACTTTCTACAAGACATATATTATGGAATTTGACAGAAATACTTGGGGCTGAGAAGGGGAACGGAGAGGTGGAGGAGGGTAACAGTGGTACCGTCACCCCTCTCTCGCTTCTGAATATATCGAGTTGATTTCTGCAACGGTGGCGGGATGGTCTCTGGCTATTATTTTGTTGGAAGAGTAGACGACTCCCACAGTGAGATGACCCCGACCCCCTTTTCGGGTTGTCCTGTCAACGTGGAACGTGAGATAGTCAAGTTTGATAGGCGGAACGACATATATTTGAAAGCAACCCTATTGTTCATGGTTGTCAGGTCCTAAGAAATTGGTACTTATTTTTCGGCCACCCATCCACCTTATCCCCTTTTATCCTGTTCCTCCATCACTTCCTCCTCACTCCCTTTTCACTGCCATCTTTATTTTTTAATGATGGAGCCATTGTTTGGTTGGATACCCCTCCACCTCCTCCTCTCACCGTTCTTATAAAATAGATTGGTGCCAACACGAGTCACACAGGGCGACTGGGGAGAGGACAAGAGATACTCGTGCTTGGCCATACATAACTACCCCCCTTGGAGTGACTATCCGATAAGAATTTTTCGGTGAGAAAAACATAAAGTTAGAGGGTGGGCTAAAGTTATGAATTTTTTTTCTTTCCCCTCAAAAAAAAACTCCCCACCGCACCACACCAACCTGTTGCTTAATTCGTTGTTCGTCCCCTGCATCATCCTCATTGGTTCCTAGGGCTGTCGTTTTCGTCCTTTCCTCATTTACCCTCCCATCATTACCCCATTCATAACTCATTTAGCCCCTCTTGTGGTTTAAGAGGGCCATAAAAGAAGGGTTAGTTTTATAAAAGTTGATAGACATTTCTTTTACTGTCCCGGGACAGCAGCAGCGGTAGCAACATGTAGCCTTTCTTTCCGTTCTAATGGAGGTTATGAATTGTTATTTTTAGGGCACTTCAACTACAATGGTCATTAGGGCCCAGAGGTTATGAAGAGCTGAACTGTAGCGCTCTACTGTAGTGGCTACCTAGATAGGGAGCGGCTTATTGCGTTGGACACAACAGTTCTCATCGGATCACTGAAGTTAAGCAACGCAACCTCAGCTAGTGCTGACATGGGTGACCGCTTGGGAAAACTGGGTACTGCTAATACCTAAAAATCGTCGCATTGGTGTAGTGTCTGTGCAGTCTCTGCATAAGAACTACACTGTAGACGGGGCTGTAATGACCGTTGTTGTTAAAGGGCCCTTAAACACGAATGAAACAAAACCCGAAAGAAGGGCCCTTCAATTACAAGGTCATTAGAGCCCAATCCACGGCTTAATTCTTATGCAGAGACTGCACAGACACTACATAAATGCGACGTTTTTTGGGTATTAGCAGTACCCAGTTTTCCCAAGCGGCCACCCATGTCAGTACTAGCTGGGGTTGCGCTGCTTAACTTCAGTGATCAGACGAGAACTGGTGGGTCCAACGCAGATCGACGCTCCCAACCGAAAGAAGTCAACCTACCTCGATGTAGCATCGAACCTGGAATCACTGACGCAGTAGTCGAGCCCGTCACCGAGGCGGGCTCATAGTTGGTCAAAAATTTAAGTGCCCTATATAATTTATGGTTTTTAATTTAATATTTTTGGAACCGCGAGCGACATGTTAGGAGTAAAGGCATGAGGATAATCATCGTGGTTGTTAACGATTTTTGGCAAAAGTGAGATGAGCAGCATTGTGTTGATGAAAAAAGAAGAGGGTGCTGTCACCATTTTTCATACGCTGAATAAAATCTCGCGTGATTTATTGTCCCAACCTTGGATTATGTTCTCCGCCCCCACATCCACACGCCCTTTTACTTGGTTCCACGCCTGCTGGAGTCTTTCTAACGACCACCTACTCCTCCTCATCACTTCAACCCTCTCTCCCTAACTTACATTTTTCAAATTTTATTACAGATTCAGGAGTGGCTGCTGTAGCTGTTCAACGAACTCCTCCCTCGGGACTGCCATAACCCTGACCTTTGATCCTCTCCTCAGTTCTACGCATGTGCCGTTTCTTTACTACTATGTATTGTATGATCCAGCAGGGGACTATTTCTCACCTTCCTCACCTTTGGCTTCCAGTGCAAAATACAGAATTCGGTAAGTAAATAAAATTTCTTGAATTTCTAATGCACAGGTTCGATCCCCCCGACCGTAGTTGGCGCTTGGCAAATGAAGGAAGAACCCCTCTCCCCCCAAATATGTCTCCCCGACAGGTGAGAATTAAAGTTGATGTCTTACTCCTGTTCACGTTGCCACTACTACAGCCGCTCTCTTGAGTTCGAGGTCAGTCATTCCGTTATGGGTGATTATGACAGTTGGTGCTTCACCACACTTCAGTGTCAGGTGGGATTTTTCCCGAAAGAAATTCGTACTTCCGGTTCTTTTTTACTCGTCTACTATTATCATTGGTCACTCTCCTCCTCAGCAGTTTAAAAGGGATAATTGTTAAGCTTGTCCTTGTGTTGCTCCCCCTCTGGATTTGGTTGGTTCGTTGGTGCTTTAGGGCCCTTCAACTACAAGGTCATTAGACCCCCCCCATCCACTGCGTAGTTCTAATGCTGAGACTGCACGGACACTACACTTTTTTTTGGTTGGTTTGTTGGGGTTTAAGGTCCCGTCAACTACGAGGTCATTAGAGACCCGTCCACTGCATAGTTCTAGTGCATAGTCTGCACAGACACCCAGCAGTACCCAGCTTTCCCGAGCCACCACCCATGTCAGTACTAACTGGGCTTGCGTTGCTTAACTTCAGTGATCAGGCGAGTACTGGTGTGTCCAACGCAACTCGCCGCTCCCGACACTACACTAATGTGACAATTTTTGGGTATTAGCGGTACCCAGTTTTCGCAAGCGGCCACCCATGTCATTATTAGCTAGGGGTTGCGTTGCTTAGCTTCAGTGATCAGACGAGAACTGGTGTGTCCAACGCAATTGACCGCTCCCCTCTCCCCCGCCATCTGCTGGAGTTCGTGGATGGAGATTTGAGTCACTACTCACATTTCACCCCTCCTCCTCCTCCGTCTCTCTCTGCACAGTATGACCACACCTTGTAATCAGTTTTACCCCCCACCAACTTTTTCCCTTCCTCCTCCCTCTGGCCTGACCACTTTTTCAACCCTTCTAAGTATATTCATTGGTTAATAAAGTAATCCATCATCGTCCAGATAGTTTGTCTTTGTTGTCAATTTTCTAATTATACTGTATATCCACCGTATCTTTATCAGCGGACTCTCCTCGTCCACTTTGGATAATGATTACAACTGTTTATCTTCTCCTCCTCCATTTTCATGTGTGTGTCCACTCTCCCTACCAGTGACCCGTCTCTCAGCCTCACTCTATTCAATCTTGTCCCAGGAGACTGTGGATTCTGAGAGACAACGCTTACTTAGATACTCTTGATTCCATGGCTTACAAGTTCGATCCTGGTAGACGTGGAGAGCGGTTGTATTGTGTTGGACACACCAGTTCTCGTCTGATCGCTGAAGTTAAGCAACGCAACCCCAGCTAGTACTAGCATGGGGGACCGCTTGGGAACGCTGGTTACTGCTAATACCAAAATCGTCGTAACAGCGTAGTGCCTGTGCAAACTCTGCATTAGAACTACGCAGTGGATGGGGTTCTAATGACCAGTGTAGTTGAAGGGACTTAACTGACAACGAAACGAAAAAAATCGACATGGGTGAGGTGAGGGCTTTACCGGACGAAAGGAACCCTCAAGGAACTGTCCTACCGAGTAAGGGGTTGTAGGATATCACTGCTGCACATCAAAGAACACAGAGTGAAATACAGTATATGAGAGCCATTATGATAGGCCTACGTGTGTAATAAATCACTCACTGGTCACTTGACCCATTGTAACAATCTCTTGTCCATCACTTCCACTCTCTTACCACCCCCTTCACTCTCCGGGTCATCCTGACTCCAAATAATTATTGGTTTTTTATATAAAATGATATTAAAATAATGATGATAAGGGCAGTGGTTAGAACTGCCTATGGCCAGCTATGCTATATGGATCAGAGTGTGGGGGGAGGGCAGTGAGGAAGTGCCAGTGAAATGCAAGTGGCCGAGATGGGAATGCTGCGGTACATGAGTGGGGTGTCCAGAGCTGATAGAATTAGGAACGAGTATAGTAGAGGTAGCCTGGGGATGGTGGACATCGCGGAAAAAAATGAGAGAGGGTAGGGTGAGGTGGTATGGACACATAATGAGAAGAGGGGAGATGGAGCTCGTTAGGTCCATTTCAGGAATGCAAGTGGTTAGAAGCACCCGGGGGCAGGGGGAGACCGAAGCAGACGTGGGAGCAAGTTGTCCGTATAAGGATGGATATACCGTATTTATTCTAATTAACAGCACCCTCCAATAACCGGCACCATGTAATAAACGGTGCACTGTTTATTAAAGGCACTGAATTCATCATTATCATACCCTTATCCCGCCTGTGCCAGGGTCGGGTGTGTGGGTCCACTGAACATGCTCTGACTGCGGGCACTCCAGCCAGGCGTCTGGAACCCAAAGGAATATTGGCTGGGTTGTCTATGGGGGGTGCCTTATTAATGGTAATGAAATATAAACAGCAACTCCTAACCCTTTTCCCCCCTATGGCAGGGTAGGGTACCCATCTTGTCCCCCTGAATGGACATAGGGTGATATATTGGTCATAGTTTTTTTCTGCAGCCGGTTGCCGGCCAAAGATGCACCTTTACGCTTATTTATCGTCGGTCTAGTGTACGTTGGGGAGAGGGTTCTTTTACGTGCAAGTGCCATCGTACACCCACACGAGACCTCTGTTTTACTTCTCATCTGTCTGAGAGAAGGCGCACTCGCAGCTTCTCTCTCGCCCGAAAGAAACTGACCCACCTCGGTTCAGTATCGAACCTAGATCTACTGGCGCAGTTGCCAAGCGTGTAATTAAATATAAACAGTGCCCTCCAATAAACGGCGCAACAAAAAAGCCTTTGAAAACAATAAACGGCGCGCCGTTTATTAGAATAAATACGGTAGTAGTGTGTGGGGTGGACGGGGACCTGTGGGAGATAGAGGGGAGTGGGGCGCTAACACCCGCAGACCCGACCCTGCTACAGGCGGGATAAGGGTATGATGATAAGGATAGTAGATAAGTATAGAACAAATAACCGCCATGTTGAGATATTCGAAACATCTTTCAACGGCGCTCCTGCTTTTCTCTTTCACCATTTATTATGATAATAATTGACTAGCGTCCTATACAAAGAGAGACTCTTGCAATTCAATCATCCAATTTATACTCACGAATATACAATTTTTTTATACAAGAGTTATTTTTTTAATTTGATAGCACGCAATCTAAGTCATTTTCATATTTTTTTTCGCATTTCCTCTCTTTACTCTTTTCTCTCTCTATCGCTCTTGAAATATAAATCGATATTTGGCGTTAAACCTGTTATTTTTGCATATGACTGCAATGCAATGGTATGGGAGCGGCTTATTGCGTTGGACACACCACTCCTCTTCTGATCACTGAAGTTAAACAACGCAACTTCAGCTAGTATTGACATGGGTGACCGCTTGGAAAAACCGGGTACTGCTAATACCCAAAAATCGTCGCATTAGTGTAGTGTCTGTGCAGTCTCTGCATTAGAACTACGCAGTGGACGGGGCTCTAAAGCTGGGTTTACACTGCGCGCAACTGTTTCATTAGGAAAAACTCGCGCAGTGTAAACGGGGACTCGCCCCGAAATTTGCTGCGCGAGGCAGCCTCGTGGTGAGCCACCGCACTGTCGGTTTTTGGACGAGCATCAAAGGGTTTCACCACTCCCACTTCGTGCACTGGTACTCTAGATACGTTTTGCATCCTTGCTTCGCGCAATATTTCGCTCAATGTAAACAGGGAGGGCGAGACGGGCGAGATTGCCGCAAGCCTGTGGAAACAGTTTCGGCGAGTATGTTTCGCGCAGTGTAAACCCAGCTTAATGACCTTGTAGTTCAGGGGTGGCGAACCTATGGCTCGCAGAACATTTTTGTTGGCACGTGGCATGTACATATACAAGGTAACCTACAGTATATAAAGCCAACCCAATCTGAAACTCCTAACCCTTTTCCAGCCTGTGGCAGAGTCGGGAACCCATCTTGTCGCTCTGAATGGACACAAGGGCGATATATTGGACTGTCGGTTGCGCGACCAAAGCTGCAATCCCCACGTTTATTTATCATCAATCTACTGTTCGTTGGGGCAGCTCCTGCACCCGGAAATTTTTGCCTCACCTTTGCCTATTGTACACTACACGGGACCTCAGTTTTACTTTTCATCCAAAAGATGGCGCACTTGGGGCCTGTGCCCCACCTCCACCCCCAAAAAGAAGTCACCCCACGTCGCTCAGTATGGAACCTAGACCTACTGACGCAGTTGACGAGCATGCTACCCACTGCACCACCGAGGCGGGTCATAAAGCCAAACCAATCACTTGGTGAAATTGCCATTTCCTGTCACAAACCGGAAGTAAGGGTACCCTACTATATATTCCTTTAACAAACTATCTGGCACGTTAGTACATCAAGAAATATAACTTTTTAAATGTTTGGCACGCCAACCGAAATAGGTTCCCTACGCTACCCCTGTTGTAGTTGAAGAGCCCTAAAAGACCAACGAACCAAGACTGCAAATGGAGGTTCAAAATAAGTCGTGGTAGGTATCCCGGAGTCCTGAGTCAAGACTCATCCGAATTAATGGATATTTGTTTATACCTTTACTCGCGAGTGCATGGCTTCAGGTTCGACCCTGGCAGAGCAAGAAGACTTTCATTACCAGGCAGAAAGAAAGGAGGATTTAAAAACAAGCAACGACTAACCCTTTTCCCGCCTACGGCAGGGTTGGGTACCCATCTTTGTCCCTGTGAATGGTAAAATGTGCTGGACTACCAGTTGGACTGCTGGACTTCCAGTTCCGATTCTGAGTTGTCTTGTTTGTCTGAGTTGTGTTGTCTGAGTTGTCTTGTTTCGGGCGACTTATGGGCTTCCAGTGCGCCTTCCGTCGGATGGATTTGTTTGTTTGTTGGTGTTTTAGGGCCCTTCAACTACAAGGTCATTAGAGCCCCGTCCACTGTGTAGTTCTAATGCAGGGACTGCACAAACACTACACTAATGCGACGATTTTTGGATACTAGCGGTGCCCAGTTTTCCCAAGCGGCCACCCATGTCGGTACTAACTGGGGTTGCGTTGCTTAACTTCAGTGATCAGACGAGAACTGGTGTGTCCAACGCAATTTGCCCCTCCCCGTCGGATGGAAGCAAGTAGAATGCAGTATGTGTGTAGCTCAGTAAACTTCGCCTCCTTGGCTTTAGTGGAAAAAAGTGTGCCCTGATGATAAATAAGCATAGGTGTTGTAGCGTTAGGTTGGCACCCGGCTGCGTAAATATAGCCATAATGCGTACCCAACCCTGCTATAGGCGGGAAGAGGATTAGTAACTTTTGTTGCTGTTGGTGTTGCATTAGATGGACTGGAAGTCGGTTAGTTAAAAAAACTGCTCAGCAATTCTGCTGTTTGTTCTCACTATCAGCGGGACAACAGGAGGGGTAGGTCCCAACCCTGCCATGGGAAAAGGTTGATGTCCCATCCATGTCATACAGAATAGGAATGCGTACTGCACTACAGGGATTAGCTAATGTTGATACTAAGACCGCGTTAGAGGTTGCCGATTATGATTGGTTCTTCATTGCGACGCCATTTATAAGAGCTAGTGTGACTCGAGCCCCTCTCCCCTCACTGAACATTCAAATCTGTGGCCTGAGGTGGTCAAACGACTTTCATTGCTCTTCATCTCACTCTCCCCTCATTCTACTTAACCGAATGAGTACACAGAGACTGGACATTACTTTCATCAGTTAACTCTTTAATTAATGTTTGTCTGCCAGTGCCTAGACTCAGTTCGGGGGCAGAATCAGATTATCTACTAGGTAAATGGAAAGCCATTTGCTCAAGGCTTTCTCTCACAATTTGTTTGAAGACTTGGTAGGTTCTTCACACCTCATTCTAGTCCCGCATTTCGTCAAGACAAATCCAGATGAAAGGGTTGATAATTTAGGTGCCTAGGGCTCAAGAAAGTGTTAATTCGCGGTTCACTGACTCAATGAGAAACTTCAGGGCTGAATGGATAGATGAGGCAAGAAAAGATAATTCCCATGTATGATAGCGCCTGGAAAGTCTGTTTAAGGGACGTTTAGTGGCGTCAGATACAAAACGACGAGTATCCATTCCCTTTTCCAAATTTCCGCCCCCGAGAGAGAGAGACAAAACTATTTTGTGTAGTCATGCGCGTCGTGTGCGATATATTTTGTTAAACGTCAGGAAGTAAGAGAGTTACTTCTTACAGCCTCATCGCCCTCTTGGTCATTTAAGAAGAATTATGACCACTGTGTGCCCCTGTCCCAACGTTTACGGGCAGAAATTACAGATATTGTAGACTTTGTAGGTGACTGCGACGATCTGTCGCCTAACACAGCAGATAATATCACACCGCTTCTGTGTAATTGTGGGTTCGATCCTAGCTTAGGCCGAGAGTCTTTCTTTTAGGGTTCGAAAGCTAAACAAAGGCCCCAAGTGCGCCTTTTCTGTGTAGGGTTATATGACGTCAGTGATGCGCGGAAAAGAACCCTTTTCTACGTGGAAATGCCGATCAATTACCTCTATACTGTATATACCGTATTTAGATAGGCCGATACTAAATAACGAAATCGATAGTGTCCATGTCCAGTGTGAAAATAACCGTAAAGGTTTCTTGGTTTTGATTAGTTTTATGTCGTGAACTGCGTGCTGAAGATCTTCCGTGAGTTCTTCGTCTTTTCATAGAGAGTCAATGCATAATAATGCATGGCTATTTATATGATACTCATGCATAATAGGTATTCATTGAAATATCGAAAGTTGATATATATAATCATTCAAGTCGTTTTTATCGGTGTATAAATATTGAATGAATTACCTTCGTCCTCCTGTCCATTGAAAGAGCGAGAGAATAAGATCAAGACTTCCTTCTTAATTAATATGTTCGCTAAATAACGTGAATTCATATCAATCTGTTTTTATATTCGAAGTTGTTGTCTTTCGCCATTTTGTCCTTCTCTTTTCACTTCCGTTGCCTAGGTAACAGACTGTCCTCCTCCCGCGCGCCGTAATACCACAATTCCATTCTGTTTTAGAACGTCACGCACGCGACGTTTGGAACGTTTCCATGTTGAAACGTAAAGAACGACAGATTCTTTTTTGTTGTTGATCGGTAATTTGATCTACTAGGGGTTTTTTTTTTGCTTTTTTGGCTGCCAAAATGTCGATTATTGACGACTTTCTTCACTTGGACATGTCATTGTCAACTCTAGTCGCTAAAGGTCATAGGTTAGTAGGATATCGTGTAATTCGCACTGTTGGCACTCGTTTCAAGTACTAATCCAATTACATCCAATGTTTTCTATTGGTTCATTATTGACAAAAGCCTCGATCAAACTGCCCCTAGCAGGAGTCGTTTGAATATCCCTTATTGCTTTGAGGTGTTTGTGTTTTGAGCAATAATTAATGGATGGTAACTTACCTTTGACTTATTATTAATTTCCACACCTGAAATTTACGTTATTTAGACCAAAAAAAAAAAAAAGAAAATGTTGTTTTTCCCCACCTTTCCAGCACATAAATCATCGACCTTTCTCATTTCAAATACTTATGTAAGGTATATTAATTGGATTTTTGTTTACTTTAATGATGGTAATGAATTAGAATCGTATTGATCTGGTAATTTATTTTATTCGGGGCGTAGATGATCGTGATGTTTGGCAAAGCATGATATGAAGGAAGAGCTTTCAGTGTTTTACAACATTTTCCATACTGAATTTGTGAAATTTTCAGCCACGTGACTAGCCCGACAATTCGATTGAAAATTAATATTCCACATTGGCAGAATGATGGGTTAGGCTTCTTCATACTATTCTCATGGCCAGGTGTTCGATCCCCGCCTGCGTAAACAAATTATTATTAATGTTGACATGTGTTATAATAGTATTACTAGTGTTACTAGTGCTACTAATAAGCATACTAATAGATTAAAATTGTGTTTAAAAATCCAAGTAATATAAATAAATTAATATATTTCGTTATAGGTAACTTTAACTAGGGTCCTGCTCTCCCCGCCGGAGGTAAGGGGAGACTACTTCCAAACCCTCTTGAATGCTGCAGGGGAGGATGAGGAAAACTCCACCACCTACCCTGCATCGGCAGGGGTGATGGACTGTGTAACAGAGGAAGACGTAGCCTGGGCACTTAGGAAGCTGAAAGGCCGAAAAATTGTAGGTCCACATGAAATCCCCACCGCAGTGTGGCATAGCCTAGAGAGGACAGGAACCAAGTGGCTAGGGAAACTCTTTAGTAGGATAACTGGCGGAGATAGAATGCCATCTGAGTGGCATGAGAGTTGGATAGTACCACCCTTCAAGAGCAAAGGGGGTATCCAAGATTGTGGTAACTATAGAAGTATAATACTAATGAGCCACTCCATGAAGCTCTGGGAGAGAGTAATGGAATGTCACCTCATGGACAAGACCAGTGTCCGTGGAAATCAGTTTGGGTTTATGCCAGGTAGGTCCACAATGGAGCCAATCTTCATTTTGAGGCAGGTGATAGAGAAATATAGAGCAGCAAAGGAAGGTCTCCATGCCGTCTTTATAGAGCTGGAGAAGGCCTATGACAGTGTCCCACGGCAGGTAGTTTGGGAGGTTTTTCAAAAGCGGGGGGTAGAGGAAGGGCTTATCCGAATAGTCCAAGATATGTTTGAAGGCTCAATAGCCAGGGTAAGGACCCCTTGGGGGAATACTGCGGACTTCCCACTTAGTCCATACTTTTTCATCCTGGTAATGAACGAAGGTTACCTGGGGTTACTTAGGTACCTAAGATCAACGTTCCAGAGCTATGGGGAGATAGACGCGGATGTGACCCGTAGAATCAATGG
>JAAFCE010009126.1:4213240-4279491 GCA_013389805.1 Trigoniulus corallinus
CCCCCCCCCCTGACGTCGGTGGAATTCCCCAAAAATGAACAGTAGACCGACGATAAATAAGCATATGGGGTGCAGCTTTGGTCGGCAACCGGCTGCGGAAAAACTGTGTCCAATATATCGCCCTTGTGTCCATTCAGAGGGACATGATGGGTACCCGACCCTGCCATAGGCGGGAAAAAGGTTAGGAGTTGCTTATTACAGGAGACATCCTATTAACTTGTTTCACTCCTTCCTTGACCTGTCGTGTTGTTTGACGCTGTTCAAAGAAGTGATGTCGGGAGTTGAGCCGTGGTGGTCGCTATCGTCTTAACTTTGTCTTTTAAATGCGATTATCGATCCAGGAATTGCGTGAATATTTTTCTGAAGGTTAAGCTTTGCAGTTGTGTTTTTTGATAAGTGCGCAACTATGCAGTATCATTTTACCTCATTATTCATTTTAGATCCTTTTTTAAATATGACTTGACACCCGCCTCTGTGGCGCAGTAGACAGCGTGCTCGATTACTGCGTCAGTGGTTCTAGGTTCCATGCTGGATTGACGTGGTTTGGCTTCTGTCGGACAAGAGAGAGGCCCCGAATGCGCCTTCTTTCGGATGAGGAATAAAGCCGAGGTCCCATGTGATGCACGATGGCATTTGCACGTCAAAGAACCCTCTCTACTATGCAACGGGTAGATGAGGCAAAATTCCCCACGAGTAGGAGCTCGTCCCCTCCCCGGGGTCGGTGGAGTGCCCCAACGAATAGTAGACCGAAGATAAATAAACACAGGGCTTGCATCTCAGGTCGACAACCGGCTGCGTAAAAATACCATCCAGTAGATCGCCCATGTGTTCATTCAGAGGGAGAAATATGGGTGCCCGACCCTGACATAGGCGGGAAAAGGTGTTAGTAGTTGCTTTTAAATAGGACGATGTGGTTGGGTGGCCCGACAGGGACAGAGGAAGACCAAAGCAGACGTGGGATATTGTGATAGTGTTCGAGGTAGATGGGAAACCTGTTGGAAGATAGGCGGGAGTGGTGGGCCAGATCCCGTAGACCCGACTCTGCCACAGGCGAGATGAGGGTACGACGAGGGAAATAATTTGTAGTAAAAAGAAAAGCAACGCCTGACCCTTTCCCAGTCTATGGCAGTGTCTGGTACCCATCTTGTGTCTCTCTGAATGGACACAAGAGTAATCTATTGGACAGTATTTTTCCGCAGCCGGCTGCCGACCAAAGCTGCAAACCCTTTTGCTTATTTATCGTCAGTCTGCTGTTCGTTGGGGCATTACACCGTCGCCAGGGGGGGGGGCGAGCTCCTACACCTGGAAATTTTTGCCACATCTGCCCCATTGCGTAGTAGAGAGGTTCTTTTTATTGCGTGCACCACGTGGGACCTTGGATTTAGTTCTCATCTTAAGAAAGGCACACTTGGGCATCTCTCCCCCGTAAGTAGGAACTCACTTCGGTCTAGTATCGAACCTAGAACCACTGACGCAGTTACCTAACACGCTACCCACTGCACCACAGACGGGTCAATTTGTTGTATAAGTAAGAATATATTTTCTGACGATAGAGGGCGCTCGAGAGAGTAAGTTATAATGTCCGCATATAGGAACATGCTTTTGTTCATGTTACATCAGGTGTATGATGAGACTCGGGGTGGCGATGGTGGACGGCCCGGTTCGATCCCCTCCACCTCACTCGACCCTTTGGTAGCAATAATAAGGTCCAAATGCCTCGACAGCGATTGAGGTGATATGTTGATGTTATTATAACTTAATAATAAAAATTGGAGTAGGTTTCATCGTGTGTCCAACTCAGTGGACGACGCCGTCGCTATTGGTCAGTCGTAGGAGTCCCATAATCCAATTAATGAAACAAATGGATTAATTATCTGAGCGGACAATCATGCTAGAGGTTTCATAACTAGTGTTCTTGATACCCCTAATGTTTGTTGTGTCCCACTCGCTTCGATCCTCTCGCAACCGCCCCCTTCAGTTCCTCTCTCTCTCTCTCGCTACTCTTGTCCTACCACCTATTTGTCTAACTCAGAGGGACATTCCCACCAACTGACCACCCATCAGATTTCTCACATTTCCTTCCGGAAAAATAAAATAGCTTCCCATAATTAACGACTGGAATGATGATGATGGCGTGGGTGGAGTTGTCAGTGCATAAAATTGGTTATTGCTGCTTAGCAAAACTGATGTGGGACATTCGTAAGAGGAACACGGTTTTGTTGCCCTTATTTGGTTGATAGAAGTTCGCAATCCAGGGTGGTGGGTAGGTGGATGGATACTCTATTTTCCCCCGTCCCCTCATCCCACCATCATGACCACCCTACTACTACTACTACTAACAGGGTGTTGAGGGTTACTTTATCCTTCGTCATCTGATATGAGCCTGTGTACAACTTATGACTTATTGTTTTTGTCTTCGTATAAAAAGGGTTGGTTTTAGTACACCCATCTTTATATGGGACCTTTTGTTTTCACTCCTTTTCCTATCCGGTAGACGGATTCGGGACGCTCTTGAGGTGTTCATTTATCTGATATGAGCCACAACGCCGTCCTTCTTCTCAGTCAGGATCCATCTTTAAGATAACCACAAGCAGGCACTGTTAACTCGAAGATCCTCCCCCGGCCCCTGTTCCCCTTTCCCCTTCCCCCATAGCCATAACAGGCGTCGTCGGTAGGCATGCTTGCTGTATTGTTGATCATTCTTCTCGGCTCAGTGGTAACATTGTTTTGACTCGCTCATGACTCTTATGATAGTAAGTTCGATCCTGACTAGTGGGGGGCTCCCTACCGGATGAGAGGATAGGATGCCCTATGTGTAACCCCCTTCTTTCCGTCCCGGATACTGTACGGAGTATATGAGGTGTAGATACAGAAAAGAACCCTTTCTGCGTGGGATGTAGTAGAGGTGTAGTTGGGGTAAAATTGTTCCCCAGGTGTAGACGCACGCCCTTGTAGGACACGGGGCGAGACCTCGAATGGCGGGGCGGTTTTAGAAGTTGATTTATGGCGTAAAGTACTCCTACTTGAAAGGAGTCCGGTGTTCACAGTCGCCCACCCTCTCCCTCTTTCTCTGTTCGCTGTTGCCCGTCCATCTGTCGCGAGGAGGCCATAAGATGAGAAGGGGCTGTGTCGAATTTCGTAGACCATCTGTTCCTTACTAATTTCTTGGTCCGTTACAGTCTCCCGTGTTGTTTAGTGCTTTTTTGAATTACCCTTTATTTTTTTTATTTTTTTTTGTTACATTCCTAATCAGTCGACCGTGAGTGTCGCCACTGATCCCTTTGACTGTGCAGTTCTTTTGATGTGAAACGGATCAGTGTCAACCCCGATTTTTTTTTTCGTCTTTAAAAAAGAGGGTTAGGGTCTAAATAGGTTCAAGGGGGTTTCAATTTCAGGTATTGAGGATCATAAAAAGCGTCGTAGCGAGAGAAAGAGAGGGGAGGTGCTGATACCCATCCAATTTGTTGCTTTAATCGACTTACGTATTTTGGCGCACAGTAATATGACGCTGAAGAACGCCATCTAACGGTATTTTTATGCATAGCTCTAAACCCGTTGATTCCTCGACGCACCTAGGGGAAAATGGGGATAATCGCCTTGACCAGGTGAGGAGGTGGGGGCCAATGACCTGAACACTTCTGTTCCTTAATCTCTCCCTCCCATATGCAGCTTCTTCGTAAGGATATTGCACTGTTGGGGTGGACGGGGAACTGGTGGGGGAGATAGGCGGGAATGGAAAGCTAGGACCCGCAGGCCCGACCCTGCCACAGGCGGGATAGGGGTATGATGATGATGATGATGACGAGATATCCATTCTCCCTCTCCCCCTTAAGGTAAGTCTGAGTTCTGCATGCTATGGAAATGACTTGGGCTCAATTCCCACGTATCGTGTTTTTGGGCCCGCCTCGGTGGCGTAGTAGGTAACGTGCTCGATTACTGCTTCAGTGGTTCAAAGTTCCATACTGGATCGAGGTGGGTTGGCTTCTTTCGGGCGAGAGAGGTCCTTCCGTCGGATGGTCCTTTGTGGTGTGCAAATCATTTGGACGTAAAGGGAACCCTCTCTGCTATGCGGCGCGCGGGTAGATGAGGCAAAATTCCCAGGTGTAGGAGCTCGCCCCTACTCCCTCCTGACGTCTGGTGGCCGTGGAGTGCCCTAACGAGCAGTAGACCGACGATTAATAAGCATGGGGGTTGCAGCTTTGGTCGACAGCCGGCAAAGAAATGTTACCATCCAGTAGATCGCCCAAGTGTCCATTTAGAGGGACAAAGAAGGGTATCTGATCCTACCACAGGCGGAAAAGGGGTTAGTTGTAGGGTCCTCGTAGTGGAAGACAGAAATCGTGACAGTCACGTAGTGTAAGAGGTAAGCAAAAGTAACAGGACACAGCAGGAATTGATTGATTTGAAATGGCAGGAATAATACCACAGCTTCAAATAAAACCACCTGCGGTGTCACTCCTCTGACCCAACTTGGAATCGGTTTCAGATTTGAGCCAAAAATTGAGGGTTGACTGTAAGGGCAATACTACTCCCTTTTCTCAATGCCTTTTTGGTGTTAACTCTTTAGGCACTTAGTGAATTTCGAGCACAGACTGCTGGGAATGAAATTGTAGAAGTATTGTGAATGAGCAATGTCAATAATAAATTCTCAGGTCTGCCCCTACCCCCCCCCCCCACCACCACCAACTCCCGCATATTTCTGCTGGAATGGGTTTTGTCCTCAGGTCATCGCCAAACGGGACAGTGCGGCTATTCAGGAGTTTGTGTTTACTCCTCATCAGCGTATTGTTTTTTCTTATCTCATTCTCCCCTGACATTCTCTTGCCCTGCCCTCTTTGTATTGACAGTGGGTCACGGTGGTTTATCCCTGGATTGAAATATGGGCGTGGTAAACAAAATAAGGTGGGTGGTGAAACGTGAGAGTGACTATTTTCGTGCGTGACCCTCGCTCACTTCTCGTCCGAATTACTGTTTGTAAGTGCACGTTAAGACTGCCGTGCAGCGATTCACTCCTAGTTATTATATAGCCAATATTTTTTGGCGCCTGGGGCATCATCACGCACCTTTCAGTAGGCTATGGAAATGAGAATCTAGAACCCTCCCCCCTCTGTTATTGTTCTGCCCTGGGAGACGGGGGCATCCATCATAATGTCTCTCAAACGAAGAAGAGTGGATAGTGGCTATTCATCCATCGATGTCATTATTATCCTACGGGAGGAGTGAATGATCTGGTGTGGACGCTCACTTACCCTCTCCCCCCCTCTACTGTCATATGTTGTAGTGTAGGGTATTTTTGGGCCCGCAGTATCGAGGTGACTAAAAGGGTTGTGACATCAGGTCGACGGCCATCAATCACGTCGAGCCGCGCACCGTTCGATATTTTCCTCATTAGTTTTTAATGTCCACTTTCTACCCTTTGCCACATCTCTCTCCCTCTTCCCCTCTCTCTCTCTCGTCTGTTGCTGTACTACCTTTGTCGGCATCTTTCTAATTTCGGATAACCCCCCCCCTCCCAATCCGCATCTTACGACTGATCTGGTGGGTTAGCCTGGCCCTACCAGGTCCATTTATAAAGGGAAACGGAATGGAAGAGTAATCTTACATTGACCTACGATTTATGGACGACCCACTTAAATTTTTCACTTCGAGCTCTCCCCTACCACCCCTTCCCCACAAACCCGCTCTTCCTTCCGAACCTTCCTCTCCCTCCCTCCCTCCAGACGTTGTATTGCTGGTGTTTGGCACATGAGGGCAAATAAATGGACATTGGTCATCATTGTGATTGCACTGTAATCAACCATGTCTTATTTAGAAAGGCGTGCACGTAAATATCACGTAATTCTTGTACCGCCCTCAACCGAGTTCTTTTTTTTTTCAAATTCTAGTCCCTATCCTATGTCCATTCAGAGGGACAAGATGGGTTCCCGACCCTGCCATAGGCGGGAAAAGGGTTAGGAGTTGTTTTGAGTTTATTCCTAGAGTTGCGTATCCCGCCTCGGTGGCGCAGTGGGTCACGGGCTCGGTAACTGCGTCAGTCCTTCCTTCGGCTGTGGACAAACACTGCCCAATGTATGACTCTTGTGTCCCTTCAGAGGGAGAAGATGGGTACCCGACCTGCCATAGGCGGGAAAAGGGTTAGGAGTTGCTTCATCCTAGAGTTGTGTATTAATCCCTCCCTGGTAGCGCAGGAGGTAACGTGTTCGGTTAGTGCAGTGGTCTTTAAACTTTGTCGACTCGCGGAACCCTTAGAACTATAAGATGTATTGGGGAACCCCCACCCCACCTTTAGAAAAGTACATCTTGCTGCAGCTAACGAATTTTCCTTTTGACTCGCGGAACCCCCAGAGGTGTATTGTGGAGCCCTGGGGTTCCGCGGAACACAGTTTGAAGACCGCTGGATTAGTGGATCGAGGTGGGTTGGCTTCTTTCGGGCGAGAGAGGCCCAAGTGCGTCTTCCGTCGGATGGAAAGTATAACCGTGGCCTCGTGTGGTGTACGATGGCATTTGCGCGTAAAAGAACCCTCTCTACTATGCAACGGGTAGATGAGGCAAAGGGCAGGAGTTCGCCCTGCCCCCGGCGTCGGTGGAATTCCTTAACGAACAGTAGACCGACGGTAATTAAGCATAGTGGCTGCAGCTTTGATCAGCAGCCGGCTGTGGAAGAACACTGTCCATTGAGAGGGACAAGATGAGTACCCGGCCGTGACATAGGCGGGAAAAGGGGTTAGGAGTTGTGTATGATTTTCCACGTGTTTGGTGTTTAGAGGGAGCGCCATACCATTTGCGAGCAGTTGGCATTTGTGGAGCTTTTAAAGTTGTTGTTTTACATGTGTGACCTTTTAAAAAAATTGCTGGGAAGTGGGAGAGGGTCCTAGTCACAACCCTGGATGACTGTCAAGTGTTAACTATTTTACCAAGATACATCTCCTACTTCCCCCGACCACTCAACTACTTAAAAATTTTTTTTGAAGGAAGGGAGGGGGTGTAATGTTTTTGAGTAACAGATGGTGACCTCTCTTCACCCTGTCGGCCTTTCGACATTTTGGAGACATGTTTCTGACTGGTGTGGCGCTTTCATTTTGTAACCACATCATTCCAGGCCCGCGTTTGCAGCTCCTCCTTGCTTCTTCCTCTCCCTCGAGCTCCCCCTTCTCCTTCTCCTCCTACCCCTGACTTGTAAGAAGAAGTCCACCAATACCATCTCTCTCTCTTTAGCCCTACTTGGTTGGAAACCTCTCCACGTAGGCCTGTCCCGTTGGTTGTGTGGGTTGTTGAGTGCATAATAGCGTATTTGCCTTATGTGTGTGAGTGCAGGATCGCCCGAAAGAGGCCAACCCACCTTGATCCAGTATAGAACCTGGAACCACTGTCGCAGTAAATGGAGCACGCTACGTATTGCGCTACTGAGGCAGGCCAGTGGGTACATGAGCAAAATTCCTCAAAATTGGTCCCTAGCCCTACCCTTCTCTTTGTCATCCGAGAGGCCCTATGTGATGAAGTTGAGATCTCTCCTGTTGTTGGGATCAAGATTCGTGAACCGAGGACGATATCAGGCTATTGTCCGATCTATGAATGTTGTTTGTTGGTGATTTAGGGCCCTTTAACTACCAGGTCATTAGAGCCCCGTCCACTGTGTTGTTCAGATGCAGAGGCTGCACAGACTTTTGATTTTTGGATACTAGCAGTACCCAGTTTTCCCAAGCAGCCGCCCATGTCAGTACTAACTGGGGTTGCGTTGCTTAACTTCAGTGATCAGACGAGAACTGGCGTGCCCAACGCAATTTGCCGCTCGATCTATGAATGACATTACCGGTTAGAACCTGACCCACCCCGGAAACTTAAAGGTATCGTACTTGACTCGTGAGTCCATAGTTGCAAGTTTGACCCTGACAACGTACACTTTCCGGTCTAATATCAACAGTGTTTTGTGGAATGTAACCAGTGCCGGATTTACCAATAGGCTAGTTAGGATGAAGCCTGGGGCCTCAACATTTAGCGGGCTTCAAAACTTAAGAAAAGGGCCTCAAAATTGAAATAGCCTAGGACCTCTCAATTACTAAATCCGGCACTGGATGTAACCCCTGCTACACACGAGAACCCTTTCGGATCGCCAAAATTCTGGCTAGAAGTTCGTACTACGGCAATGTTCGTCACAAATTGTAGGTGTGGGACCTCATCTTCCCCCCCCCCACCTCCTCTCTTGCCCTTGACGTCGCGGTAAATTATCTTCGGGAAATTGAGAAACAGATGTTAAATACCCAAATGGCCCAAACGAAATTGATGTGGAAAGGGGCCTTTTACGTGCACTGAATGATGCTGTGTGACAAACTTCCTCCTATCGGGAATGGTTGTTTGAATATCCAATTCCCCCACCCCGTTGGCTGCACCGCTTGCTCTCCGCCCCACCTTCCTTTCTCTTCCCACCCCTTAACTAGTCCGGGGGAAAGAAAATACCTTCCCCCTCGTTTAGTGTTTGGAATTACGACGTCATAAATGAATCGTCTTCCGGGGGGGGGAGGCCTGAGGACTGTAATAAAGTGACACAGGACAGTAGAGAGATGGGTTAGTGAACGAGTGGGCCTAGAAATTTATGACTGCCCCCCCCCCCCCACCTTATTTTGCCTCCTCAAATCAGACTAATGGATTAATCTTGTAATCAAATCGCGTCACGAATTGCGCCTAGCGGAAATAATTGTAAACTGACTGCAGTGTAGGAATTAATTCGATTTGGAGGAATTTGGATCAGAGTAATGGTTTCCCCTTTTCTGCCATTGCAGATAATTCCCTCATTTGCCCCCCTTCTGCCCTAGGTCCCCCTCCCCACAGCTAGCCACGTGAGCTCCTTGAAGAGCCGGAGATTGCAGAGGAAGGCGAGTGATGTTCAAGAAGATGATGGTGCCGGCAGTGGATGTGGTCGTGTCATGAATTAATTTTAAGTTGGTATTATTTCTATGTTTCAGGCCACTCTTGGACATACAGAAGGGTCTTAAATGCGTCACCCAACTCCAGAGTCAGAGCCGGACTTTGGTCACAATGGACTGCACGTTCTAACGCCGTCAAGATGCCCGTTAGATACTTCGGTTGTGTGTCCATTGTCATCGGCGTCGCAAGATGCTCTTGAGACGTGTCCGTCGTTGGCTTTGGTCACCAAGTCGACTCCCATTTACGTCCGACTTTCGTCCGAAGAGTCCAGTGGTTTTTGTAAAACGGTCAGTTGGACGACGTTGAACAAACATCGAGTGTTTCTGTTGACCCTGGTGTTCGTCTTTCTCGGAAGTTACGGCCTGTTGCCTCTGATGTACCGAGGCTCTCTAGGTCTGGCAGCGACGTTCATCTCGACTTGTGTGGATAACAGCGTGGTGGTAGTGGTCAATCAGAGCGGTTCGCACGTGTCCGAACGGAATGACGACGACTACTTGTCCACTCTACACTATTCCGATTCGGGACAGAACGAGCAGCAGTTGTTACACGCTGAGTTGCTGCACCGAGTGCGGTTCTTGAGGACCAAGAGAAGACTTCCGCAGTGTATCATCGTGGGAGTGCGGAAATGTGGTACCAGGGCTCTCCTGGAATTTTTGAATTTGCATCCGCAGATTGTAAAAGCCACGCAAGAGGTACACTTTTTCGACGAGGACAGTAAGTACTCTTTGGGCCTGGAATGGTATCGTCGTAAAATGCCTTATTCGTTTTCGGACCAGATCACGGTGGAGAAGAGCCCTTCGTATTTCGTGACGGAATACGTGCCCCAGAGGATTTTTGCCATGAATCCTGATGCCAAACTGTTACTGATCGTCCGTGAACCCATCACGAGGGCAGTATCGGACTATACTCAGATTCAGGCCAATAAACTGGCCAAAGGGAAATCTTACGGCGCGTTCGAGACGTACGCCCTGAAACCGAACGGTGACGTCAACGTGGACTATAAGGCTCTCCAGATAAGTCTGTATGCTAATTTCTTGCAGCACTGGTTCCAGGTGTTTCCCCGTCGTCAGTTGCATGTGGTGGACGGTGACAAATTGGTAACTGACCCCTTGTCGGAAATTCGTAAGATCGAAGAATTTCTGGGCTTGGAACATCGCGTAGCCAAAGAGAACTTCTATTTCAATAAGACCAAAGGTTTCTTTTGTGTCCGTAACGACACCACCGAGAAATGTCTGAGTGAGGCCAAGGGCCGGAAGCATCCTCGAGTGTCGGATCACGTGGTGGAAAAATTGAAACGTTTTTACGCTCCGCATAATGAACGTTTTTTCGACATGGTGGGGCAAAACTTTAGTTGGCCTTGACCCGGTTCCAGGCCTTGATTGGGGCAGAGAGGAACATTTTTGTTGTGTTCTGAAGAGGGTGCAACAAGAGTAACAATAGGGCGTCCCGTAACCGGCAGAAGCAGCATTTTACACAGCCTTACTATTATTTCTTAGTCTGGTGATAATGTGCTGTTGTCCACAGATCGTGTCCCATTGTCCATATTGTTGCGCGACGGATTGTTGCTCACGTGAGCGCAGCATGATGCATTTGGATCCATCCGTTCGAATTCCATCCATGATAATAATATATCCATCCATTTTTGTATGTGTGTCTCTCTCTCTCTTTCCTTTATTATTTGGGGAAGGGGGAAATAAAACAAAAGCAGCCACTTTGCGCCTGTTTCCATAGATGCTATTTTAGATTTATATATGGACTTCTTACCCATGATGATGAATTTCAGGGGGTGAAAAGAGTACCCGCTAATGTGGGGTAGGCCTGCATCCTTCCCCACGGACAACCCGTCCAATATTCCTGCGGGTTCCTTGACGGCGGATGCCTGGTTGGGGGTTCCCCCGACCAGAGCATTCCCTATCACGATAAGGGGCAAATATCAGATTAGGGACGTTGAATGTGGAGAGCCTTACAGGAAAAATAGGGGAATTAGTTGAAGCACCCGGGGCAGCGCCTGCTCTAGCACTTATGCCGACCCGGACAACAAGACAAATTGCCGCCTCTTGAAGCAGCGCTCTGTTCGCGTGCTCCGTTCTCACACTTACAACCAAAATGGCGCCCCGAACAAATGTCCGGGTTGCCCCCCCTTAGAGCGGGCCCTGCCCGGGGCAGGGGAAGACCAAAGCAGACGTGCGAGCAGGTTGTCCGTAAGGTGTGTGGGGTGGACGGGGACCTGGTGAAAGATAGGCGGGAGCGGAGGGCTAGAACTCGCAGATCCGATCCTGCCACAGGCGGGATAAGGGTATGATAATGATGATGAAAGGAGTACCCACTAAATGTCGCTGGTAAGGCGAACACACCCGGGGTACCGCCATAGTGTCACATGACCTTCTCAGAAAGAAATAGCTTTCCAGGTCCTTCCATTTTCGTTCGTTCGTTGGTATTTAAGGTCCCGTCAACTACAAGGTCATTAGAGACCCGTCCCCTGCGTAGTTCTAATGCATATGCTGCACAGACACTACACCAATGCGACGATTAGTGGGTATTAGCAGTACCCAGCTTTCCCGAGCGACCACCCATGTTAGTACTAACTGGGCTTGCGTTGCTTAACTTCAGTGATCAGACGAGAACTGGTGTGTCCAACGCAACTCGCCGCTCCCCAGGTCCTTCCAGCTTATTCTAAGATAGAGCTATTAAGCGTCACCCTTTTCTCCTCTTCCTCACCACCTGTCTAGCTCAGTGATTCTGTTAATGTTCTATCGTCCCGAGTTCGATCCTCGTGTCTGTTGACCGACACTGGGGTGAAGGCAGGGCCGGCGCTATATTTTGCGGGGCCCTGTGCAAACTAATTATGCGGGACCCCGTGTAAACATGAAGCGGGGCCCTTCTATCAATAGGTTCATTAATCGAATGCGCGGGGCCCTGTGCCGTCGCACTGTTCGCACACCCATCACGCCGGCCCTGGTGAAGGTGATAATGACCCATAGATGTGGCCTTCTTTTTGAGTAAAGGGAAGACTTCTGGTGACTACTACGACTTCCATGGTGTGTGGTGGCGGGAAGTCTTTAAGAAGGGAAAAATTCAGACAAGACCTTTTACTTGACCTTAGCTTTCTTTTCGGTAACCCGCTTCCGAATTATCACAGCAGCAGGCTTGTCTCGAGCTCCGTGTGATGTAGGTTCGATCCTGGCCGAGGTGTGTGTGTGTGGTTTCGTTCCTAGGTCTCAAAGAGGTCGGCAAGCCTCAAGTGCACCTGCCTTTAGTCTTGGATAGGAAGGAAAATACGGGGACCTTTATAAGTGACCTCCCCCCTTTTTTTATAAGAGCATTTGTTAGGTGTGAGCCCTCTGGCGTAGGTAAATAACATTCGGGGGGCGCGGAAAATCGTCGTTTTATAATGAAACGTTCGTCTGTGGTTTGGGGTCCTGCAGCGCATGTCAATTTTTTTTTTGGGGGGGGGGGGGGGGGGGGTGCAGGGGGCTGCCAATGCACCTCTCGTCTGTGGAGTGGAACCCTTTGGCACACACTTAACTGACCGTTTTGGACACGGGCCGCATACGTCCATCCAAATGTTGCCTTTAGTGTTGCGAGTCTTATCAATGCTTGTGAGAGCAGAGGTCATGTCCATTGCTGTGTTAGATATGAATTCTGGATGTGACCTCTTTCTCCTACAGGACCATTACTGACCTTTCGAGGGTCGTTCATGAAAAACAAGTAATATAATGACAGTATTTTGGTGGCTGAATTCGAGGAATCTTTGATCGGCTTAAACATAACGAGATTCATTACACTATTTGATTTCATGTTCACCTTGGTGACCATCAGTAGGGTCATTTGGAGCTTTATTGTGTGTGTGTGGGTGGAAGAAATGAAGTGGCTTGTAAGGAGCCATGTGACCACCGTTACCATTTTGAGGTTTAATTATGGAACACTTGTCATCTTCATGAGATGTCTTAATTTATATCTTAAAATTGAGTTCGTTTCATGTTCCCCTTAAGAATTTTATCTCCTCCTATCCACTCCCCCTGTTGACCTGGTCAGAACGAGGTTGTGACCACGCGAGAAATGTGAATGACCCTCCTGCTCCATTTTTCTTACTTATGTATAAGGCTGTGTGACCCGTTTCGGTGGCGTAGTGAGTAGCACGCTCGGTAACTGCGTCAAGAGTTTTAGGTTCACCACTGGACCGAAGTGAGATGGCTTCTTTCGGTCGAGAGAGAGATGACCTGAGGGCACCTTCTTTCGGATGACAAGTAAAACCGAGGTCCCGTGTGGTGTACGATGGCAATTGCCCGTAAAATAACCCCTCTCTACGATCCAACGCGTAGATGAGGCAAAATACCCAGGTGTAGGAGCTCGCCCCTCCCCCCCTGGAGTCGGTGAAATTCCTCAACGAACAGTAGACCTACGATAGGGGTTACAGCTTTAGTGCGCAACCGGCTGCAAAAAAACAATGTCCAGTATATCACCCTTGTGTCCATTCAGAGGGACAATATTGGTACCCGACCCTGCCATAGGCGGGAAAAGGATTAGGAGTTGCTCTTATGTATAGGGTTGTCTCGCTTAGGTGACGCAGGAGGTCGAGTGCTCAACTACTGCGTCAGTGGTTCGAGGTTCGACACTGGATCAAGGTGGGTTGGCTTCTTGCGGGCCAGAGGCCACGTCCTGAGTGCAACTTCCGTCGGTTGGAAAGTAAAGCCGGTGTCCTTGCGGTGTGGTGTGTAGAATGCAATTTACACGTAAAAAGAACTCCACTATGCACCGGGTAGATGAGGCAAAATTCCCAGGTGTGGGAGCTCGGTGGAGTGCCCCATCGAACAGTAGGCCAGCGATAAATCAGCATAGGGGTGTTACAGCTTAGGTCGGCAGCCGGCTGCGGAAATATGCCGTCCAACACATCGCCCGTGTGTCCATTCCGAGGGACATAGGTGGGTACTCGACCTTACCGTCGTCGGCGGGAAAAGCGTTAGTAGTTAGTTTCCTTTTTGTACACGGTTGTCTCTGAAAACATGTTGACCTGTCACGGACACCTCGGAAGTGGGACATTTTTTAAAAAAAAAAAAACAAGTGGTCAAGTGGGTCATTCACAAACTATCGAAATGTTTTTTTTTCTATTGAAAGAACTTCGAAAGTTAATATTACGGAAATGAGGTTTTATCACGAATTACATATCGGTCGTTCCGAGCAATATTTGTGTCTGTGAAGCTGACCACAGTCCAATATTTTTTTCTAGATTTATCTTTGGTCAAGTAAATTGAATTTTGTGCACTTGTGCCATTGGAGTTATGTGTTGTTTACCAACTGAAAAGAGGGTACACTTTTGACCCCCTCCTTCCTTCTTTAATATCAACCAATCGTGATGTTGACTGATCGGTGTTTGTGAGTTATGTGAGATATATACACACACGGTCTTATTTAACTCTTTCCCTATCAATAACTGACCTCATCAATCTTCTTCCTCTTCCTGCGGCATCTTTCAGGACACCCTCACCCCCCTCAACCTCCTACCTAACCTTTGACCTTTCATTTTCGTCTTTGGATATCTTCAGATGTCTCATTGAAAAATTGTCATGCAATCTCTCTGTGGGAGAGTATATCAAAGTAATACTGTTTTAAGTATCTGTCTATAATTTTAAATTATTCGATATCAAATTACTCTCAATATAGATGTGTACATATATATAAAAATTCCTTTCTGATAAATTAAAAAAAAAATTTAAATATCTTGGTGTAGAAGGGGTGTGTTTTATTTTTGGTTCTCGTGTCTTATTCTGAAGAGATATTGTATTATGGCGGATGTTGTTGATATCGATTGTTATTTCTGTAATTTATTTGTGTTTTACACGCTATACAACATGTCTAATCGACCATCACATTAAATACGCACATTGGCCTCCATTTTCGACTCCCCTTTCTCTCCCCCGTCTCGGTAAGTAGCCGGTACCTCGTCCACTCCTACCAGTCTCGCAGTTTTGTACATGTGGTCAACACTATCTGATAAATGGTTATCAATTATTAGTTTCTGAGACACGTTTTAGTCATGCTATGACGTCCCAGTGGTTCCCTTGTCTCTTCCTTCCCCCCCCCCCCCATTTTCCCTCATCTCATCCTCCGGCCTATGCCAACCCCGTTGTCCTACTCCCAACCGCACTGCACATGTCAGTGTGGTCATGCAGCTCACTGTAACATTGATATGATCGCTGTACGCATGCGTCAGCGTTGTCAAGGTGAGCTTTGCTTTTATCTGTGCGATTGATCACTAGATGGCGTCGTTACGAGACGATCGTGATGTCACCAACAACCTGTTAAAATGTGCGCATGCGTCAGGCAGTTGAATTCTTTTATTTTTAGCTGTTAGACGACGACATTTTCTTCTTGCCGGATTAATTACGGGTCAACATTAGCCGCCAATTGCTTCTTCTTGCTGTTTTATGTCAATTAAAAGCTGGTGACATCAATAATACTAGTAATCAAGAATTCAGTTGTCGACTGAATCACCACCTAAAAACGCCACTAACGCCATACGAGCTTGTATACATGTCATTATGCTTATTTGTGACGTCATCTGGGACAGTTGAACACTTGAAAGGTAATTAAAAATGACTACTAATGACAACTAAAACGTTATAAAACTCGTGGAACAGTTTCGGTTTACGGGATTTTCCAAAAATAAGAAAAAAAACACTTCATGGATGGATTTTTCTAATAGTTCGTTGAATCCCGCCACAGTAGCGCAATGGGTAGCGTGCTTGTTACCTCTTTCTGTAGTTGAAGGTTCGATACTGCACAGGTGGGTTGGCTTTTGCCGGGTGAGAGAGAGGCCCTGAGTGCGCCTTTCCCGTGGATCCGAGGTCCCGTGTTATGTACGATGGCATTTTCACGTCAAAAAGCCCTCTTCACTATGCAACGGGTCAATGAGAAAATTCCCAGGGGTAGCAGCTCGATGGATTTCTTGGTTCGTTGTTGTTTTAGGGGGCCTTCAAATATAAGGTTTTTAAAGCCACCGCCCACCGTGTAGTTCAAATGCAGAGACACTGCACAGGCACTATACTAATGCGACGATTTTTGGGTATTAGCGGTACCCAGGTTCCCCATTTCAGTATTAGCTGGGGTTCCGTTGCTGAACCTCAGTGATCAGACGAGAGCTGGTGTTTCAAACGCAGGAAGCCGCTCCCAGCTCAGTGGAGTGCCCCAACTAGCAGCAGACCGACGATAAATAAGCAGAGTTGCAGCAACCGGCTGCAGAAAAATACTGCCCAATAGACCACCCTTGTGTCCATACAGAGAGGCCCAGATGGATATCCGACCCTGCCATAGGTGGGGATTTTGACGTTAGGTGGCGCTGTAGAACTACTTAGACTACGGGTGGGGAACTTGCGGCCTTTTGGCTACTGTACTAGCCTTTACGTACTACACTCAGATAAATGAATGCGTCCTTCAGAGCCGGCGCGAATTTTTGTGGGTCCTTTTGAAGGAAAAACAATACCCGCCGCGGTGGCGTAGTGGTTAGCTCACTCGGCAACTACGCCAGTAGTGGGTCGGCTTCTTTCGGGCGAGAGAGAAGCCGCGAGTGTGCCTTCTTTCGGATGAGAAGTAAAACCGAGGTCCCGTGTGGGTGTACGATGGCACTTGCACGTAAAAGAACCCTCTCTACTACGCAACGGGTAGATGAGGCAAAATTTCCAGGTGTTCCCCAACGATAAATAAGCGTAGGGGTGCAGCTTTGGCCGGCAACCGGCTGCAGAAAAAACTATGTCCAATATATCACCCTGTGTCTATTCAGAGGGACAAATGGGTACCCGACCCTGCCATAGGCGGGAAAAGGGTTAGGAGTTGCTTTTGCTTTTGAAGGAAAAACACATTTTACATTTCATAATATAGAAGCCCGCGCACCGGACCTTAGTAAAAGCGGGGCCGGGTGCGGTGCGATTCGGGCGAATGCGGTGAACCCGCCTCGCACCGGCCCTGGGTTCCCCACCCCTTGGCTTAGAATTACTTTGCTTAAAATCTATCTTAGCTTAAAATTTACCGTTAATAGTTGCTTTTCAGTTCACGAATTTTGATTTGCATCAATTTGCTGCTAAAAATTTAAGGGCCCTATCGGATGTCTTCACACGAATTTTACCACCCACGTTTTGACCATGAAGAGCGTCACTTAAATCAAAGGTTACTCGTTGATTTTTAATGGCTATTCATTACCGAATGTCACATTTTCGTTATCTGCAGTCTACAGCTCTCGCATTTCAATCGTATATTTTGACGAAGATGTTCATTCAGTTTAAAAATTTCATGATAATGAATTAACCATTGGTCAATTTCAGTGAGTAAGTTTATTGATCTTTCATAATCCAAATGATAACACTACTGTCCTTCAGCATTAGTGACACCATCGTGTCTATGGCAACAAAGTAAGTCTGCAAGTTTCAGTATCCATTCCATTCCATCCCCGTCAGTCCGCCTCGCAGACTGCCATTTCTTACACAACATCATCATCATCGTACCCTTTTTCTCGCCTATGGCAGGGTCGGGTCTGCCGGTTCTAGCCCTTCACTCCCGCCTATCTCCCACCAGGTCCCCGTCCAACCCACACACTACCATATCCTTACGGACAACTTGCTCCCACGTCTGCTTCGGCCTCCCTCTGCCCTGGATACTTCCTACCACCTGCATACCAGTAATGGACCTAACGAGCTCCTCCAACCAGTGGCGTTGGTGTCACACCCCCCCCTCTCCCGAAAGAAAGGCGCTTCTTCTGCTTTGGTGTCATCCCCTTTTCTCATGGTGCGAGTGGTGTCACCCGGTGCGGCCCGCACCCTCTAGTAACGCCACTGCCTCCAACTCTCTTCTCATTACGTGTCCATACCACCTCAAACTACTCTCCCTCAATTTTTCCGCGATGTCCCCCACCCCTAGCGCCCTAAAACACCAACTGGGGGCACTCCAGTCAAGTTGGATGGTTTATGTGGGGGATGCCAGCCTACCCTGCAGAAGACATTTTATGGGAGCGGCTTATTACTTTGAGCACACCAGTTCTCATCTGAATATTGAAGTTAAGCAGCGTAACCCCAACTAGTATTGACATGGGTTGCCGCTTGGGAAAACTGGGTTCCGCTAGTATCCAAAAATAGTCGCATTAGTGTAGTGTCTGTGCAGTCTCTGCATAAGAACTACACTGTGGACGGGGCTCTAATGACCTTGTAGTTGAAGGGCCCTAAAACACCAAGGAAACAAATACAGAAGACACTTTCTACATTGTCTACCATGTGAGCCACGGTCTCCACCTCCATGGCATTGCGGATGCACGATGACGACGGTGCGCAACTGCCATCTAGCGACAGATAATCAAATTAAAATTATTAGCGACCTTAGCTTGGCACTTGACCATCAGTGGATTATATCAAGGTTAAGAGATAAAAGTAGGTGGATTAAAATAAACCTTCAGGATGCCCTTTCACCCTCAAGCGTATTACGAGTAATGTGTATTAAAAGTTAGTTAGTCTTATAGCAGTGACGTTGTCACATTATTGGCGTAGATAATCATCACACTTTTTCAAAGAGAGCGACAGAAATACATCAGCATGTCGTGTCCGAAATATTACATCGGAGTGGACGTTGGCACCTCGAGTGTGAGAGCAGCCTTAGTGGATGCAACGGGCCGCATCGTTGGCATCAATGTTCAACCCATTCGCATTTGGTCACCGACAGATGACTACTACCAACAATCGAGTGAAGACATTTGGCAAGCTTGTTGTCGAGCTGTAAAAGTGAGTTTTCGCAATTGGAATACAACTGTCTAGACAGGATCTTAACTCTTTTTAAAAATAATTCAGAGACCAGTGTGTGAGTGGATATTGGTTCGAGTCCCAGCTAGGTCGATCGTAATGATTTAACAAGTAGTCAGTGGCACCTAGACAGCGCTAGATTGTCTGTGAATGATACCTTCTCATACCTTACAAAGGCGGATGTCTGCTGGTTGCTAGACCTCAGATACCTCTCTAGGTCCTGGTCTAGTGGCGTCATTCATGTGTAAACGGACTTCTTCAATACTTTTCAGTTAAAAAGTCTTCACTGGCTAATTAAATTCCTGTCATCATCATTATTATCATACCCTTATCCCGCCTGTGCCCTGATCAGGTCTGCGAGTTCTAACCTCCTCTGCTTTGGTCTCCCCCTGCGCCGGGTGCCTCCAACCATCTGCATCCCGGTAATGGACCTAACGACCTCCTCTTCCCCATTCTTTGTCCATACCACCTCATTCTACTCTACCTAGTTGTGGACACCCCAGACATGTACCGTAGCTTTCGCATCTCAGTTACTTTCATTCTATTGACGTAGCTCTTCTTCACTGTCCCCAATACTCTGCTCTATATAGCATACCTGGCCTAACCATTGCCCTGTAAAACTTCCCTTTCAACTCGATTGAAACCTTCCTATCACACAGGACTCCCTTGCCTGTCTCAACTTCAACCAACCCCCATTTATTCTATGGGTCACTTCCGAGTCTATCTCCCCATTTCTCTGCAACACTGTTCCTAAGTACTTAATCTCTTGCACCTTTGTCAGTAGTTCGCCCCAAGAGAGTCGTCATCATCATACCCTCATCCCGCCTGTGGCAGGGTCTGGTCTGCGGGTTCTAACCCTCCACTCCCGTCTATTTCCCGCCAGGTCCCCGTCCACCTCACACACTGCTATGTCCTTGCGGACAACCTGTTCCCACGTCTGCTTTGGTCTCCCCCTGTCTCGGGTGCTACCGACCACCCGCATTCCTAGGAGACACCTAACGAGCTCATCTTCTCATGACATGACCATACCACCTCAGCCTATTCTCCCTTATCTTTTCGGCGATGTCCACCACCCCCCGACTACCTCTAATATACACATTCCTAATTCTATCGGCACTCGACACGCCTCTCATGTACCGCGGCATCTCGGTTACTTGCAATCTATTTACATGGCTGTTCCTCACTGCCCAGCACTCTGATCCATAGAGCATAGCTGGCCTAACCACTGTCCTTTAGAGCTTCCCTTTCAATTTGATTGGGACCCTCCTATCGCACAGGACTCCGCTTGCCCGCCTCCACTTCAGCCACACCCCCCTCATTGATTCTACGGGTCACATCCAAGTCTCTCTCCCCATTGCTTTGGAACATTGATCCTAAGCGCCCCCAGAGAGTACATCACCATTGTTTTCCTGTCCTTCCCACCAATCTTACAACTGACTTGCCCAATTTATCGATTCGTTTTTGGGTTTAGTGTAGCATCTACGGAGACGGTGGTTAGGTGATGATATGATGTTGATGATGAACCGATGCTCATCCCTTTTGATTCAACTACAGGTAAAATCATTCCTGCAATTTGATCCATTGAGTTTAATTCAGCATTGCAAGAAAATTAATTAAACAACCAAATTTCATGGCAACTGCATAGCAGCAATTGATTGTACTGTATTTTCTCATTCTTATCATTAGTCTTACCTTTGATTAGATTTGATGAAGCATAGTAGTGTTTTATATTCTAGATGATGGGTTTTAGTGTTGATTGGAAATGAGGCCTGAAAATAAGAGAGCTCTGTCTGTGCCTTTTTTTCTCCTTTCCCTTTTGACTTCAATTTACAGCAGAGTTCCTTCGCTCCACATGGTTCTCTGATGCAATTTGAAACTCGAAAAAAATCGGGTTTATCATGTTATTTACCTGCTTCTATCCTATTAAATTAAAAAAAAAGCATGACTGAATTTTTTTTTCTTACAGCAAGTAGTTACCGAAGTGGACGTTACTCAAATCCGAGGACTTGGTTTTGACGCCACTTGTTCATTAGTTGTATTGGATAAGGCTTTTCGTCCACTCACTATCAGTCCACTGCGTAAGTGTTTCTGGTTTTAAATCGTAAAAGGGTTTTTTTTTTCAATCAATGTTGTTGCCATCTGTTTGCGAGTCATATTATTTTTTCCCGTCATCAATTTGTCTCGAAATACAAACTTGAGCACCGTAATTCTACACACCTGGTTGTACAAATGATTCAAAGAAAGTGCAATCCATTTGAACGAACACGGGGTGTCGCATTTCAATCTAGTATTTTAATTAATCAACCATGAATTATAAGGTCTTTGTATTATTATTATTATTATTTTTTTTTCTAGGAGAACCCGATCAAAATATAATTATGTGGTTGGATCATCGGGCGTCGGAACAAGCCAATTTCATCAATAACAAGAATCATTCTGTTTTGAAGCAATATGGAGGAACCATTTCTGTGGAACAGAATCCTTCGAAAATTCTCTGGCTCAAACAGGTCACATCCGTTTTAACGCAGCACGTGCGTTGTTCTAATAGGCGTACGGCCGATTCACACTTTTCGTCCAATGCATTATGTAGCTTTCTATATATTGACGTTCAGAAAGTGAATAACGATTGAATGAGCAATTTATGAGGCTCACATACCATCATCATCACACCCTTATCCCGCCTATGGCAGGGTCGGGTCTGCGGGTTCTAATCCTCCACTCCCGTCTAATGAGGCTCACGTACCATCTGATCAAATTTGATCCGGACTGGTTAATAAAAGCACCGCTTTTATGTACTTTAATTAATACAAATCTTTATTATCGCCCTCAAAATAGGCTCCTTTTGAGCCAATACAAGCATGCCAACGGTTAATCCAATTTTCCATACACTTCTTATAAGCCTCGGCCGGGATGACCATTAGTTCCTTTGGCGATTTTTTTATGGCCTCAATCGACTCATGGCGCGTTCCCCAGAGCGGATATTTGAGTTTTAGAAATAGGAAAAAGTCACAGGGAGCCAAATCTGGCGAATATGGTGGTTGAGCTGTGATTTTAGGATGATTGACTTTTCATTCAATCATCTGTAATTCCATTGGAAACACAAAATTTCAAGCCAAACTCTTTGTTCAATTTTTTTTTCCATTGTAAAAAAAATCGCCAGACAAACTTTTTGCACCATAAACAAATGGCTGCCAAACACACACTAATTGATGAATCCTGCTCAAACTTCATACGAATGTCAAATAACGGTGACGAACGTTCTAAGGGCAAACTGGTGAAAAGGTGTAAGAGGTAAAATACCTGGGATCAACGTTCCAAAGCAATGGGGAGATAGACTCGAATGTGACCCATAGAATCAATGGGGGATGGTTGAAGTGGAGACAGGCAAGCGGAATCCTGTGTGATAGGAGGGTCCCAATCAAGTTGAAAGGGACGTTTTACAGGGCGGTGGTTAGGCCAGTTATGCGATATGGATGAGAATGTTGGGCAGTGATATGGATGAGAATGTTGGGTGTCGAGATGTGAATGCTGCGACACATGAGTGGCGTGTCGAGAGCTGATAGAATTAAGAATGAGGGTGCGGGTGCGTGGTGGTCATCGCCGAAAAAATGAGGGAGAATAGGTTGAGGTGGTATGGACACGTAATGAGAAGAGGAGAGGAGGAACTCGTTAGGTCCGGTAGGGAAGTACCTCTGAAATTAGCCGCCCTTTTTAAGTTTGCCGGCTCCATGAGCCGCCTGTGGGATGAAGGACCTGAATTAAAATTGATTTTTTTTTCTTTTGCATCAAGAATTCCGATCCAACTTGGCAGAAATTAGGTCATTTATTTGATCTTCCTGATTTTCTTACCTGGAAGGCAACAGGTAGTTTGTCTCGTTCAATATGCTCACTCGTTTGTAAAATGGGCTACAAGAGTGACGTCAATTTCCATGGTTGGGATCCATCATTTTGGACAGAAATAGGACTAGCAGAGTTGATGAAAAACAACGCTGAAATTCTTGGTAATCACCTGTCATTTTATTAAGCAACTATTAGTTCGGTTTTTGTTTTGTTGGTGTTTTAGGGCCCTTCAACTACAATGGTCATTAGAACCCCGTCCACTGCGTAGTTCTAATGCAGAGTGTGCACAGACACTATGCTGTTACGACGATTTGAGTATTAACTGTACCTAGTGTTCCCAAGCGGGTATTAGTAGTGCCTAGTGTTCCCAGGGGGGGCCACCCATGCCAGTAATATCTGGAGTTGCGTGCTTAATTTCAGTGATCAGACGAGAACTGGGGTGTCAAACGCAATACAGCCGCTCCGTATTATTTCGGATTCTGTAAGCCTGTTTTGAATATTAACTAATATTTTCACATATAGGAAATGACGTTCGTGAGGCAGGACAACCTTGTGGACAGGGTCTGAGTGTTGCATCTGCCCAGGACCTTGGCTTGAAACCAGGAATAGCAGTTTCAACCTCACTAATTGATGCTCATTGTGGAACTATAGGTTAGTAGTTAAACATCATTCCAGTTATATGAATGAAATCTCTGTCTGATGGTTAAAATTGATGATAGGTTTATTGGCCTGCAAGAATGAGATTATTCGACAACTGCCTCGGACTTCGTGCTTGTCACTTATAAGCGGTACATCTACCTGTCATATGGCTGTATGTTTGATTTTTAAAGAAAGTAAGAAAAATTCTGGATTACGAAAATAGAAATTACTGAAATATTTACTATTTATAGATGAGCGAGAAAGCAGTATTTGTACCTGGTGTTTGGGGTCCTTTGTATTCAGCCCTTCTTCCAAAATTATGGCTAAATGAAGGCGGACAAAGTGCGACCGGAAAACTGGTGAAGATGTCCTTTCAGGACAAAACTAGGAATGTTAGTCAAACTGTCATTTTAATATTTGGTAATATTTATATTGTACTAGATCGATCACATTATTGATTCCCATCCAGCATCGAAATCTTTAGCAGCCCAAGCGAATGGGAATTCGTAAGTCTATGCATACACTGTGAAAAAAAGGTTGGTTTATTTATTCTATACACGTGATTATTTTGAAAAGGCATTTGATAGAAGAACTCAATGAAATATTACTCAAGTTACAACAGCAGATGGGTGCCAGGTCAATATCATATTTGACAAAAGATCTTCACATTTGGCCTGATTTTCATGGAAATCGTTCTCCGTTAGCTGATCCTTCTTTGAAAGGAATGGTAATCTTTAATTTTTTAATTTATTTAGTCATATTTGGCTCTACTTTCTTTTTTTGGAATTATCAAAGTAGTCATCGGTTGCAGGTGTGTGGATTGTCATTATCAAATTCTGAAAAGGACTTGGCAGTAATGTATTTGGCAGTCATTCAGAGTTTGGCTGTAAGTAAAAGAGCATCTTGGATTTAGTTAGAAAATTCTGGAATCTTTTTACTTAAGAATTTCCCCTTATGTTCTTTAGTATGGTACAAGGCACATCATTGAAGCTCTGACTGATGGCGGTCACAATATTGAATGCATCTTAATTTGTGGAGGGTTGAGCAAGAATCCACTTTATGTACAAATGCATGCCGATATTACAGGTAAATATACCAAGTATCCCAGTACAGGATTTAAAAACTATTAAAAAAACAGTCTTGTAATTATTATGGTTAGGACTTCCATTAGTATATCCTACAGACACAGAAGTAGTCCTTTTGGGCAGTGCCATCTTGGGTGCTACTGCAGCAGGAGGTTTTCCTACAATTCAAGATGCAATGGCAGCCATGAGTTGGGATGGTAAAGTTGTTGAGCCTGATAACAACGACAAACAGTAGGCTTTTATAATTGAAATACTGTACCTTCATGTCCACATTATACCTTTGTAAATTGGCCGCATGTCAACCGTTTCAGGTATCATGCCAAGAAATATGCAGTTTTTAAGAAAATGCTTCAGCATCAGAAGGAATATCAAACTATCATGGAAAGCAATCACTAATCAAATGCCTCGATAATGTTCACTTAATTTTTAATAACTATAATAAGTGTAATATTCAGGACGAAATTGGAGGCACATCAAGGGACCATGAATTATCAAAGTGATCTGATTCCTCCACCCACAATGGGTACCACTGAGTTCTGGAGATCTATTTAGTAGTTTTTACAGGTCAAATGAATTAAATATTTTGGCAATTATATTGTATCTTGTACTACAACTACTAGTAACCTGTTTCTCATTTATGACAGGTTAGGAGTACTCTCTAGTTCCTAGTCAGGAAAGGAAATGTAAAAATCGGCAGCAATAAAGGACTTAATAGGAAGACATGAACTGAAGGCGGGAATTGAAATACAAACTGACAGATTAGAAGGACGATCAAGGATCTGAAAGAGGGGAAAGTGGGCGAGCGGCTGTATTGCGTTGGGCACACCACTTCCCGTCTGAACACTGACGTAAATCAACGCAACCCCAGCTAGTACTAGCATGGGTGACCGCTTGGGAAAACTGGGTACTGCTAATATCCTTGTTGTTGAAGGGCCCTGAAACACCAACAAACAAGGGGAAAGTGGACATATGGTAATTCTTGAACTGGAATGGTCTGTCAACTTTGGGCACCGGAGCCAATTTCCATATTTGAGAATTTTAGGACGAGTAGGTACAGGGGTTAATTCCCATTCCACGGAATACTCACTTGAATTTTCCTCTTATCTTTCTAAGTTCTCACGGGCAAGAGGAAAAACACAACAGCATGCCTTTTATTAGAGGGCATACTGTATGCCTTCTCCCCGCATGCGGTCTGGAATTTCCCTGTTGCTAACTGTTATTGTGCAATAGGTCAGACACCATGCAATATTATAACCACCAAAGCATTAATTTACCTGCTAAAATTTCTATTTTGGTTGTATAATGCAGCGTTGGAAAACGTGGGGTAGGCCGGCATCCCTCCACAGACAACCCAGCCAATATTCCTGCGGGTTCCAGACGCCTGCCTGGGGTCACTCCAGTCAGAGCATGTTCAGTGGACCCGCAGACCCCACCCTGCCACAGGCGGGTTAAGGGTATGATGATACTGTATGACCTCGAATGGTTTCCAAACAGGGGATAAAAAGGTCGTGACGTGATTACTATCAGCAACAACTACGTCATCATTTTTGGAATAAACATGAAGCCATGTTCTTCTTATTAACCAATCAGCAGGCGTTATGTATTAAGTCATAAAGTCTACACTCTAGTCTAGCTTTGAACGGGTACTTTGGGAAAGAAAAGAATGCCGCTACATTAGAGTACTAGTACCCGAACGATAGGTTGTGAGAAGCAGCCACATTAGAGCAGTAGTAACCGAACGTGAGGTTGCGAGGAGCCGCTACATTAGAGTACTAGTAGCAAACGCTAGGTTGTGAGGAGCGGCAGTGTTAGAGCGTTAGTCAGCGAACGCGAGCTTGCGAGGAGCCGCTACAGTAGCGAACGCTGGCTTGTAATTCCGGAAATTTTCGTCTGCTTGAGCTTCTGGCGTTTTCCGCCAACTGGAACCTCTGTAAGAATGGCGTCATGCACAAGTAAAACTGAAATACATTTGTAGTTTAATATTTAGATATTTCGCATTATTATAATTTATGACATGATATTTTATTTTTAAAAGACGTTAGAAGAGGCGTCCCGTATTGATACATTAGTGAACTTGTAAAACACGTTTTAAGAATTCCACATTCTTGATTCCAATTAAAGATGTTTGCAAGTTTTCGTATTGCCAAAACTTTACAAAGGCCGACATGGTAATTTTCCCGTTATGTTTCTCTGTTAATATTTAAAACTCTAATGCTCAAGTACAATGTGTGGGTCAAGATGTTCTGTAAAGTTTGAATTGTGTACTACTGTCCATTCATTTGCTCCTGTAGTCTCATTTAAATCTGTATAACTGTCTATTGCCAGACTGCAATTACATACAGTACTTGAATACCCAGTTTTCTTGGTTACTTAATGCATACTTTGTAATGTCTGAATTTAGATGGTTGCCTCGTACTATGAGTTCAGTTGCTTTTAATTTTTACCTATAATGACATACAGTATATTTCAGGCATACTATGGGCGGTTTGATGTCGAGCTGTGGAAGGTTGGAAAAACTAACACCTTTCATGAAATCTGGGTTTAATAATGGTGCATATCTCACACGAGGAAGCTCTACCTTTAAGCGGGGACAAAGAAAATTTCAGCTAATAACAAGGATTACAGTAGCCGGCTTTTCCACCACAATTGCAAGTACTGTTACGTTTTTTATGAGGAAAAGAACTGTTCGTTGTGAAGCCTTGGTACGACCTTCCCAACTGGATACAACCGTAACGGATATCTCTATAAATGAGAAATTTAACTGGAAGAAATTCTGGGCATTTTTGAAGCCAGAATTACTTTGGCTGCTTGGAGCTATAGTCGTAAGTTTGTGTATGTTAATATCCTTGGACTATCGGTTTAATTGTATAACGTTGTGCCATCGTAACAGTTTTATAAGCTCTGGTGTTGATTACTTTTACAGAGTGCTTTGGTAGTTGCGGTGATCAACATTCGGATACCCACGATGTTGGGAGACTTAATCAATACTATCTCCCAAATAAGTTCACTACCTGCAGGAAGTTTTGTTAGAGAAATGAAAACGCCAACTTTGAAGTTGATTTACTTGTATTGTACTCAAAGTGTTTTTACTTTCCTCTACATTTCGTTGCTTGGTTGTGTTGGTGAAAGGCTTGCTTGCCGAATCCGTCAACATCTTTTTGCCTCTATCATAAAGCAGGATATAGCCTTTTTTGACGTACACAAAACTGGCGAATTGGTTAACAGGTTTATAATCTATACATTTAAAACAATCACAAAATTGCTTCGTTTGTTACATTGGTATTTGTGTCCCATTAGGCTCACGGCTGATGTTCAAGACTTCAAGAGTTCCTTTAAATTATGCATTTCTCAAGGGTTGCGAAGTTTAGCCCAAGTAATGCCCGTCAATGTGTAAATTCAAGACGAGAATCGGAAACTCCTGACTCAGTAATTTTTCCACGTGTTCACTCATGTTAGACAATCGGATGTGTTTGTTCGCTTTACCTGATATCGCCAAAAATGACTGGAGTAATGTTGGTCACTTTACCAGCAGTCGTGGGCCTAGGAACTATTATTGGGGCTGGATTAAGGAAGTTGTCACGTATCGCCGCTGCTCAGGTATAAACGTTTACATAGACAAAACTAGAAAAATATATTCTATCTTCTGATCTTTGTCATTTATGAATTAGGTAGCGAGAGCGACGTCTGTTGCTGATGAAGCTATTGGAAATGTTAGAACAGTGCGAGCGTTTGCGATGGAAAACAAAGAAATAGAGTAAGGAGTTTCTTTATAGCATGTTTGTGCAATTGCTTTCAGTGTTTTGTAATTCAGATATTTTAATTTAGGTTGTACAATCAAGAAGTACAAAAAGCGGCATATTACAGTGAAATTCTTGGTGTGGGGATAGGTGCCTTTCAAGGAATGGCTAATTTGGCATTAAATGGTGTTGTTCTTGGTGTCATGTACATGGGTGGATACATGATGACCTCAAACACGATGTCCGCCGGAAATCTAATGTCCTTTTTAGTAGCATCGCAAACGATTCAAAGGTTCGATTTGTACTTTGGTGCAATGTTTCCTTGGTATTCAGTACTTCTCAAAAATGCTAAAAGACACCATTTCATGTGTGATAGATCTCTAGCTCAGCTGTCTCTTTTGTTTGGGCAGTTTGTGAAAGGTCTTTCAGCCGGTGCCAGGGTGTTTGAGGTACAGGATATTCATTTTTTTTTTAAGATTAGTGCATGAAGAGGTAGTAATGATAATATCAGTGATATCTCATGTCCCTATAGTATACAAATATAGAGCCAAACATACCTCTAGATACTGGAGCCACAATTCCTTACCACAGTCTTATTGGAGATTTAGAGTTTCATCAAGTCTCATTTGCATATCCATCAAGGCCAGAACAAGGAGTTTTAAAAAATTTTAACTTGAAGATTCCTGCTGGACGAGTAATAGCTTTCTGTGGACCATCAGGGGGAGGTAAATACATTGTTTAGATTGTTAAACTAATGTAAAGCAATTCATATTTAAACGCATCATTTTAGGAAAATCCACCATTGCAGCCTTGCTAGAAAGGTTCTATGATGTCGATAATGGTTCCATCACTTTGGATTCGAAAGATATTCGCACCCTTAATCCATCTTGGCTCCGTGGGAGTGTTATTGGATTCATTAACCAAGAACCTGTTCTCTTTGCAACTTCTGTGTTGGAAAATATAAGATATGGTCGTCCAAATGCTACTGACCAGGAGGTAATTTCACGGGAAGTGAAGTGGCTTATTTAATAATTGAATCTCTTTTTTGAAAATGCATATTATGACTTCTTGATGATGAGGTGATTGAGGCGGCTCAGTTGGCAAATGCAGATGAATTCATCCGCGATTTTCCGAAAGGATATCAAACGATATTGGGAGAAAGAGGAATAACTGTTTCAGGTGGTCAAAAACAAAGGATTGCTATTGCTAGAGCTTTATTAAAAAATCCATCAATACTCATTTTGGATGAAGCTACCAGGTCATAACAATGACATATTGCAAATTAGATATAAGAAGCAAACTGTAGCTTTTGATCTGTTTATTTCTGTTCTAGTGCTCTGGATGCAGAATCTGAAAAACAAGTTCAAGATGCATTGGATAGAGTCGTTAAGGGTCGCACTGTTCTTGTAATCGCTCATCGCCTAAGCACTATTCAGAATGCAGACGTGATTGCAGTTTTGAATGGAGGTATCATCGCTGAAGTAGGTATTTAATAATTTGAGGATATAACTGAAAGATGATTGCTGTTAACCCGGCACTTTTATGGCAGATCGGGAACCACGAGTCTCTCAAAAAACTCAAAGGCCTTTATTGGACTCTAATACGACAACAGCAAAAAGAGGAAATGCTACAAGATCCTCACTATCGTGGTGTATAGAGGTGTATCAACTAGACATAATTTTAAAGTGCAGTGTTTTGAATAAATGACGCGTGGGATTCTTGCAAAGCGTTGCAATGGCCAACTGCCTAAAATGTAGAAAATAAGTATTTTTAGTTTAAAAAGTGTGGTACTACTCTTTTTGAATACTTATGTAATCACCTTATAGTGTGCAAGTTTTAAGATGTCATCGATTTGGTTTTGAATGTCTTCAATTTCTTCTTTTCTCCTCCCAATGTCAAATCTGGAAAACAAGATAGTGTCTTATCATCTCTCTTATAATTTCAGGTAGAAATGTACTATGGATATAGTTATTGAAACCTGGAAGTCTCAGTGAGAATAGTCCCGTTTGTAGTCAGTATCTTATTAAAGTGAGAATTCATCACTTGAATTGTGCTGGTAACAAATTTAACTTTAAGATTAAATTTTAAAAGGGAAATAATGATTTAATGTTTGTTTCTTCTACTTTACATACTTCCTTGAAAAGTATACTAGGTGAAATTTCTTGCTGTATCTTTCTCTAGCGTGAAGCTTGAATATAGAATCAGGAGATAAAAGCTGGATCTCTACTCTGTTTCTTATTGCAGCATTATCGTGAATTTGTTGCAAGAATTTGGAGACGTTTGTGAAACTCACGTCTTGAGAAGTCTATAAATGGCGCGAAAATTAAGTTATAACAGTACCTTCTTCTTCATTTGATGATTTTGCATTCGTTTTTATGAGCTCAACAGACCCGCCTTGGTGGCGCAGTAGTTCTAGGTTCGATACTAGACCGAGGTGGGTTGGCTCTTTCGAGGCGAGAGAGAGAGGGGGGGGGCTTACAGTGCGTCTTCCTTTTGGTGAGAAGTATGGTGTGCAATGGCATTTGCGCGTAAAAACCCTCTACTAGGCAACGGGTAGATGAGGCAAACTTTCTCAGGTGTAGGAGCTCGCCCCCCCCCCCCGGCGTCGGAGGAGTGCCCCAACGGGAGCGGCTTATTGCGTAAGACACCAGTTCTCGTCTGATCACTGAAGTAACGCAACCCAGGTAGAACTGACATGGGTGGCCTCTTGGGAAAACTGGGTACCGCTAATATCCAAAAATCGTCGCATTAGTGTAGTGTCTGGGCAATCTCTGCATCAGAACTATGCAGTAGATGGGGCTGTAATGCAGAGCCGTAACGGGGGTATGAAGCGCCTGTGGCAAGTGTCTAACTTTCGCTTGCCCGTAACCCAATAATGACAAAAAACTTAAACATTTTGCGCCCCAAACCCAGTCGCGCCCGTGGCAGCCGCCTTCTTCGCCACGCCCTAGTTACGGCCCTGCTCTAATGACCTTGTAGTTGAAGGGCCCTAAAAACACCAACGAACGAGTAAGCATAATGGTTGCAGCTTTGGTCCGCATCTGCCCAATATATCACCCTTGTGTCCATTCAGAGGGACAAGATGAGGACCCGATCCTGCCATAGGCGGGAGAAGGGTTAGGAGTTGTGTTTGGTTTGTTGAGCTCAACAATTCAGGACCTTAACAGGCTTGTTGTTTTCAGTCTTGAATACGTCTTTGTCATTGCTTTCGACTCCAAATGCCACGAATGGACCAGTTATTATGTCGCCAAAATATTCTTTCTTGACATTTTAAGATGTGTAAAAGAAAGTAAGATGAAAGACAGAAAGAGAGCTGAAAATCGAGGAATAGACAGGAAAGTTTACTTTCTCGGGACTTTGTATCCTTGTCGAAGCTAATGTCCTATTTGGAATTGTGCACTCTTGAAATTTAAAAGCGATGCCACTTTCACGCCACTGAATATACTCCTCTGCTGTTATATTTAGACACTGGTCAACAGCGACAAAAACAATGATTGGTTTTAACTCGGATAGTTTGATTTCTGTAGGGGGAAAAACATGCCACTCACTCCTCTGCTTCGAAGATTCATGTGATAATCCCAGTCGAAGATATTGGTTCTGGAATCATATCTGTCACCCAAACAGTGTCGTAATCGTAGGTCCCACAAATGGGATATTGGAAATGAGTCATTATTTTGGCCACTCCAAAATTTCATTGCCGCTTCCATTGCATCTTTTTCTTTGTGCTTCAGACGAGAATTTAATTGTAGTTATTATAGGATTGGATCCTTCTTTGATTCAACATTAAAGTGGAATACAGTGGCGTCGCTAGGGTTGGCATCACCCTGTGCAGTGGCACCATGGTGTCACCCCCCCCTCTCCCGAAAAAGGCGGTGAGCGGCGAGTTGCGTTGGACACACCAGTTCTCCTCTGATCACTGAAGTTAAGCAACGCAAGCCCAGTTAGTACTGACATGGGTGGTCGCTCAGGAAAGTTGGGTACTGCTAATACCCAATAATCGTCGCATTAGTGTAGTGTCTGTGCAGTCTATGCATTAGAACTATGCAGTGGACGGGTCTCTAATGACCTTGTAGTTGACGGGACCTTAAACACCAATAACCAACCAACCCGAAAAAGGCCACTTCTTCTGCTTTGGTGTCACCCCATTTATCATGGTGCGAGCGGTGTCACCCGGTGCGGCCCGCACCCCCTAGTGACGCCACTGGTCGAATACAAACTTTTAATTCTTCAAATTTTATAATTTCTAGATTGTTTTTCGGATTTGAAACATCAGCAATCAGACTGAGGAGATAAAGGATAATGTGACAAAAAATCGGTTTATAAAAATGACAATTATGACATTAAGAACTTACTCGATCAAAGTTTTGCTGTACTTTTGAAGGTACTCGTACGTGGTAGAAGACAGTAGTGAGTTACCAAATATTTCTAAATATGCCATCGATTTTTCTAGTTAAAAAAACAAGAAATTGGGATCATAACCAAAGAATTTGTTGACGAAGTCAAAACATAAACCCTTTACGTACCATGTAGAGAAGAACGGTCGCTGGTGTCCAAAGCGAGTGCCAAAAGTAAACATTGTCTTGTCAGTTGTTCCAGAGTTTGTTCAATAATAAATATCTGACAGGGTAGGTATTTTAATTACACATTTTGCTTTCTGCTTATAGGCACTATCATCATCATACCCTTATCCCGCCTGTGGCAGGGTCGGGTCTGCGGGTCCACTGAACATGCTCTGACCGGGGGCACCCCAGCCAGGCGTCTGGAACCCGCAGGAATATTGGCTGAGTTATCGGTGGGAGGATGCCGGCCTACCCCACTTTCTGCTTCTAGGCAACGTATTTAATTTCAACCAGGTGTTCAGACTTCTTATTGTGGTCTGATCACTGAAGTTATTTAACGCAAAGCAACCTCAGCTAGTACTAGCATGGGTGACCGCTGGGTACTGCTAATACCCAAATCGACGTAACAGCGTAGTGTCTGTGCAGAGACTCTGCATTAGAAGTAGGCAGTGGACGGGGCTCTAATGACCACTGGAGTTGAAGGGTCTTAAAATACCAACGAAACAAACCAACAAAATCCAGGTGCTCACGTTTAACTTCCGTATATTATTACCCCAGGTATGTTGTTCTGCCACCGTTTTCAAAATATGCCTTGGGTCATTGGCTCCTATCAAAAGCACGTTGATAACATCACCTGAAAAAGATTTTTTTACTTTGTAGTGTTTGCTCTCAAGCAAGATATTGGCCATATTCTGACATTACTGTACAAACTATTACTACTGGTTGGTAAATCTTCTTGTTTCCATATATCAACTGTTGAAGGAAGTAAAAGGTTATTAGTCTCAGTGAAATATCCATTTTCGGACACTTCTCACACCCTACCTAATTCCTGAATTAGATTATTGCAAGGTGACCATCCCCACCATGAAATTCCAAATGAAGGTAACAAGTTTCTTCGACTATTCATTTTTTTTAACGTTTACAGTTCGGTAAGTCAGTTACTGTAATTGTTACCTGTCCGTTCCCGAACCTTGAACACCGAGGTCAGAATGTGAATCCGATGATAAATGGTCAACAGTGTGTAGCGACTGTAACCTGTCACCATGGTAACCAACATTGTTTACGGCACAACTCCACGTGCTGTTCTATGATGCTAATGTTTTGATATTGGAGACACCTGACGTGACGAATGTCTACTTAGTAACGGCGCTGACGCTAATGTCGAATAGAAATGCTCATGTTCTTCTTTGAAATATGGCGCTGAAAATGTGAGTTGTTTTGATGTTTCCTTTAGTATTATTTTTTGTCTTGCGTTGCTAGACTGGTAATATATGATTTTGACTTGATATAATTGATAAAACCTATTGTTACAATGACCGTTTATTTCTTGACGCCCAGTTTGGTATGCGGCGATGTGAGAGGTGAATTCGATGAGCTTTTCAAGCGTGTGAACGCTGTTAATAAGAAGAATGGACCATTTGAGGTAAAATAAACCACTCTGTTTGCTTGTGATATGTCGATATACTGTCACAGACTATTAAACGTTATATTTGTCGTAATCCAAAGACAGTTTGATATTGATTTCACTTCGCTCTCACTGCCTCTACAGTATGTAATCGAACAGAATGCCTTACCTTTCAGATGCTCTTATGTGTTGGGGATTTTTTTGGTTCAAACAGTAACAAATGGGAAGAGTATAAAACCAATCCATCAAAAAGTACGTATTCTACCCTTCCTGTAGTTCGAGACTTGCTTGACGTTAATTCTAATTGAATGTATTTATAGTGGCGGTTCATACCTATGTGTTAGGCCCTAACAAAGCTGAACACACAGATTATTATCCCAATAGTGAAGGATCTGAATTATGCGACAAAGTGACTTATTTAGGTAAGTGTACTTTGAAGTATTCTATATTTGCTACATATATTGTTATTATCCTCTCTCTTTCGTTTCGTACAACAGTAAAGATTTTATACTTCTAAGGGAAAAACGGATTATACAGTGGAGGTTCTGGATTGCAGATTGCCTATGTTAGTGGAACTGGAAACGATGAAGGACGAAGTAGTGACATCAGTTTCTCACCTGATGAAATAGATGACCTCAAGACGGTTTTGACAGATAGACCAGGATTCAAAGGTGTAGATATTTTAATAACTTCTCAGTGGCCAAAAGGTGTCACCAAGTACGCAGGATCATTGGTAAAGCTTAGTTTAAACTTCCAATCAACTTGCAAAGCTTAAAATAGATGTAAATTAGTTAACGCCTTATCTACTTTGATCAGGAAGACAACACCCCTAATTCCACAGCGTCGAGCGCACTGGCACAACTTGCACTTGCTGTAAAACCTCGATATCACTTTTGTGGTTTAGAAAATATCTATTATGAAAGATTACCATACAGGAATCATAAAGTATTGGCTGAGGGAACTAAGCACGTAACTCGATTTATCGCTTTAGCTGCTGTTGGAAATGCAGCGAAGAAAAAGGTTCTTCAAATGTTTATATATTTAATCATTATTATGTTTTTTTGGTAACGGTAATTCAATCGTTTTCTTTGTTGTTAGTGGTTGTATGCTTTTACAATAACTCCATTATCAAAAATGGAAAATACCGAATTAATAAAGCAGCCAGACGATGTCACAGAGTGTCCCTTTCAGTTTGAGAAGATTGTGAAACAAGTAACATCGGTGAGAGCCTAAATGAAACTATTATCAGATACTGAAATAAGATAATTATACAAGCCTTATTTGTTAATAGCCACAAGCTGTACAGCAATATTTTTACGATCTCAGTTCAAGAGAAGATAATAAATTAAAGAGAGGACGTGGTACCCACGATCGACCAATGAACAAAAGGCCAAAAACTAGACGTAAAATGAATTATTGAATTGAATCATTAGCTGGTCTTTTGCTTATGTTTGTTACAATTTTTCAGTTCCGCCACTGAGCTCTTGTTGGTTTTGCTTGTCAAGTTCACAAGTGGAAAAGCATCTAGTCGTTAGTGTAGGAGATCATGTAAGTTTGTCGACCTCTTTTTTTTTTTTATATTAAACGATAGAGGCACACAAAATGAATGTAAAATATGTGGTGCTCGTTTTAGAACTACCTTGCACTAGCCAAGGGCGGCCTTGTACCTGATCATGTTTTAATATTACCAATTGGACACTGTCAAGCAACAGTTGGGCTGGATGATGAAGCAGTACTTGAAATTGACGTGTATCCTCATATTTCTTTTCAAATATTATTATGCGGCCAGTATTTTACTTCTGGGTGATCCTTAATACTAGTTTTTTTTTTTAGATTTAAATCAGCGTTGCGAAAATTTTTTAAAAATCAAGGCAAGACTGTAGTATTTTTTGAGCGAAATTATAAGTCCTTCCACTTACAAATTCAAGTGAGTACAAAGTGCCTCTAGTAAATATACCAATTTTTTATGGTCACGTGATGTTTTTAAGGCCAAGTGAGATTATAATAATAATAGTTTGGTATCCTAACTAAAACCTTGATCTGTCCTGCCCCTGGATATACTGCGTGAATATTTTCTCATTAGTAATCATAATCATTATTATTATAAATTTCAAGGTTGTACCACTTCCTTCGAATAAGGTCGAAATTGTGAAACAAACTTTTCTAGATATCGCCGACAGTCAATCCATTATACTAGACGAGATTCCTAGTCATTCAGACTTGAAACAGGTGAAATTCAGTGACAATATATTTTTATATATATATATAATAACGTGTTAGGAATGAGGGGAAAATCATTTTTGAAATTATTTTATTTCAGATTGTAAACCAAGGTGCTCCCTACTTCTACGTTGAATTACCAAACGGAGAGAAACTCCTACACAGGATACGAAAGCATTTCCCTCTTCAATTTGGTCGAGAGGTGTTGGCTAGCCCCCCGTTGTTGGATCTACCTGCTAGAGTCGACTGGAAGGCATGTACAACAAATAAAGAGGAAGAGACTCATGTTGCACAGGAGTTCAGAAATGCATTTCAACCATACGATTTTACTTTATAAACTATCATTATTGATATTGCGATAGGAATAAATTTTAATTGCCATCTACACTGCAGCTGTTATAAAACTCGACTTCATATTTTGATTGTACGTTAAATTCATAAAACTAAGCGATGAAAGTGTATTAATTAACCTTAATAAAGTCTCGCGCTGCTTTTTAGGAGGGTTTCAAATTGATGAATGAGATGCTAAAACTCGCATCATTTTTTATTGGATGGTTGTGGTAATCGGTGCTTTGCTAGGACGACGTCATAATCCACAAAGGAGAAAGTATTGTGCTGGTAATATTCTGGCACTTGGTAACCAGACTTTGGAGCGGCTAAAAACAATACGTAATACTTTATTTCACCACAAAATATAGATGAACAAGTTAGAATGTTATTAATAATAAAACTTAAATGAATTTCTTGGAAACTACCTCCGCTACTTGCAGTCGCTGTTGGTTTTTTGACGTTGGTTTTCTGATTCCAATCATTTGATGAAGTAGTGTTACCTTTCGTTGTATATCTTCGAGAAACTCTCGGTTGAACCGATTTTGTGCAACCTTTAAATATCTATTTTAGAGATTATTATTATTATTATTATTGCACTTTAGAATAGATATCCGGGTTATAGTCAAAAAGGCTTTTTTCTATGCAGATCTCTATTTCGGTAATCTCTTTTAAGGGTCTGTTAGTAAAACTAAGTAAGACACACGTCGTGGTAGCTACGCATAAAACTCAGAAACCAACCTGATATAGACTCCTTGTGGCTAAAGGCATCTTACCACGTTATATGTCTAAATTTCAGAGTGTATAAAATGTGAAATCAAATAAAACCCCCCAGAATTAGCACATAGACTTATTCAAGGGCAGAGCAATCTGCTGCGTCCTCTAGCGGGAAATGCTAGCGTAACTTGTAAGCGAGTTGTATTAATGTCACTTTCCATTTCGTTATGTGTGTTAGGTGTCGTTTGACTTGTGACGATTTTTAATTTTTAGAATGAGATATATCTCCATGAAAATTAGTGTATCGCAAAAATTAAATAATGGTATTGGTAGGTGTATCGAAGTTAATAATAGACATTCTAGTTGAAGTTCTAACTATCGGTTTATACTCAGCTGTTTTTGGATAGCATTCAACAAGGTACTTTATACTGTATAAGTTTTGGATAATTATCTCTAGTTAACTTCCTTCTTGTTTCTTACATTTTTATTTTTGAAATTTACTACATTGTTTATATAAATTGACACTGTTACACATTCATCCAATTACTATCGTAATGATTATATATTTTTAAACTCTTTGAGGCCTATTATGGTAATGAAGCAGCTGATGGAGTGCTTTACGAATTAATTTGCCCCGTATAAGAATTTCTCACCTCAATTTCCATATTTCCTACTTGTTTTTTGTTTTTTTGCTTTTACCAACTCGGTGATGACATCAAACGTGCGTATTGTTAGCAAATATGTATTTACAGTATAAGGTTTAGTAAGAAAATACTATTAGCTAATGTAAATGTACAACTAGTGGGTACCCAACTAGTGAGGTAACAACTGAATGACTCGTGACAATTGGATTGATGATGAAAGGAAACTGATAAATGAAACAGGAAAACTATCACTTCCGTATATTGTTAGACAAATTGTAAGTCCCAACTAATCTTTAACTTTAAATGACGTTTTGTATTTATAATGTGCAAGATTCTCTAATAAAATATCAGACCGGACTTGACCGCTTCTATCATATTACCTTTCTTCACTCAATCAGAATCTTGAAACAAAACTTTACACAGGGGCCTTTTATAAGCCTGACGTTCTTTAAATTAGTCCTATTAAATTGACACAAGTTGAGAATAATTTTAATGGCAATTAATCTTTATTAAGGTAACCTAATCGAGTTTGGTGTAAATATGTCATTCGACATTTCAGGTGACAGAAATGAGTTTTTGGATCCAACTGAAGTTGTTGATTTGGAAGAATTTCTTAATACGAAGAAGACAAAAGGTAAAAGGGAGGATGAATGACTTTTAAAATGTAAGATCCACTATTTGATGTATCAGTTTTATAATATTATATTGTGTTATTCTTATTAGATCCGTCTTTGCATTGAAATAATATGGCCATTATTGCTATTCCTAATATTGATGTGGGTTAGGACAAGGGGACTAAGATCTTATATTAAAGAATGTAAGACACCCTCGTATAACATAAACAGCATGGGATTCAAAATGATTAAAGAATTTCTTTCTCTTAATTTTGATATATAGGTCACTATGATGAAAAGGCTTTACCGTCAGCTGGTGCTGTCCCTTTTCTGCAAACTTTTTATTGCACATTTAGTAATCCATGTCATTCTTCCGTAAAGAAAGATGTATCGCCCCCTTTCAATTCTACACTGTAAGTCTTCATAGTTGATTTCGCTTTTATATATAATCATCAAACAGCATGAAAACAAGGCTAAGTTTTTATACATTTTTTTTCCATTATTTATAATCCATTCATCACTTCAACAACAACTCACTTCATTTAGATTATTATCTTTCGTTTCTGAGTTGGAATTTATTTTAAAGCAAAATATTCACGAAAATGAAGTTCAAAGTTTTAGACAAGTAGAAGAGGATTTTTATCACATTATGAATTACATGACTAAAACTTTCGGTCATGATTCGTCAGTTGTTGCAGGTATGATACATGCCATACCACTCTGTCCTCTTAGTCACTAGAAAAATAAATATTGCAGTATATTGAACGTTCAAATCATTAACAGTCGCCTGTTTGACACCAAATTATACCTCCGGTTCACAATTTTTTTTTCGACATTTTATCGTCAAAATTTTTAAGACAAAAATGTGTACTATAATCAACTATTTTATTAACTCATTAGCAGTACGTAAACGTTTGTATATTCGTAGTAAATTTGTAAAAACAAATACTCACATTGAATTTGACGAAATTGCTTTGCAGATAATGTAAATATTGGAAATGCAATGACAAAGTCACAAAACGATATTTTTATGAAGCATAATATAAGCTTTACCTTTGATCCTGTTGAAATACTAAGATCAACGAATGTATCTATTTCTACGGTTATTAAGGTAAGAGTGGTTAATTTTAACTTGTGTATGCATATCGTCATTGTTAACGTCTTCAATTAATCCTCCCACAGAATCTCATTGCCAGTGATACTTCGTCTGTAAGACAAATTTTATGTGACGATGTGTTTAACTCGTTGGTAGTCTCTCGGAATTATTCTCAGTTAAGCGAAATACGAGATTACTTGTGCCGTATGCCTTTTCCTCAGCTGACGTCTTTTCTGATGGATTTTATGACCCTTTTTTCCGTGCAATCTGTTACTAATGAAGTGAGTATTACTTTCTCATTTCGTTGATAGTGTAACCTATTTTTATACTTTTATTTATCTGCAGTATTGTAAAGTTAACGTAGTAAATTATTTTTCTTCTTATATTTTAGTTGTCCAAAGTATTAGAATTACAGAGTGGTAAACCAATAAATGTATACGCTTGGCAAACGGTTTTTGGACTGTTTTCCAACTTCTCAGATCAGGTATAACTGTCAAGAACATTTAACCACTCTTTTGTAAATTGTGACATGTCAGGAAAGTATGCTTATATATTTCTAGATATCACACTTAGAAAACGTGCAAATGCTGCTAAAAACGACGAGATCTGGGATCAATCACGTCTTTAGTGGCCTCAACTCAGATTTCGACCAATTTTTAAACAGATTATTTTGTGGAAGAAATATTACTGTAGTTAATCAGACTACCTCGATGTCAAATGGATTTGCCCGTTTGGATGAGATGGGACGTAAATTTCATTTCACTGTGACAGCTACTGAACCTACTGATGAACACGACAATATGACCTCTGAAGGTAAGATTATATTAGTTGGAGAAAAATGAATTCATCCATATTCCTATTCTATTCCAATTCATTAAAAATCTGGAATGTATTGTTTACTGCATCTTTAGCCTGCAAAGAATTGTTCTTAAATTTTGGAAAAGATCCGTTTTTCAAAATTCTTTGGAAACAGATTAAGCCCTTCGTCAGAGGAAAGATTCTCTACACTCCCAATACACCAGCAGCTCACGCTATTATGTCTAAGGTTTTGATCTCACCATTTTTATGTTTATTTTATTGGTTTATCACGACTTTAGTTCAACATCCTCTATTTCCCACCACTATCTAGCCAAAGGTAGTTTTTCTGATTCTCTCTTCTTAACTCTTAGACCTATTCCCATTACTCTCCTCCTGTCATAGCATGCTGCACCATCTTGACATGTTACAATATTTTTTATTTAAGAATACTATCAAATTTCAAATTCCAGACTACTGTATTCATCCATTTTTATAATCCTAGGTCAATGAAAGTTTTGTTGTCATACAAGATATGTTAGCTCTAACCGACGAATGGTTAGAAAATATATCGCCCAGTCTTCAGCATCAACTTATCGTTTCGGAAACTTTAGAATTTTGGCAGGTCTGTTAATATTTCTTTAATAGAGAGAAAATAAAAACTAAAATTTATAAATCTCTGCATTGCTTTTCAGAACATAACTGATCCGCAAGTCATCAAAAAAAGTATATTCCTTCAACAAGCCTGGAAATCATTTTTTAATTGGAGAAACTATGGTTTAGAAACTGATGACAAGGATAATGATGAATTTATGATGCAATTACATTCATATTTTATGAACGTGACATTGGAAATGCTGCTGGATGGCTTTAAAAAGGTGGATGATGTCGTCAATTCAGTAAATCAGCTGATAAAGGTCAAAATTTTGATTTGATACTTTGTTCACTTGTGGTTGTACTTGTTCCTTGATTCTGTAATGTTTCCTCATTTTCAAAGCAGTGTTTTGATATGGATAAAATGGAGCCGTTAGATAATGAAGATGAGGCTGTGGCTAGAGGGGTTCAATTAATTACCATTGATCGACTGTGGGCTGTAATCGTTTTTGAAAATCTCAACTCTTCCAACACTTCTACAGCTAATGATTCTCTTCTTCCACCCCATGTTTATTACAAGATAAGAATGGATGCAGATAAGGTGGATAGTACCAAACGAGTCGAAGATAGGTATAGTACTATATTGATATCTATTTTATGACGTTCTTGCTTGTATATTTGGTTTTGAATATTTCTAGAATTCCGACACCTGGATCGAGAAGTAATCCACTCATTGATTTAAAGTATATCACATTTGGATTTGTATACCTTCAAGATATGATTGAGCATGCCATTATTCAATTGCAAACTGGGGCTGAGATCCTCCCGGGCTATTGGGTACAGCAGTTCCCATACCCCTGTTACATCTATGATCAGTAAGTGCCCTTAATCAGAAATTATGAGCAGTATTAGTTTTAGATTCTTACGCAGTTGCTATTTGCAGATTCATCTTGGCCATCTCTCGTACCTTTCCCATGTTTATGGTTCTTTCTTGGGTTTACACGTCAGCTATGATAATAAAAACAGTTGTCCATGAAAAAGAAAAGCGTTTGAAAGAGGTGATGAAAGTAATGGGTTTGAGTAATGGAGTACATTGGCTAGGATGGTTTGTGAACTCTTTCGTCTTAATGTTGATTACTGTCGTCCTTCTCACACTTATCCTCAAAGTAAGCGAAAGACAACTTTTCTGTACATTCTGATGGTAATATTGTCCGGAATTCATGTCTAATCTCTATTTTTTTTATATATTTAACCAGCAAGGTAGCATTCTTCAACATTCAGATTCCTCTGTGATCTTTGTTTTCCTGACGTTATACATGATGGCCACCATCACAAAGAGTTTCCTCATCAGTACATTCTTCTCTAAGGCCAACATTGCAGCCGCTACTGGAGGAATTTGTTTTTTTGTATTGTACCTTCCCTATCCATTCTTGGTGATTTGGGAAGAAGAACTCGCTGGATATGAAAAAGCAATCATGGTACGCTTCTTTACAAGTGTTTCTTCTTTTTCAATGTGCTTTTTTTTTTATTTCAAAATTGCATATTTTTTGTTTATTAACAGAGTGTCTTGTCGAATGTAGCATTTGGTTTTGGATGTAGCTACTTTGCTCATTATGAAGAAGCAGGGGTTGGGCTGCAGTGGAACAATATACATATAAGCCCGTTGCTTGGAGATACTTATAGCATGGCGAAGTCTATGTGCATGTTGGCGTTCGACTGCGTGTTTTATAGCTTTTTGACGTGGTATATTGAAGCTGTTGCCCCAGGTTGGCATTTTAAAACTGAGTGATACATTTTCATGTTGCTGAATAATGTTGTATTATAAATGTAACACGCTAGTTATTCGACTTCTTTCTTTTAGGCCAATATGGAGTTCCGAAACCATTTTACTTCCCATTCACACGCTCTTACTGGTATCGAAATCCGCATAGTTTTAGAGATTACGCGGTTCAAAATGATATGGAAATGAGAAGTCAAGGTATGTTACTGTCATAAAGTTATTATTTGTGTAATCGATGAATCCCTTGATACTAACTGCACCATTAATTTTTGTTTGCTAGATAATGGCCCAAATTTTGAAAAGGAACCAATTCATCTTCCAATTGGAGTGAATATCCAGCATTTGCGTAAAGTGTATGACAATGGGAAAGTGGCTGTGGATGACCTTAGTCTTAATTTCTATGAAGACCAAATCACATCATTCTTAGGTCACAATGGGGCTGGAAAGACGACAACAATGTTGGTATCTATTTATTAATCTTTGCAACATAGCTCGATAAGACTTATAATCTGTATTAACTATTTCTCATTGGTTTATAGCTCTATTTTAACTGGACTTTTCCCGCCGACTAGTGGCACTGCTCGCATATATGGATTGGACATTTGTTCTAACATGGATTTAATTCGTAAGAGTCTTGGGACCTGTCCACAACACAACGTGCTATTTGACCAGTGAGTTACCACATTATCATTTTTGTAGTAAATATGTTATGAAGTTACGTTTAAATATCTTAACTTTATATTTTTCCTAAGTTTGACTGTAGAAGAGCATCTGTGGTTCTATGGCTGTTTGAAGGGGCGAATAATGGATAAAGTGGCCAATGAAGTTAATAAGATGATCTTTGATATTGGATTGCCTCATAAGAGGAATGTAATTTCTCGGAATTTGTCTGGTTAGTGTGGGTACCCGGTGTTTAAATTTGTTGGTTCTTCTTTATGATACCTTCATCTCTGTACACAGGTGGTATGCAACGGAAACTCTCAGTTGCTATTGCATTTGTTGGTGGATCGCGAACTGTTATTTTAGATGAACCAACAGCAGGTGTTGATCCGTACTCGCGACGGGCAATCTGGGAACTCCTTTTGAAGTACAAGAAAAGTAAGGGATCTTTCAGCTGGTGCCCTAAACTAGTTGATATTAATTAATATTTGTATGGTGTATTTGTAGATAGGACCATCATACTGACTACACATCATATGGATGAAGCTGATTTACTAGGAGATCGTATTGCAATAATTTCTCATGGTGATGTGCGCTGTTGTGGGTCTAGTCTATTTCTTAAGCGGCGTTTTGGAAACGGCTACTACTTAACGCTGGTCCGATCTGATAACTGTTCTTCGGCATCTTTGGAGGATGGTCAGCCTTCACTCGCCTCAGACGTGACATCTTTTGTTGTATCTGTCATTCCTTCAGCAAAATTGGTGGAGGATGTTGGTATGGAACTTGTCTATGTCCTCCCAATTGAAAGCAAAGAAGGAGGTGCATTTGAATTGCTGTTTGATGCTCTTGATAAAAACCTTAAGAGACTTGGTATTGCCAGCTATGGTATTTCGGATTCTACATTGGAGGAGGTGAGATTCACACATTTCACCGTCAATATGCTGAAAAGTCAGTCAATTTGTGACATTTTGTTTTTGTAGATATTCCTTAAAGTGGCTAGTGCAGAAAATGTTACAGATGACGAACAGAATGATCGAAGGCGTAAGTTGGTCACTCAAATCCACAAGTTCTTCATCACAGCACATCTTTAAAATGCTAACTTTGCAAATTGTCTCTAAAGCTGTTAGTGATAGTCGCCCACAAGCAACTGTTAGCACAATACTGAAACTCCATAACGGAGGTCGTGTGAGCACTGTTCCAATCAAGAAGCCAATGTCGTCGTCGTCAGAAGATGGCCACAGTGGTGCTGAGGATGGTAAGATATAAATAATATGGCGATAAGTGTTGAACAGGCCTAATTCTTCCAACTTCCTCTTTGCAGTTTTAATAAACGGCCATCTATTAGGTTTGTTGGTTTAGGTGTTGCTTATCTAAACTGAATAAGTATCAATAGTCTCATCTTGGTTTTATTCGATTGCATTTCATCTTAGAGGAGCGATATCTTCCCAAATCTGTGCCATCTCCTTCAAAGCATCCATCAAGCTATGATACAATTACAGGATGGGGGCTGATCCGGCGTCATATGCTTGCAATCCACTTAAAGAGATTCCATCATGCCAGGCGAGACATAAAAGGCCTGTTTTGTGAGGTATTTGTCGTAGTATTTGAGTGGGGAAGAAAGACGAGTGAACCAAGCTAATGTAGGCCAGTTGCTCAGAAAATTATGTAAACAATATTTAACCATCGCTATTTTGTGATCAGATTGTTCTGCCTGCATTGTTCGTTTGTTTGGCGCTGATTTTCACGCTAATTTTGCCACCCTTCCGCATGGAGCTACCTCTGCATTTACATCCTTGGTTGTACGGCCCGCCAAATTTCGTTTTTTTCAGGTAAATTACCCACAACTTTCATTGATATTTCCATTTCACACAAAGTTTTTTACTGAATTAATTGATCTTCTCTGTAGTAACAATAATCCAACTGACCCTATAGCCGTCAAATATGAGCAAACTCTCATTGGTAGTCCAGGACTGGGTACTAGATGCATGTCAGAATCGCCAATAAAGTACGTGAGCGAAACTCAATAGAACTATTTAACATTTAGATGTTTTATTACACTTATGCTATTGTTTTTTTTCCTTCATTTTACCAGAAATTTACCGTGCCATCCCGGTTCACGTCACTATGGGTGGAATTCCACGAGAGGGGAACCGTTTAACAGAATTATACCATGTAGTTGCGAGGTTGGAGCTCAGATTTGTCCAGAAAATGCTGGCGGTCCGATGCCACCAGTACTACTCAGTGATACCACTGACTCATTATTGAATCTCACTTCTCGTAATATTAGTGATTGGTTGGTTAAAACTGAGAAGCAATACTACAAAAGGAGGTTCGTATCAAAGTGTAGAGAACAAAATCTTAGTCAAGAATTTTAAAATTGGTTTTTTTATTCTAGATTTGGTGGCATAACATTTGGGATCAAATCTCCGATCTCTAGTATTAACATGTCGATAATCCATCACGTCTTTGATCGTCTAAGTCGAGCAGGGAATCTAGGACGACCTGTTATGACAGACAGTGAGTTTGTGTTTTCGGAGTTTGACAGAGGCTTGCGTGAACTGCCAATTTTTGGCAATCTCAAGGTCTGTATAAGTGTAACGTACCAAGTAAAATTCGTAATTGTAATTGCTTAAAAATTTATGAAATGGCATTTAAGTTATCGATTTAAAATGTAAGAAGAAGTCCCAACTTGCTGACGTAGCCGTTTCTTTACGAAGGTGTGGTTCAATAACAGAGGTTGGGCTGCAATGGTCTCGTATGTTAACGCTATCAGCAATGTTATCCTTCGCGCACATCTTCCACCGGACAAAGATGCAGCCAAGTACGGAATTACGGTGGTCAGTCATCCCTTAAATTTTACTAGCGAACAGGTTCAGTCTGAAGTCTTGTAAGTAGATTACTCATCAATGTCTCATTTTTTCGTTGAAAGTTTTTACTCATGAAACATTAGTATATATAACTCACCTGTTCCTTGATTTCTTCTAGACGACGGAGTGGTATTAGCCTTTTGCATGCCATCTGTGTAATCTTCGCCATGTCTTTTGTTCCTGCGAGCTTTGTCCTTTATTTAATCGACGACAGAGTGTCAAAGTCACAGCACTTACAGTTCATTACTGGAGTGAAACCAATAACGTATTGGATTGCCAACAACATTTGGGATAATGTGAGGACTAATATAATTGTTGTATTAATATCAGATTCGAGTTGTTGATGTGAGTGCTTTTATGTTTTTTTTTTGGACTTAGATCAATTATTTGATATCAGCCGCCTTGTGTATCTTCATCTTCTTGACGTTCAATGAGCAGGCTTACGTTTCATCATCTAATCTACCAGGATTGATACTACTACTCGTCCTCTATGGCTGGGCCAGTATACCAATGATGTATCCAGCGTCCTTTCTCTTTAACATTCCTAGCACTGCATTTGTTGTATTGGCATCAGCAAACCTATTCATTGGGGTGGTGTCCACCATAGCGACATTCATTCTTGAAGTGTTGGACGATGAAGTGAGTGAATGTTCATGAGGAAAATGTTCATTATGTTCAAGAGTGTGGTGGTCATTTCATAATATCTAAATTTTTAATATTTTTTTTTTGAATGAAGGAACTGCAATACATAGCAGATATTCTCAAAAAAGTCTTCCTAATATTTCCACACTATTGTTTGGGTCGTGGATTGATGGATATGGCCACAAATCATCTTGCTGTGGAATCTCTACAAAAATTTGGTACAATTCTTAGGATAATTGATCCCGTTTTTTTTTTTAATTTTGTTTTTAATTATTGATTTTTGCATTTTAGGCGTTGTTGTGGAAAGGTATCCACTGTCGTGGGGTTTTCTTGGAAGGAATCTACTTTGCATGGTCATCCAAGGGATTTTATTTTTTTCATTTACAATTCTCCTTCAGTATAAATTTTTCGTTTTCTATAGGTAATTAATTTAAAATTCGGTAAATGTTTGGTGGTCAAGCGACGTGGCAGTTGTTTTGTTCCATATATAACGTAATATTTTTTTTGTGCAGATCCGATGGATCTATTCCTGAAAATGCCAATGGTGACGAAGATGATGACGTGGCTAGAGAACGAAGCTTGTTATTGGGTGGACAAGCAGAGCCCAGTGTACTGAGAATAGAGAATTTAACTAAAGTGTACAAGATATGGGAAGGAAAAGGAGCTTGCCATAAACAAAACAGTCGCCCTGGCATGTGGTTGCACAATCAACTACTAGCCGTCGATAAACTTTGTTTCCGTGTTCGAGCAGGAGAGTGCTTTGGTTTGTTAGGAGTAAATGGTGCTGGAAAGACTACCACCTTCAAGATGTTGACGAAGGATACTACGATCACTAGTGGTGATGCTTTTGTCAACTCGTATAGGTAGGTTTATTCCTCTTTCACTTAATTTCACTGTTTCTGACGAAATTGAAGTTTCATTTCATTAAATTTTCTTAGCATTCGAACTCAGATGGACCAGGCAAGACGGCATATTGGGTATTGTCCCCAATTCGACGCCCTAGATAATCTTTTGACTGGAGAGGAACATTTATATTTTTATGCTCGGTTACGAGGGATTCCCGATAGTCACATCAGAACAGTGAGTTAAGAGTCAATTAATATATTAAAAAAATTGTTTTTAGTAGTTTTTTTAATCAAATGTCTGATTTTTAGGTGGTAAATTGGCAGATTTCAAAGTTAAATCTCCGTGATTACTCAAATAAATGCGCAGGGACCTATTCTGGTGGCAATAAACGAAAGCTGTCTACCGCTATTGCACTCATTGGAAATCCAAGCCTCGTCCTCTTGGTAATAGTTGCACCAAAAATATTCAAAGCCATGTTTTAATTCCTAACTAACTTAAATATTTTTTGTTGTTGTGAAGGACGAACCTACTACTGGAATGGATCCACAAGCCAGGCGCTTTTTGTGGAATTGTATATCTGACTTGATAAAAGAAGGACGCTCAGTTATTTTAACTTCTCATAGGTAATTTCTTGTCATGGCGTAATTGTTTTAGTGTGTTACTGAAGTAAATTATGGAGTTTATGATCTAGCTTGGAAGAATGTGAAGCTCTCTGCACACGTTTAGCTATAATGGTGAACGGGCGCCTTCAATGTCTTGGTAGTATTCAACATCTGAAGAATAAGTAGGTCCATTTCAAAGATATCCTGGCAAAACGTTGCAACACCTGTAGGTTGTCTGAAACTTCATATTTGTGTTGTCTCTTTGAGATTTGGCAGCGGATATTCACTAACTGTGAGAGTTGGTAGCAGTCCTGAAGATCTGGATGCAGTAAAGGATTTCATCTCTGAAAACTTCTTAATGGCTAGACTTTTAGAAGAGCATCATAATCAACTGGTTTTTCACCTTCCCTCTGAAGGACTGACACTGACTGGATTGTTCCATCAGATGGAAGAGCACAAGAATCGTCTTCGAATTGAAGATTATTCAGTATGTCAAACTACTCTTGATCAGGTAAAGTTTTTCAGATATATTTTAAGAGTTCTCGCAGTTATTTATGTGGTGCTTCGAAAAAAAAACCAATGCAAATGGTGTCTTTTCACTTAACAAATCAGTTATTTCTTATTTTGACTCTCCTTCTTTTAGGTATTTATTAATTTTGCCAAAAGACAAGTGCACCTTATGGAAGATGAGTAGTGCTTTGCATTCCACCTCTGAATCTCGAGATTTAAGAAAGGTTTCTAGTTAGTTGTTTTTTTATGTTGGTAACTTTTTAATAACTTATTATGGTGCACATTTTTTAAAAATCCAGCAAATATCAATGCATAATAGATTGATGGTGCAAATATGACTCTCTATTAAAGAATTTGGAAAGACGATTTTAGGTTTTTTGTTTTATACGTTTTCTGGGACATAATGTTGTGTTATTTTTAAGTTTAAAGTTTCATCCTATTTCTTTTTTTTTTTGTTTTGAGGTTGTGACCTGCCATAATACCTTAATGTTGTTATCTAGAGCCTTCTAAAGTGTAGAATATTGTTGAAATTGTATTTTTCAAGCGTGTTGTTGTTGACCTCACCGTTAAGGCGGTATGTAGTGGAAATCTCACTCATATTTTTATTCAACCTATTTTGTGTTTCGATGTTGCTCGATATAATACATATATTCTATGATTATATACAAATGTTTATATATGCCATCAGGTTCAAATGTTATTGTTTTAATGACTTAATTTTCTTTTAAGGGAGTTTCAAGAATCTCAATATCAAACTCACTTCCACTCGATTAGCCCTCTTTTGCAATAAATTGGAAATACAAATTATTGATTTACAGGGTTCATTTTCCTAATTTTTGTTTGTTTCGTTGGTGTTGTAGAGTCCTTCAACTACAAGGTCATTAGAGCCCCTTCCACTCCATAGTTATAGTGTAGAGACTGCACAGACACTACACTAATGCGACGATTATTGGGTAATAGCAATACCCATAGTAGTATTAACTGGGGTTGCGTTGCTTAACTTCAGTGAACAGACCAGAACTGGTTTGTCCAACGCAATAAGCCGCTCTCACTTTCCTAAATGGGTGAATCTAGACTCTACATTGCAGAAGTACCGCGAAAGTACAATATATAAAGATGGCAAAATAATTTGATTTCGTGCATGATACTGTAATGTGATACTAGGCTTTGCTACTAGGTGGCGCTAGTATAATGGGATTCTATTGTTGGGTTGTGGAAAGTTGCGGGCTGTTTTAAATTTTTATAATACGGTTCTTCACAAACTTTTTTATTGCTTGTACTTTTCCTACTTGGAGTATGATGATTTTTAGTTATACAACGATCATTGTTCAATTGGGCATTTCTTACCACGTTTGACGAGTTTTCAAAAGTGGTCCAGTGAATGGTAAAAATAGAATTAGTTAATTAGAAGTACAAAATGGCGAAGCTCAACCGCGTGGTTATGTTACACACTTTCAAATGTTATCTACAAATGAAACTAGCGACAACTAAACTGGTAAGTTGCATTTTATTTCGATACATACTAAGATTTTGGGTAACATTCATTCTTAAATGTACTGTTTTATCATTAGCCAGCAAAATGCACCTAATTTTTGTTACAATTTTCTTGATTGTGAATTCAGATAATCATTGAAAATTTATTACAGAATGTGTCTTAGTTCATGTAATGTTGAAAGAAAGTTGGCATATTATTGCTGCTGCTGCGCTGGAAGAATAGCGTGTAGTTGGTTAGTAACTGGTTGAATAACATAGCAAATCGACCACGAGACACGGTAGCAATGCAAGTCAGGGGTGTCAAAATGGTAGCCCGCGGGCCGCATGCGGACCCTTGAAACCTAGAGTTGCGGCACGCAAATTCGATACCATGTGCTACCTGCCACTCAAAGGCTTAACGAGAGGGGTGGTAGTAGCCCCCGGGCGCAATTGCAAGGAGGTGCCATGGACACTGTCTGGCCCTCATGACAACGCATATGTTACCAATGTGGCCCGCGGGGTCCCCCCAGTTTGACATGCTTGATGCCAGTAGTTCTAAGTTTTGTCGAGAGTGTCTTTAATGTTAAGCTGCACAAATACAGTATATCAAGAGCCTTCTTGCAGAAAAAGTTTGCACAAAGTGGAGACGTATCTACTCGTGTTTACTTTGTTAATAAGGAGAGGGGGAAGAGGGACTTCGTGTGGTTTCCTAGCTGGAAATAAGATTACTGTTTCCTCCCTAGATGACGTCTAGAAAGGGTTGTAGCATGTTGTCGACAACTTACCTATTGCTTCCCATTTTTTTATCCTGTCTATTCTTTCAAATTTCATCTGTATTTCCCGGTCCATTTGGTTGGTATCTGCAGTGGATCCATTAAAATTATCGGAATTAGTTATCCCCAGAATTGTTGGATTTTTCTGGATGCTATCAAAACTCAAATCCAGTACCTACTGTACCGGTCTGCTTCATTCGGTGGACAAGGAAGGAAGCCCCTAGCCGAGCACTTCGTCTTCTCCTTAGCTCCAACCAGGTCCCTGTCTACGCCATTCACTACCATATCCTGTTGTTCACCATCATATTCTTATCCCGCCTGTGGCAGGGTGAGGTCTGCGGGTTCTAGCCCTCCACTTCCGCCTATCTCCCAACAGGTCCCTGTCCATCCCACACGCAACCTGCTCCCACGTCTGCTTTTGTCTCCCCCTGCCCCGGGTGCTACCAACCACCTGCATTCCTGTAATGTACCATATCCTGTCTTTGTTTGTTGGAGTTTAAGGTCCCGTCCACTGTATAGTTCTAATGCATATACTGCACAGACACTACACTAATGCGACGATTATTGGGTATTAGCAGTACCCAGCTTTCCCGAGCGACCACCCATGTCAGTACTAGCTGGGCTTGCGTTGCTTAACTTCAGTGATCAGACGAGAACTGGTGTGTCCAACGCAACTCGCCGCTCCCCATATCCTGTCGTTCAACCTATTTTAATATCTGCTTTGGCCTTTCTCCGCCCCATCTGCAGCCGATATCAAAAGAACCCGGTCTAAATTTACCTTTTTTTTGTTGGCTCAGCACATTAATTTCAGCGTGAGACACCGGTAAAAAAATATGGTACTTTGAATAGTAATTTTGAACTTTCTTGATGACTCGTGTTACAATTTGTGTTAACAATAGTGTTTGCAGAATTATGGGTGACACTATACTAACGAATGATGACAAATGTAACTTAAAACCCCACTCGATTGTATGGAATTCAGGTGTGGTGGACATGCAGGTGTCGCAAGACAGAATCCATCGCTTTTCCCCGCTTTATCGATGACATTTGAAGGGCGTTTGTCTGCTGAGTGAAGACTATATCATTGGAGGCAAAAAAAAGCAGGTGGTGGTTTGTGTCAATAAGGGTATCCACATGCCCCATTGTAAAAACATGAACGAACTACTACGGATGGTATTTTTACGCAGCCGGGTGCCGATATAATGTCGTGCAACCCCTTGATTGGTGTCAAACTCTTCTCATAGCAGGGCAAATTTCGGTTACCCACGTAAGGGGGGAACGAGCTCATGCGCCTTGAAATTTCCGGTATAACCCGTCACGGATGTAAAACCAAGTAATCCTTAATTCATATCCTGTCCAACTTTGTGGCGTGTAACGTGAGTGGTCAAGAATACGTAATTTTCGGCAGTAAACCTAATATAAAAATACGATTACGCAACAGTAGCTGGGAATGTGGTACACACTGTGTCTGGGCAAGAATTTCACCCATAAAAATATATTGTTCTTATGAGTATTTTTGGTATTTGTGTTTTGCTTGTGGCAGGGTCGAATCTAAGATTAGTTCTTCACTGCATCCCGTTTTTAACCAGGGCGTACTTACACATTCGTTACAGCACATCATTCATTTATCAATCATCATGTTCCGTCTATGGCAGGGTCGTCTCTACCAGTTGTGGCAGTTTTTTTTAAATTGAAAGCAGGGGGTTTGGAAGGAAATTTGTGTGAAACGCAGGATAGGGTTGAGGTTGTTGTTGTTTGTTGGTGTTTTAGGGCCCTTCAACAACCAAGGACATTAGAGCTCCGTCCACAGCATAGTTCTTATGCAGAGACTGCACAGACACTACACTATTGCGACGATTTTAGGATATTAGCAGTACCCAGTTTTCCGAAGTAGCCAGCCATGTCAGTACTAGCTGGGATTGCGCTGCTTAACTTCAGTGATCAGACGAGAACTGGTGTGTCCAACGCAATTCACCGCTCCCAGGTTGAGGTTGTGATCCACTTAAAACTCTTAAATGTTTGCTTAAAATATAAATACACGGTTTAGTAACTTAAATAGTTTTCATTTGTTTCAAAAAAAAATTATAATTTTCCTAAACTATATAAAAATTCGTTTAAAGGTACTTTGTTTATAAAAAAAATGTAATTTTAGGTATTTGGTATGGAGGTGCCAAACTACAGAAGTTGAACCGGGCAGTTGAAAGGATTCTTAGCCGTAACCAATCCAGTCCAAATTGACATCAAAATTTTCAGCCTTAACTCTGTCGATTAAAAGAAAATAATCAGATTCTGTGATACTGTTGCAAGACCATAGTCTTATAGATGCCAGACTACTTTCTTGAGCGAGTAGTTCCAGCAATGTTTTGGCAGTGACTCCATTGCATTCTTGAAGGTGAAGCTTTCTCAAGTATCCCAAGAGATTATGATTAGTAATGGTGCGAATGAGGCTGTCAGTCAGACATCCGCACCTTTTAAAATTCATTGATGTGATTCGGTGACAGCTGAGCATGATGCGACTCAAGATGACCGGCACCAAATCATTGTGATCATTGCAAACTATCTCCAGTGTTTGTAACTCGTGAAAGATGGGTTCTCTGTAGGAGACGGCTGGACTATAGCTATTATTGTGGACTAGACTAAGATGTTGTAGCTGCGAGCAGTGCCTTCCTATAGTGAAGACATCTACGTCACTCAGGTTACTCAATTGAAGTTTTTCTAGTTTCAGTCCAATTGTTCGAAGAAGTGGCCCTATGCCACCCAGGAACGTGAGTTGACTCTTGATGCCATTGCCCAGTGATAGTTCTTTGAGATGTTTTAAAGCCGCCAGGCCTTGAAGAGTGTCATTTGTCATGTTGACGTCTTGAAGTGACACTTTGGACATGAAAGGGCATAAGGCCACGGCCATGTGAAGTCGTGCGTCGCTTATCTGATCGTTGTTGGAGAGAAATTGCGAAATTGCGTATCGAGCGTTGTTGTCTTCCAGCACCTTGGTGGGAGTGAGATTGGTGCCGAGGTGCATGACATCGAGCACTGAGAACATGTCGTCGAAGTCGAACTCTTTCAGGTTTGGCAAGTAACACACTGCGAATGCGGCCCCCTCTGTGGTGATGTTGGTGTCGGCCACCGAAAGTTTGACGAGTTTTTGACACTGACCCGAATTGTCTTTCAAATTGAGACAGAGTCCCATGAGCCCGTAGTCGGACACGGGACAGGAACAAACATTAAGACTACGCAATTCGTGGCAGTAGCATCCGACTATGGCCATCACTTGATCCACACACTGAGTGTGTTGTAACTCTAATGTCCGAATTTGAGGTATGGACTTCAGGAGTTGAATCAGGGCGTCTGGAGATAATCGTTTCTGGTAGGCTAGATTGAGGTGCTGGAGGTTCTGTCAGGAGGAGAGGAAAAAAAAACCAGAAATGTCAGTACTGTGACTAATGACTAGTAGTGTGAAAGGGGGGAGGAGAAGAAAAGAAAGGTTGACAGTGCATCCTAACTCCTTGCATGTTGTGCTCATTTTCACTCTTAAGTGTGGGTTTCGACAGTGTGCGCCCGCCCGCTTGGGTGACGCCTGGTAGGACAGGATAAGGAAAGAAGATACATTTTATCTTTCGAGTTGCATAATCGTGATATTTTGGTCTGTGTCAGGTCGCTTGCTGTTTACAATTCATAGTTTTGTCAGCTGAAGAAAGTCTTGCCAAAATGAAAGATGGAATTGTGCCAACTGATCTGCATGGCTCACCTCTTGGAATTGTTTGAGACTAAACGAAAGAGTAACTCTTTTTAAACACTTATAAATTAATAAGTGTCTTCATCATCCCAGGAGAATGTCCTGCATTATTAATAATGTCAACCTGCTTCATTTCAGAAGGTCGGTCGGTGTCATATGCCGGTTCATGAGCCCCTGGACAAATGGGGTATAATGATAATGAGAATTTGATGATGTTGACGAATTGATGGGAAATGCAATCATACAAGACGGCAGTGGAATGTGTTTGGCTAAAAGGAAAAGAAATTGAATGGCTCACCTGACACCGTGCTTGGATGAACTCTAAGGCGAAGTAAATGTCTCCGATTCCGGATGCCAAATTGACCCTTTCCAGACAAGGTCTAATCAAGACGTGTAAATGATGACGTCTTAGTAGCATGTTGTCTTTCATAGTCTCCATCAATTCTTCCAAGAGATCAGACGCTGCGTGGGTGCAAATGGGGAAAGAAATGACACGTTTTTGTTATTCATTTAAAGTAGAGGACAAGGAGTTATTGCATGAAATTCAGACAGAGGTCGAAGGTTACATCGATCATGCATCTATGATGTAACAAATACTAGTCAAAGTGATGATGAAATGTGAATGTAGTTAGGGTGCTACTACTTACGTATATCCATAATAGGACCCGTAAGGCGCGGAAAGTCGCGGATATCATCAATGTTGTGCCATTTCTTGCCTTCGGGACACCACAGGTTGTCGAAATGTTTGACAATGTTGACTAAACACACCTTGCGTAGTGTGTCTGGAGATTTGCGAATGGGCATATTATTCTATGTGCAGTTGGATGGACTCGCCGCGCCGGTTAGATGTACTTCTTTAAAGTCATGTCGTCCGAAATATGTCGTCTTTCGGTGTATTAATTTTTGACCCTCTCACTTTTTCACTTGACTAAACGTGTTTTGTTCGTATTTGGATCAACTGGTAATTGGTTTGAGGGCAACTCGAAAACTTGCGCGTAGAACGCGGATAAATTCTTTTTAGTGGCGGACGATGGCTGGAATTCGATTCTCTTGTTAGCTACCGCTCCTGGTGGCGAGCATGCCAAACTCGTTCTACAATGGAGGGTCGTCCACACATTATCGTCGTTTTTTGAGAACTTACTGTAGCTCTTTTTCTTCTTCTTCTGTCCGTTGAAATTAAGGCCAACATTATTTTTACTGGATTACTCGATTAGTTTCATGGGTTGGGGATTAAGCCAAGCAGCCATAACAGGACGAACCCTTAGGAGGCTGCTCGCGGGAGATGAGGAGGTAGGTGAAGAGGATGACGGAGATGGGAAATTTGCAGCACCCAACGTTCTTTACCAACCACCCATGTTGGTATTGACGTGGGCTTGCACTGCTTAACTTCAGTGATCTCACGGGAACTGGTGTGTCCAATGCAACTTGGCTGCATTAGTTTAGTATTCCTGACCTAGGCTGACTGGTTAGAAAAAAACCTGTGTCCACTGTTTAGAACCCTTCTTCTCTACGGCGGAAAGTTCCAAGATTTGGGAATTTGCCTCCCTCACGATGTCGATTAGGGAGCGGCAAATTGCGTTGGACACACCAGTTCTCGTCCGATCACTGAAGTTAAGCAACGCAATCCCAGCAAGTACTGACATGGGTGGCCGCTTGGGAAAGCTGGGTACCACTGATACCCAAAAATCGTCGCATTAGTGTAGTATCTGTTGTTGGTTTGTGTTTAAGGTCCCGTCAACTACAAGGTCATTAGAGACCCGTCCACTGCGTAGTTCTAATGCATAGACTGCACAGACACTACACCAATGCAACGATTATTGGGTATTAGCAGTACCCAGCTTTCCCGAGCGACCACCCATGTCAGTACTAACTGGGCTTGCGTTGCTTAACTTCAGTGATCAGACGAGAACTGGTGTGTCCAACACAACTCGCCGCTCCCTGTAGTATCTGTGCAGTTAGAACTACGCAGTGGACGGGACTCTGATGACCTTGTAGTTGACGGGCCCTGAAACACCAACAAACTAACAACAATTGATGTCGGGTAGAGCGGACAGGCCGTTGTTGGATTCCTATGAAGATACAAGAGCGCTGGATCGTTCCCTAGATGTCCTCCTCCACTTCTTTCATCACTCGCGTTTCTCTGCCGTATTCCAAAATTATTACGTGACTGATTTTGTTTTTCATGGCTTTGTAAAGTGAGGGGGGTTAAAGGTGACGTGGTTTCGATAGGGGTCTTGCATCTTTATGCTCATTGTCAGTGGGTCATCATTATCTTAAAAGTGAACTTTGGGCAGTTAATATCAAGGATCGACCTACATACTTACATCGGTAAGACACTCACCTCTTGCTCACCTGAATATGCAGTGAAATTTCTGAAAGTGGACAGACACCGTTTAACGATGGACTGCAACGAAATAAGTTGCTTAGAGACACCCCCTTCCCCTCTTTAACTTGGATGTCTTTTATTTTATGGAGCCATAGGTGTTGAAATTAATCTGGCTCAGTGGTCACGGCGTGTTTGACACCGTGTTAGTGGTTGGAGGTTTGGTCCTGGCGGAGGGACAGATACTTTTTTGCTGGGAGGGAAGTGAAACTGTGCCCTCCCCCCATGCGGGGGTGTTTATGCGGTGTCACCATATAACATATAAAACAATCCTTTCGACAAAAAAAGGCAGCTACTAACCCCTTTCACGCCTGTGGCAAGATCGAGTACTCATTTTTGTCCTTCAGAATGGACACATGGGCGATCTATTGGACTGTATTTTTTACGCAGTCGGCCCATTGTTCGGTGGAGCACTCCACCGAGCTCCTACATCTGGGAATTTTGCCCCATTCGCCCATTACATAGTAGAGAGGGTTCTTTTAAGTGCAAATGACATCGTATATCACACGGGACCTGGGTTTTACTTCTCATCCGACGGAAGGCGCACTCAGGGCGCCTCGCCAAGAAGCCAACCTACCTCGCTCCGGTATTGAACCTAGAACCAGTGATGCAGTAATCGAGCACGCTGCTTCCTGCATCACTGAGACGTTGATAGACATTTAAAGTGTAGCACCTCGCCCCCTCTCGTCGGTAAAAGAAATCGATCCTACGGAGAAAATAAATTAATGTAAGATTGTCAGTGGGGTCCATGAGGTCCATCAACCGGTGACTCCCTCGTGTTGCCAGTTCCGATGGTACAACTGAGTAGGCCGCCATCCTGCCATAGGTAGGACAAGGGTTAGAAATGATGATGGTGATTTGTCCAAAATGGAGAGATTTTGATATGATTGATTTTGCATTTGAAGATGGAGAGAGTATTTAGAAAAGTTTAAAGGTCACGATAAAAAAAGGCAACTCCTAACCCTTATCCCGCCTATGGCAGGGTCGGGTACCCATTTTGGCCCTCTGAATGGACACAAGGGCGATATATTGGTCATAGTTTTTCTGCAGCCGGTTGCCAGCCAAAGCTGCACCCCTACGTTGTTTTATCGTCGGTCTAGTGTTCGTTGGGGAATGCTACCGACACCAGGGGGCGAGCTCCTACACCTGGAAATTTTTGCCTCGTCTACCCGTTGCATAGTAGAGAGGGTTCTTTTACGTGCAAGTGCCATCGTACACCACCACGGGACCTCGGTTTTACTTCTCATCCGAAAGAAGGCACACTCGAGGCCTCTCTCTCTCTCTCTCGCCCGAAAGAAGCCAACCCACCTCGGTCCAGTATCGGGAGCGGCGAATTGCGTTGGACACACCAGTTCTCGTCTGATCACTGAAGTTAAGCAGCGCATCCCCAGCTAGTACTGGCATGGGTGGCCGCTTGGGAACACTGGGTACTGGGAATACCCAAAAATCGTCGCATTAGTTTAGTGTCTGTGCAGTCTCTGCATCAGAACTACGCAGTGCACGGGGCTCTGTAGTTGAAGGACCTATAAAACACAGGGAGCGGCGAATTGCGTTGGACACACCAGTTCTCGTCTGATCACTGAAGTTAAGCAGCGCAACCCCAGCTAGTACTGACATGGGTGGCCGCTTGGGAAAACTGGGTACTGCTAATACCCAAAAATCGTCACATTAGTGTAGTGTCGTGTCTGTGCAGTTTCTGCATAAGAGCTATGCTGTGGACGGGGCTCTAATGACCTTTGTAGTTGAAGGGCCCCAAAACACTATCAACAACAACAACAACCTAAAACACAAACTCGGTCCAGTATCGAACCTAGAACTACTGGCGTAGTTGGCGAGCGTGCTAACCACTACGCCACCGCGGTGGGTTAAAGGTCACGACGTGGGAACAGGTTGTCCGCAAGGATATGGCGGTGTGTGGGGTGGACGGGAACCTGGTGGGCGACAGACGAGAGTGGAGGGCCTGAACCCGCAGACCCGACCCTGCCACAGGCTGGATAAGGGTATGATGATGACGATGATAGACACTAAGAAAAAAAAAATGTCAACTAACGCGGTAAGGGATGCGAGCCAGTGTTCTTGTTAATAGGATGACGTTGTTCCTAACGGTCGCTAGATGGCGTTGGCAGCGCACTCGCAACTGGGTTGTCTCTGTAGGTTGTTGCCTGACTGTTGAAGTGAAGCGGGAGACGTCTTTAAATGTTCATTTGCTGTTATAAAAGTCACTGGGGTTGGTTGGTTGGTTGTCTCGTCGCATCTTTTGATGTAAATTCGTATCAAGTAGGAGAGTCTCTGTTATTATTTGTCATTAGTTTTTTTCCCCTTCCTCACCAATTTGCCTGTCATTTTTTTTCTCTGCCCATATTCCCTCACACACACGCCCCTCCCCTTTATCCTTTGCACACACAAATGTGTTGAATTTTTTTAATTTAAAATTGTGCGCGTGAAAGTGTTTTGAAAGTAAGTGGAAAGAAACATTAGCAGTGGCTTCAACTCAATTGATCATCTCGGTAGAAATAGTGGAATATAAAAATTTGTTTTTCAACAACGATGATTGTTGAAAGTCGTATGTGATTTAGTGGACAGTGGAGAGAGTGGTTGTTGGCCACTACAAAGTGCGGGCCTCTTTTCTATTATTGTTTGTGGTGAATGTGACCAGTTTAGAAATGAACGCAGCAGCAGCAGCAGCTTGTTTAAGGATGAATGAACGGCTAAAGGAAGTGGAGGAGGACGTGCAACTTTTTGACTCGGAATGTGTTGATGATTTTTCAGGATTATCATCCTCCTCCTCATCATTTCCACCGGGCAACAACAGCAGTGTCACCATGGCTGAAGTGGACGACGACGATGATGATAAGTTGCCCAGGACGATCACCACCTCGACGTCTTCAACCACTACCAACGGTGGTTGTTGTTCCTCTTGGAATGGCTTTGCTGGACCTGATGATGGACACGAGCTGCAGAATGGTCGTAATGGTGTCGATTACGATCTCACCAACCATAATACTAATAATGGTGTTGATGATGGTATTGATGGAGGAAGTGACCACGACCGAAATGAACGTGGAAATCGGACCTCTTCTGCAGCTACTTGGGTCCTAAAGGCCAAAAAGGAGTTTCATAGCAGACGGTTCTTAAGAGTCAATAATCTGCCGCAGGATGCGACTGAAGAGGTAAGACATTGAAAAAAATGATTTGTGACTCCGTCACTCTGACGCATTGTTTTTCATAGAGTCTTTGACCAGAGTGGGATCCACTGACCGTCCTCCCCACATACTCTCGCAAATATCCTAATTCTTGTTCTGTAATGTAAGATGAATGTAATATGGTTGTTTGTTTGTTTCTTTTTACCAGAATTTTAGTTGAGGGGTGAAAAGATTATTTTTTTTTAGCCATCCGAACGAGGTGTCTTATGCCCTAAGGTCAGCAGTGGCACAGCAGGGCTTCTCAGCGATTTGAATCATTCCCAGAAAAAAAAAAACAGAGTTATTGGCCTGTTGTCTCTCTCTGGACATTTGTAAACAGATTTGGAAAGTGACCATTTCTAAACGCATGCCCGAAAGGTGCCAAATTTCTGACCCATTATGGAAGAAAGGCGCACTCGTTATATTCATTTGTGACAGACAAGCTTGAATTGTTGTGGTCATCGGCATTCCTTTCCTACTTATTTAATTTGTAACGGTCAGTTGATTCTTATTCTAGTGTGTCTTCAAGGCATTGGTTAGTGGTAGTTGTTATTGTCAGAGGTTTTTTTTTTGTAAGAAGTCAAGAGTAATAATTTTTTTGAGGTCTGATTCACCTGCGACTTCCTGTCTTTATTCGTCCTTTCAAATATCTAACTTTTAAAATGAAAGTTATCCACGTTGTTTTTAATTTTGTATAGAAGTAGGATCTTGCATTGAAATCTGTAGGTTCCTCCTTCTTCGCTTTATAACTCTTTCTTGCCCCCCTCCCCCCTCAACCCTTCAGATCACCCTGTTGTCAGCCGTTGTCTCGCATCATTCACTTTCTCTCACTCGCACTTTTCCGGGATGTTTCCTAAACGGGACAAAATAATTTTCGTTTAATTTGTTGTTTATTTCGTTATTTTTTTCTCCCTCTCTCTCTCGCCCCCCCTTTCGTCGTCTTACAACTATGCTTCTGCCGCCGTCTTACCTCCCACGTTAGCTCACCATCGTGGCATCTGGTCCAAAACAACCCCCTTTTTTTGTATGTTGATGGAATGCTTTTATGTTCTAGTATTGGCTTCGTCTAGTTTTTGGGTGTCAGAAACTGCGGTTCAATTCCCTTAAAGGGGTATTCTTATTTTTTTCTCATGACCTGCATCGATGGCGCAGGAGGTAACGTGGTCCAATACTGTGTCAGTGGTTCCAGGCTCGATACTGGATCGAGGTAGGTTGGCTTTATTTGTCTAGCGAGAGAGAGAGGTCCCGAGCGCGCCTTCCTTCGGATGAGAAGTAAAGCCGAGGTCCCGTGTGGTGTACGACGGCATTTGTACGTAAATGAACCCTCACAGTACTATGCAACGGGTAGATGAGGCAAAATTCCCAGGTGTAGGAGTTTGGCTCACCCCCCTGGTGTCGGTGGAGTGCCCCAACGTTAAGTGCACTCCGGAGTGCACCGACGTTAAATAAGCTTAGGAGTTGAAGCTTTGGTCGGCATTCGGCTGCGGAAAAATACCGTCCAATAGATCAGGCACGTCAAACTGGGGGTACCCGGAGGGCCACATCGGTAACATGGGCGTTGTCATGAGGGCCATGCAGTATTGACCTTTTTTTTTAGTACTTTGTCTTTAAAATTACCAAGACACCCGGCCTGACAGTGTCGATTTAATTTGACATGACAAATGTCGAAGTGGTGTTTAATAATAATTTTTAATCAAAATATGGCACGTAGCGCCCCCAATTGGACCGGTGGCAACTGTCTGCCTCTCGTTACGCCTCTGAGTAGCAGATCGCATATGTATACTACTTGTTTGTTGGTGTTTAAGGTCCCGTCAACTACAAGGTCATTAGAGACCCGTCCACTGCATAGTTCTAATGCATACACTGCACAGACACTACACTAATGCGACGATTATTGGGTATTAGCAGTGCCCAGCTTTCCCGAGCGACCACCCATGTCAGTACTAACTGGGCTTGCGTTGCTTAACTTCAGTGATCAGACGAGAACTGGTGTGTCCAACGCAACTCGCCGCTCCCTATGTATACTACATGGTATCGATTGTGAGGGCGGCGCGCGGGGCACCAGTTTGACACCCCTGCAATAGATCACCTGTGAGTCCCATTGAGAGGGACAAGATGGGTACCTGACCCTGCCATTGACGGGAAAAGATAATATAAAATGTTAGTGGGAATGGGGGCCGATCAACTACCGGTTATGTCAAGGTTTTATTATTTTAGTAATGGATTTTAATCTAATGATAGCACACTGACGGTAGAGATTTAATTTCTTTTTTATTTTCATTATCACCTTTTTTATTGTTGATAGGTGATTTGGATGGATTTCCAGAACTGGATGATTGTTTCGTGCCAAATCAGAATAACGTAAATGACACTGGTATATCAATATGACCCGCCTCGGTGGCGCAGGGGTTGGTCTCCTCGATTACTGCGTCAGTGGTTCCAGGTTCGATATTTTATCGAAGTACAGCGCCGTTACAGGAGTGGGGAAAACAATCCGATAGGCACTAATTTCCTTTCTGGGTTCTTTTTACATTTAGGAAACAGTGCAGGCTTTACTTGTATCCCATTCGGTTCGGGACAGAAGTTGAAGAGACAATTCAGAGGGGTCTCCATTGAATAAATAAACAAACACCCCAATTTACCTGTCCATTGTTGTTGTTGTTTGTTAGTGTTTTAGGGCCCTTCAACTACAAGGTCATTAGAGCCCCGTCCACAGCTTAGTTCTTATGCAGAGACTGCACAGACACTACACTAATGCGACGATTTTCGGGTACTAGCAGTACCCAGTTATCCCAAGCGGCCACCCATGTCAGTACTAGCTGGGGTTGCGCTGCTTAACTTCAGTGATCAGACGAGAACTGGTGTGTCCAACGCAATTCGCCGCTCCCTTTAGCTGTCCAGCGAGGTCATGTATTGACTCGGGTTCGATCCTTAGTTGTGATAGTGGGAAGAGTAGTTGCCATTTTTAAGGACCGGGGCAGAGAAAGAAGGATCTTTATTAGTTATGCCAACGGATGGGGAATCGGTCAAGTAGCCATAACGGGTCGGACGCTGTGGAAGATGCTTGTGTTGTTTGTTTGTTGGAGTTTAAGGTCCCGTTAACTACAAGGTCATTAGAGACCCGTCCACTGTATAGTTCTAATGCGTAGACCGCACAGACACTACACTAATGCGACGATTATTGGGTATTAGCAGTACCCAGCTTTCCCGAGCGACCACCCATGTCAGTACTAACTGGGCTTGCGTTGCTTAACTTCAGGGATCAGCCGAGAACTGGTGTGTCCAACGCAACTCACCGCTCCCAAGATGCTTGTGGGCGACGGGTAGGCAGGAGTAGGGAAATTAGCAGTGCCTAGTGGTCCCAACCGACCACCCATGTTGGTACTTACTTGGTTAGGGTTGCTTAACTTCAGTGATCTGACGAGAACTGGTGTGTCCAACGCAATTCAGAAGACCGGTGAGAGAAGAAGGAATGTGGGCCCTTTCTCCCACCCGTCCCAGCCCGCTTTATTTAAAATCTTTGCACGATGTCAGTGGATGTCGTATTAACCGTTTTAGTAGTGGTTCTTAACCGCATGTCCGTACGCTTCCTGAATTTTTTGACTTTTGTCCAGTGACCTTTTTTTTTCTTTTCGATGGCCAGGTAGGGAAAGAGAGGAAGAGGAGGATGACGACAAGGGAAACAAGGTAGAAGGCGACCAGATGAACCCCCCCCCCCCCCACCCCTTTTTTATTGTCGCTAATCAGGCCGAAAATTTTCCTGTTTTTCTCCCCCCCTCCCTCCTTTACCTGACCTAGCTCCTGTCTGTTGTCGTGGAACGGGAAGGGGATACTGTTGTTTACTACGAAAAAATGAGTGGTCATTGAATGGTCAGCAACAGCATTCTCGATTTTTCACCCGCCTGCTTCTGAAGAGGTCAGAAGAAGTGTAGAAAAAACGCTCGTGATACATTTCGTTGCTTTAAGGGTCACATAAATCTTAAAACTAAGTTAACTAGAGTAGAAATATAGCGTTGTTGGGTTCGATTCTCAGTCTGGTGAATTCTTTAAATGCCAGTGGTATGTGGAGCATGGAGAGTGATGATGACTGTTCCCTCCCTCCGTCCCGTTTGTGTCACAATATAGTGTTATGTTTATCAGAATGACCTCACCCACCCAATACCACTTTTTAACTGGCGTTCTTAATGCGGGAATATCCTCCTCCCCCCTCGGCCGGCCCCACCTCTCCTATCCCATGCTTTTCTCTCTGTCGCCCTCCCCACCTCCTTCCTCACGAGTGCCATTATTATAAGTGATTTGATGGATGAAATATTATTATGATCTAGTGCGCATCCCTCCCTCCCCCATTGGTACGGGGACACGACAGTGTTTTTCCATTATCATATTAATTTTTAAAGAGGGCGAGATGGCCGTTGCGGGATTTGAGCCCACGCCTGCATATTCTCTTAGGTGAATTTGTGCTTGGGAAAGTGAATGGCTTTGTTGTTGTGTGTTTAAAATAAATAATTGCACTATAATGTCTACAGGGGTTAAACCCCCAACCTCGGTGACTGCGTCGGTGGTTTCCGGTTCGGTTCTGGGGGTTCCTGGTTCTGGTTTAGTCTCTCCTCTGCCAATTCGGCCATAGAGGCTGCTTGCAGTGCAGTGAATTAGAATTGGATACTGGATCGGGATGAGGTGGTTGTTTTCGGGCGAGAGAGAGAGAGAGAGGCCCCGACTGCGCCTTCTTTCGGATGACAAGGAAAGCCGGTGCCCTACTGCGTGGTGTCAGTTGCACGTCAACGAACCCTCTCTAGTATGCACCGCGTAGAGCAGGCAAAATTCCCAGTTGTTCACCACTTCCTTTGGGAGGGGGGGGGGGTACAGATTACCCATGTGTTCATCCAGACAGACAAATGTGGGAATCCGACCCTGCCATAGGCGGGAAAAGTTAGTAGTTGCTTTAAAGTTGGACAGGAGTTCCCGACTGACGAGACGGGAGTTTATGGTTGTCTTCCTAACTAGGCGGCAGTTGACGCAGGCGGTAGCGTGCTCGATTACTGCGTCAATGGTTCTAGGTTCGATTCTATATCGAGTTGGACTGGCTTCTTTATCGGACGAGAGAGAGAGAGAGACAGACCTTTTCCCAAGCGACCACCCATGTCATTACTAACTGGGGTTACGTTGCTTAACTTCAGTGATCGGACGAGAACTGGTGTGTCCAACGCAAGTCGCCGTTCCCAACGGTATCCCGAGGTGCCCTTTCCTTCAGATGAGAAGTAAAACCAAGGTCCCGTGTGGTGTACGATGGCATTTGCACGCCAAAGACTCATCTTTACCTTGCAAGGGGTAGATGAGGCAAAAATTCCCAGGGCAGAGAAGCTCGGTGGAGTGCCCCAGCCAACAGTAGACCGACGATAAATAAGCTTAGGGGTTGCAGCTTTGGGCCGGAAGTCCGCTGAGAAAAAAAATACTGTCCAATAGATCACCGGCGTGTCCGCGCAGAGGGACAATCGTTGGTGTTTTAGGGCCCATCAACTACAAGGTCATTAGAGCCCCGTCCGCTGTGTAGTTCTGATGCAGAAACTGGCACAGACACTACACTAATGCGACGATTTTTGGATACTAGCGGTACCCAGTTTTCCCAAGTGGACACCCATGTCAGTACTAGCTGGGGTTGCGTTGCTTAACTTCAGTGATCAGACGAGAACTGGTGTGTTCAACGCAATTCGCCGCTCTCTAGGGGGACAAGATGAGTACCCGACCCCTGCCATGGTAGGGAGGAAAAGGGTAAGGAGTTGCTTTGCCCTAACTAGGTGGTAATGAGTTGCGAGGGTCATCCGCAAATTAA
>JAAFCE010009126.1:4285146-4317285 GCA_013389805.1 Trigoniulus corallinus
TGTCCAACGCAATAAGCCACTCCCCCTAAACTGCGTAATTCTAATTGCAGAATCTGCATATGGACACTACGCTATTAGGACGATTTTGGATCTCAGTAGTGCTCGGTGTTCCCAAACGGTCACTCAGGCTAGTACTAGGGTTTTAGGGCCCTTCAACTACAAAGTTCATTAGAGCCCCGTCCACAGCATAGTTCTGATGCAGAGATTGCACAGACACCATACTAATGCGACGATTTTTGGGTATTAGCAGTACCCAGTTTTCCCAAGCAGCCACCCATGTCAGTACTAGCTGGGGTTGCGCTGCTTAACTTCAGTGATCAGACGAGAACTGGTGTGTCCAAAGCAATAAGCCACTCCCCCTCCACTGCGTAATTCTTATTGCAGAATCTGCATGGACACTACGCTGTTAGGACGATTTTGTGTCTCAGTAGTGCTCGGTGTTCCCAAACGGTCACTCAGGCTAGTATTAGCTGGGGTTGCGGCGTTCTGCTTAACTTCAGTGATCAGACGAGAACTGGTGTGTCCAACGCGATAAGCCGTTCCTACATTTTTCTGTAATGGCAACCGTATGGTTAGCAAATGATTGGTGTGAGGTCAACGGGTGTTGGTGTAGAGAAGGGGGGGGGGCTAAGAGAGGAAGAGGACGAAAGTGGAGTGGTACAAATGGGGGAGAAGTGCGGCACGATCAATTCAGTTTGGCGCCGTTGATTGACGGGGGACTGCTGCCAAAGAAGCCAACTTTGAATTTAGGGCAGAACTAGGCGGAAGTCGTCGGATGAGGATGGGAGGAAGTGGAATGAATGTCGGAGGTTGAAGCGAGAGTGTGTTTTTTTTTATTTTGCAGTTTGTATTGACGGTTATTTAGTGTTTCGTTTAGATTTCTTTCTTTTCCGTTTTTGAGTGGCGCCATCGGTGCTGCCAAATGAAGAAAGGAGGGCGATGGGTGTGTGTTTGTTGCCCGCCCGATTCCGAAATTGGATTATGCTACGCTTTGGCGTCATTTATGAGCCTTTCACAATGGCCCGTATTGGGAGATGTGAGGAGGGTTGTATTCATATTAAAAATGTTAGGGGGACAGCAAGTTCATGGTGGTGTCTGCACTGGCGAAGGGGGGGGCGATTGGAGAGGGTGGCGGATAGGGGGAATTAGTTTCTCCATTTCAGTGGTGTCCTTTTACCATGGTTAGCTCCGAGAGGAGGGAAGAGGGGTTGAAAGCAAAGTCGTCTCTCCCCCTTCTCTCTCTCTCTGCTCTTTCTTTTCCGTATCGATCTTTATTTATAGACTTGACTGACTGGAACTGTCTTGTCTTCATCTTTTAACCCTCTCTGCCTCCACCCCCCCCCCCCGTCTCCTTTTTTTGGGTCGTTCTCGATATTTTATGGTCCGTCCTTGCAAGATGTCTTCCCTCTTAAAGTGATGTGGTGGAAGGTCCAGTTTGTGTGGGCATCATTCTCTTGCGAAGCCCTGACCTTGTTATGACGTCTATGGGGATCGTCTTTCGCTATGTCCACCCTCCCCCTCTTTGTCCTTCTCTCTCTCTCCCCTCCCCCTCTGCTGTTTTTTTTTTGTTCAGGGGTTGTTGCTGAACTGCCCTTCAGCACGACGAAAATGTGGCCTTTGTGTGTTTGACTTTTGAAATTTTCCAAATGATGAACAGATAGAAGCAAGCTCGTTAAGACCTATTGACAGTGTGTCGGCGTGTTGTTCCCCCTGTCCCGTCCTCCAACACGCACGCAGCCAGATTGGGCTACAAGTAGCGGATTGGGCGAATTTTTAAGTGCCCTTGCTACAAAAATTCAAATGGGGCGACACGCTACTTTTTGGGCTACTTTTAATTGTCTGTCAGCTATAAATCTTTAAAATACACTCGCTGCTTTTTTATAGTCATATTTGTATGAAGGTGTAAAGCAGTCATCTAACTACCCTTATCCCGCCCGTGGCAGAGTCGGGTATGTGGGTTCCAGCGCTCCACACCCGCCTATCTCCTACCAGGTCCCCTTTTTTGTTTGTTGGTGTTTTACGGCCCTTCAACTACAACAAAGTCATTAGAGCCCCGTCCACAGCGTAGTTCTTATGCCTGGTTCCGTATACCCACGCGCTAACGCTATTACCGTTGAATCAGACGACACAGCACAAAAAATGGTGACGTCACACTGCTACTTGGGGCGCCGCAGAGCAGCTATGCGTGACGGTTGTTGAGTTGACCAGTGGTCAACTCACATAGCGTCCCGCACCTCACGCTGCGTTCTGATTGGCTGGCGGTTGAGCTGTCTGCTTGAAAAATGGCGGAGGATAATGTAAGACATGACGGCGGCGTGCGGTGACTCCAAATAAAGCGCTGCACTTAAGGAATTGCGCTGGCGGTCCTTCATAACGCACTAGCACAAAACGTCATCAAAATGTCATCAGTGGCGACGTGATTAGCGTTGAAGTGTGGTGATACGGAACTAGGCATTAAACTGGGTTTACGCTGCGCGCAACTGTTTCATTAGAAAAGACTCGCGCAGTGTAAACGGGGGCTCGCCCCGAAACTTGCTGCTCCAGGCAGCCTCGTGGTGAGCCACCGCACTGTCGGTTTTTGGACGCGCATCAAAGGGTTTCGACGAGGGTTGCGGCGAGTATGTTTCGCGCAGTGTAAACCCAGCTTTATGCAGAGACTGCACAGACATTACACTAATGCGACGATTTTTGGGTATTAGCAGTACCCATTTTTCCCAAGCGGCCACCCATGTCAGTACTAGCTGGGGTTGCGCTGCTTAACTTCAGTTATTAGACGAGAACTACCAGGTCCCCGTCCACCCCACACACTACCATATCCTTACGAACAACCTGTCCCCACGTCTGCTTTGGTCTCCCTCTGCCCTGTTGCTTCCAACCACCTGCATTCCTGTAATGGACCTAACGAGCTGCTCCTCCTCCCCCGTGTCCATACCACCTCATTCTACTCTCCCTCATTTTTTTTCGCGATGTCCTCCAACCCCCCGGACTCTGACTAATATACTCGTTCCTAATATACACATCCAAGTTGCATTGGACACACAAGTTCTCGTGAGATCATTGAAGTTAAGCAGTGCAAGCTCACGTTAGTACCAATATGGTTGGTTGGTAAAGAACGTTGGGTGCTGCAAAGTTCCTCCCTCCTATATCCTTTAAACCTTCCTCCTCATCTCCTGGGAACAGCCTCTTAAGGGTTCGTCCTTTTATGGCTGCTTGGCTTAATCCCCAACCCGCGAAATGAATCCAATCTAATTCAATCCCCCCCCCCCCAACACTGTGGTCCATATAGCATAGCTGGCCTAACCACTGCCCTATAAAACTTCCCTTTCAACTTGATTGGGACCCTCTTAACGCATAGGACTCCACTTGCCTGTCTCCACATCCGAATCTATCTCCCCTAAAGGAGCGGCAAATTGCGTAGGAGACACCAGTTCTCGTTTGATCGCTGAAGTTAAGCAACGCAACCCCAGTTAGTACTGACGTGGGTGGTCGCTTGGGAAAACTGGATACCGCTAATGCCCATAAATCGTCGCATTAGTGTAGTGTCTGTGCAGTCTCTGCATAAGAACTACACGGTAGACGGGGCTCTAGTGACCTTGTAGTTGAAGGGCCCTAAAACACCAACAAACAAGCTTATCCTAAGTACTTCACCTCTTGCACCTTCGTCACCAGTTCGCCCTCCGGGGAGTAGGACACCACCGTTTTCCTGGGGAGCGCTGAGTTGCGTTGGACACACCAGTTGTCGTCTGATCACTGGAGTTAAGCAACGCAAGCCCAATTAGTACTGACATGGGTGGTCGCTCGGGAAAACTGGGTACTGCTATTACCCAATAATCGTCGCATTAGTGTAGTGTCTGTGCAGTGTATGCATTAGAACTATGCAGTGGACGGGTCTTTAATGACCTTGTAGTTGACGGGACCTTAAACACCAACAAACAACAACAACAACCGTTTTCCTGTCCTGGACAATTGAAAGCTAACCCAACTCAGACTAGACCTGGTGTGTCCAACGCAGTAAGCCGCTCCCTTAAACTTTTGGTGGACGTAAATAAATTGCTGACGCTATTGTTAAACGGCCCTTTACAAACACCTTGGTGGTCTACTGACTGTGAAATGGTTCGTTGGGATTTGTTCCTCGTTTGACCTTTGACCCAGTGTCGCTTTTGTTGTTAATGACTTTTGGCGCATTGCGGCCTGATAAACCTTGATTATTGGACAACTAACATGAGTGGACAAACAAGCACGAGTAGACGGAACTCGCTCTCTCTGTTTAATGTTGTCGGATTGGCGAATTTTGTCTTCTTAAGACGCGATTTATTATTTCTTAAGAAAACAACAGTTGGATATACATTGTCATTCTTCCCCAGCCCTTCCACACCAGGGTCACCATTTTTTTACTGTCCCGGTGTCCTTGGACACTTCGGTACTCAAGAAAGAGCTACAGAGGATCGAATACGAATAGCGGATTGTTGGTGTTTTAGGGCCCTTCAACTAAAAGGTCATTAGAGCCCCGTCCACTGTGTAGTTCTGATGCAGAGACTGCACAGACACTACACTAATGCGACGATTTTTGGATACTAGCGGTACCCAGTTTTCCCAAACGGCCACTCATGTCAGTACTAACTGGGGTTGTGTTGTTTAACTTCAGTGATCGGACGAGAACTGGTGTGTCCAACCCAAGTCGCCGCTCCCTCCCTTCCTTCTCACTCCCCGGAGCGACTGTACTGCGTTGGACACACCAGTTCTCGTCGGATCTCCGAAGTTAAACAACTCAACTCCAGATAGTACTAGCATGGGTGACCGCTTGGGAACACCTGGGTACTGCTAATACCCAAATCGTCGTAACAGCATAGTGTCTGTGCATTAAAATTACGCAGTGGACGGGGCTCTAATGATCTACAAAGGTCACTAGAGTCCCGTCTAGGGCCCTAAAACAACAGGAAAACATCTTCCCTCCACCAGGCCTGTCTACAAAGGTCATTAGAGTCCCGTCTAGGGGCCCTTTAACAACAGCAAAACAAAAATTCTCCCTCCCCTCTCATTTTGATTGTTGTTTTTCTCCTGCGCATCTTATTTCCACCCCATCTTCCCTCCACCAGGCCTGTCGATGACCTCGTGGCATTGGCATCCCGTTTGCTGATGTCCTTTTGGACCTTCCGTTCACTTTCCGAATTTGGTCTAAAATATTTTCTTGTCAAGCTTGCGTCTTGAGTTTTTAGTTGTAGGTTCGATCCTGGCTGATATGGGTGACTATAACTTCTTTCCCGATGAGAGGGAGAGACGTTCCTGAGTGAGCCTGAGTCGACCCTGCCACAGGCGGGTTAAGGGTATGATGATGATGAACTACAGTGGTCATTAGAACTCCGTCCCACTGCGTAGTTCTATGCAGAGTCTGCACAGACACCACACTGTTAGGACGAGCCTAGCCCAATGTTCCTATGGCACGGACGTTACTCAGTGTTAACAAGTGGTTACCCATGCTGGTACTATCTGGGGTTGTGGTGCTTAACTTCAGTTATCAGTAGAGCACTCGTGTGTCCAACGTAATTAATTCAACCACACACATTGTGCCCGTTAAATTGTGGTTTGCAGGTTCGATTCCGATCGTAACTCAGTAGTAGCTTCTTTCGAAAGGAGAGGGAAGGAAGCCTCAGGTATGCGGTACGTTGTTGAGAAGGTGCCTCACCTTTTTGATTGGACACTCCATACGGTCACTTTTGTTTGTTGACCGGTTTTCGGATCTGCGGTGCATTTTTTTTCCTGTTTTGGACTGTATAACCCATGACAGGTGGCGCTGATGACATTACTATTGTGAAAGTTATGAAGGTCAATGTTTGTTGTGTAATTTAAGGTAGCCACTTTTGACTTTGATGTGTGTCCAGTAGTCGATAACTGACTGGACATGACGTGTGACTTCAGAGAAATGTCGCCGTCGGTCGGCACCGTTCCAGAAACTGCCCTCTTCCGCCTCCTCCTCCTCCTCGTAATGAAACTGGAATGATGACAATTTTTATTGACGACGATGACCATTCATAAAGTTGTAGTGGTCATTTCTGGACTGTCTTTTTTTCTTTGCCTCTTTATTTTGGGATGGTTAGTCTATCTACCTTAGAGGTCTGTTGGCTAGCGTACTTGACTTCATCCGCCCGTGGTTGGAGGTTCGATCCTTGCCTAGTCAGACGACTTCCTCTCCGGACGAGAAAGGTTGCAGGTTCGATCCTGGACGACCCCGACTTTTCATTAAATGAAGTTAGCCCTGGTCGGCACCCGAATGTGTAAAAATACCGTCCAGCAGTTCGTCCGTGTGTTCCAGCTTCATACGGGACAAATGGGTCCTGAGTTTCAATGGGGTTCCCTTCCATAGGCCAAAAAAAAAGGAATTAAAATGATGACGATTGTGGGATACATGGTTAATGTAGGTGTCCATTGTTAAAATTCGAAAGTGAAGAATGGTGCTTTGGGGGTCCTATTGTAGTGAAAGTGTCCGATATAAGAATAGAATGAACCGGAAATGAGCTTGATTGCCTCTATGGCTTCAGGTTGACTCTCCTACCTCCATCCAACCTTGTCTTTCAAACTGTTGTCCAATTTGTTTCTGTCCCCCTTCCCCCTCTGCCCGAAATCCTTTCCCCTCCCTACTTCGGACAGCAGTAGGTCGGTCCCATACTCTGTGTTTGTGGTACATTTTTATTTACCCTTTCTTTCCTTGTCCTTCCTCTCCTGCAATCCCCGCACTTACTCTATAATTTAAACTGATGTACGGGGGGGGGCTACTTCTGCTCCCGGCAGTAGGGGTTATTCACCTTAGTTTTGTACGTCACCCTCTGCTTGGTGGCGCTGTGATCGTGGGATGAATGATCGCTTTTGCTGTACCTCTTTTCCACTCATCCTATTGTTATTTTCTGATTTAGATATTAATTCAGGTGTAAAATACCATATGCGGACATAGCCCACCCCCCCCTTCCTACCTAGCCTCACCTGTTGAACTGAGAAGTCATTTGCTGTTTTTTTTTTGTCAAATCTGCCTTCGTCCACTCTTTTCAGTAGCCAGTGCATCTGCCTGAACTGTCACTCGTCCCATCTAGTTCTTATGGGACACTCGTCTCAATCTCTCCCTCCCTTTCCCCTTCCCTTTCCATTGTTTAGGGTGCGTCCTGTTTACGAATTTCACCTTAGAGTGCATCTCAGCAAATATTTTCAATAATAGAATTCTGCTGACTGACCAGTTTCTATAATAGTTCTTTACCCTGCACCCTGGACTGGAAAATTCCCAGGTTCCCCTCCGAAACTGAGGTCGATGTATTTTGATTCTCCCTAAATAGGGTGAGAAACCTGATGGTGCCTCAAATTTGAGACAACTTGGATGTCACAATTTCTAGTCACAATCGAGGTACCATGTGTAGGTGTATTATAATATGTCACCTGCCCGCTCTCGAACCCTGGACTTCTTTCCCTCCGGCGATGGTGATGCTTATTTTGATAGATATTGAATGGCTGGTGATGAATCTGTATCATAAGCTTTTCTGAAATTCAACGAAACATCCGAGGCTGTTGACTCCCAAGATAATTTAGGAGTGGGAGGGTGGACATTGCAGAAAAAAGACACCAGACTGAGGTAATACGGTCATACGAGGAGAGGGAAGATGAGTCTGTTAAGCCCGTAGCAGGCGGTGCAAGGGGGAAGGTCCCGGATGAGGTTTGAGGGTAGACCAACGCAAACCTGAGAGCAGATAATACCTCTGGATATACGGCACTGTGGGGTGCGGACGAAGGCTTGGCTGGGAGTAGAAGGAAATGAAGAGAACCAAAGCTCGCAGACTATCCTGTCATAGGTGTAGGATAAGGGTACAATGATGGTTCTGACCCCTTCCCCTCTCCCAATCTTCTGACCCCCTTTGGCTTCTTGTATAAATTTCTACCTGTTGGCTTTGTGTGAACTGTCCGATTCCTTTATGTTACCTTCTGGTTTCAGGTGTCCAAGCTTCTTTTCATCTCTGCCGCACTCCAGTTCTTTCCTGTCACCCCTTTCTTCCATGGGTCGATATTATTGTCAACAAAGGGTTGTAGACACATGTCAGGTTGAGATGATTTAGGACAGGTAATTGACGACCAAAGAGAAACGCGTTATATGTAATACTTTTTTTTGTGAAGGGGGGAGGGGGGGGGGTCATCTCACTTTACCATCGATCATCTAATTACAATATTAGATTATTTATTTACTTGTCAGGACCACCCCCCCCCTTGCCCGCAACCTCCTCCTTCCGCTGGACATTTCCATTTCGTTGAGGTATTGTGTGCAAAATATATTTTAATTAAACTAAATCAATTAATAATTTTCAAACAGGGGGGGTTTTTTGGTCTTGTTTTGACTCTGGGGGAAAGAGTTAACTCTGCAATGTGGGTTTGAGGTGGATAATGGTTCCTTTTCACGTGTGTCCTATACTGGAATGAAAGGGATGTAAAACTGTCCCGTTTATATATCTTTCTCTCCTTCCTCCCCTTGTTGATGTACCGCTGGGAGTAACTCCTTCAAATTGCCGCATTACTGGCGGGGTATCGACTCCTTCCATTGTTGTCCCCCCCCCTCTCTCCCCACGCCGTGCTCCCCTTGCCCATTTCCTCTCCCCTTACCCCTTTCCCCAAAATTGTCGTATTTGGGTTATTCATTATAGGATGGGACAGGAAGGAAATGACGTCAAGATTAATGTTCGAGAAACTGTAAGAGGGGGAAATGGGTGCAGCAAACCGTATTAGGGGGTTAATGACAGCAGCTGGACCCCTGGAGGAGGCGGGGCAATTGCCGGTCGCCATCGAGATCGTCAACATAACATGATCATTATCGGCGGCAGGGTGACACGCATAACTAGTGAATGGTCGATGATGTTTTAATGAGACCTGTGACTGTAATTCGGCGGGCGGACTTCAGGCTCATTTCATTTTTGTTAGGGGTTAGGTAAAGGTCTCTCTCTTCCTACCCCCCGTCCCCCTCTATCCTTTCATATCGGTGTTTGCGGCCAATTTTAACGACCTTAACGACTACTGATAGCGACCAGGTAACGTTAACAATGGTTGGTGATGTTGACCAATTAACGGAAGTTGAAAGAACGCAGACAGGACTTCTGACCGACGGAAGTGTGTGTGAGAGAGAGAGAGAGAGAGGAAAGGGGTGAAAGAGGAAGTTGATGAATAGGGGAGAGGCGACTATCGGAAGGGGGAGAAGAAATTCGGAACAAAATTATAAAGTTAAAGCTGCAAGAAAATGGTGGGTTCCCAAAATGATGTGGCCTCCAAATACTATGCAGACGAACGAGAGGTCATCGTCCAACCACTAGGGCATCATCTTACAACTCTTCAACAAATCTCTCTTGTGTCCCAAAGCTAAGCGACTCCTAACCATCTCTCCCGCCTATGGTAGGGTCGGATACCCATCTTGCCCCTTTCAATGCACACACGGGTGATCTATTGGTTAGTATTTTTCCCCAGCCGGCTGCCGACCAAAGCTGCAATCCCTATGCTTATTTATCGTCGGTCTACTGTTCGTTGGGGCACTTCGCCGACGCCGGGGGGGGGGGGCGAGCTCCTACACCTAGGAACTTTGCCTCATCTACCCGCTGCATAGTAGAGAGGGTTCTTTTTACGTGCAAATGCCATCGTACACCACTTGGGACCTCGGTTTTACTTGTCATCCAAAGGAAGGCACGCACAGCGCGCCTCTCTCTCTCTCGCCCCGAAAGAAGCCAACCCACCTCGGTCCAGTATCGAACCTAGAACCTCTGGCGCGGTTATCGAGTACGCTAACTATTGCATCACCGATGCGGGAAAATCTCATGTATCCCAAAAGGATAAAATTGGGCACCCAACCCTGCCGTCCATAGGCGGGAAGGGGAGCAGTGATTATGATGATTGTCTTTCAACTTCTGATTAATGCACGTCCCTTCGTGGGGAGCGGCGAATTGCGTTGGACACACCAGTTCTCGTCTGATCACTGAAGTTAAGCAGCGCAGCCCTAACTAGTACTGACATGGGTGGTCGCTTGGGAAAACTGGGTACCGCTAGTGTCCAATAATCGTCGCATTAGTGTGGTGTCTACGCAGCTTCTGCATTAGAACTACACAGTGGACGGGGCTCTAATGACCTTGTAATTGAAGGGCCCTAAAACAGCAACAAACAAACGACAACAACACGTCTCTTTGTCGTCATTTCTCGAATGAAGGTTCGCTTCTCGGTGGCAAAAATTTTGCACTGCGTCTATTTCGGAATTTTTTCTCTTAACCGAGAGGGATTCTGGATTCATTTAATGGGTTGGGGAGTTAGCCAAGCAGCCATAACAGGATGAACCCTTAGGAGGCTGCTCACGGGAGTTGCGTTGGACACACCAGTTCCCGTTAGATCACTGAAGTTAAGCAGCGCACACCCGCATCCATACCAACTTGGGTGGTTGGTAAAGAACGTTGGGTGCTGCAAATTAACCCTCTTCCTCCTCCTTTCACCTACCTCCTCATCTCCCGCGGGCAGCCTCCTAAGGGGTTGACCTGTTATGGCTGCCTGGCTTACACCCCAACCCACAAACTAATCAAAGATGAGGAGGTAGGTAGTAGACATAGGAGAGGAGAACTTTGCAGTACCCAACGTTTTATACCAACCACCCACGTTGGTACTAACGTGGGCTTGCACTACTTAACTCCAGTAATCTCACGAGAACTGGTGTGTCCAACGTAACTTGGCTGCATTGGTTTGCGTTGGACACGCCAGTTCTCGTTTGATCACTGAAGTTAAGCAACGCAAGCCCAGTTAGTACTGACATGGGTGGTCGCTCGGGGAAGCTGAGTACTGCTAATACCCAATAATCGTCGCATTAGTGTAGTGTCTGTGCAGTATATGCATTAGAACTATGCAGTGGACGGGTCTCTAATGACCTTGTAGTTGACGGGACTTTAAACTCCAACAAACAACAACAGCAACCTGGCTGCACAGGGGTGTCGGACTTGTCCATTGGGCCGTCTTCCTTTCCTCATCCCTCACTTTTAAGTAATGTAATAACTAGAAAAAAAAATATTGACCTGATCAGGTGGTCAGGCTGTTCACCTGGCAGAAATTGCCCGAGGAAAACGCTGGGTATGATGCTCTCCCTATGTCTTCCCCCTCTCTTCCCTTACGGCTCCTACGTCTATCACCTACCCAGCGGACGGTGGAGAGATGTTTTTTTTTTATTAGCGTCCGAAGAAGAAAACTAGCATCGGACACGTAATCATTTGACTGTAATCATTGACCCGTTGTTAATTTTGAGGGGTATGGGAGTTGAAAAATTCCTTAAATTTAACAATCCGGAGGGGTGGGCATAATTATGATAATACTGACCTGTAGATAGTGGTTACCTTCTCGGGCTTGCGCGTGCACTGATTTTGAATATTATTTTAAAATGGGGGGGGGAAATTTTTAAGTACTCGTTTCATGCACCTGCGCATCTAGGCGTGTCTCTGGAGGTGTGACTGTGGGAGGGGGGGGAAGAAAATAAAAGGGTTATTTATAATGTTGTTGTCTTTCCTGTTACATCCGGACGTACTTCTGCTTGACGGATTCCGTAGAAGAAGAAGAAGAAGAATTATTTGGATGAGTTACTTCCTAGGAAGAGGAAAGAGGAGGGACTCCTGTGCCATGTCGCCCTGGTTTCCTTTCTTCCGGGACCTATATGCATGCGATTCGGTGTTGGTTGGTGGCATCAATGAAGTGAAAGGAGAGTGGTGCAGTGGGATGTGAAGGTACATTGGTAATAGGGTGTGTATTGGGGTGGGGGTTCAAAAGAAAATGGAGAGCCCTGGGGCTCGCCGTTTTGGTATTTGAGGATACTTTTTCTCTTCTCCATGGATCGATAAATGTAAACGGCAACGCATCATTTTCTCACAGTTGTCTCTTACGAGTTAAAATAGTTTTTTTTTTAGCGTGGGGTGCAGGGAGGAGTGGTAGAGGGGTGGTGGACGAACATCGACAAGAAGGACGGCCAATTGGCAGAGGAGGACAACAAAAGGGAAGGTCAAGGTCAATGATATCCGTAAACTTGTAAAGAAGGCAAATTGGTTAATTTGATGGAAGGGCGTGGATCCACTGACAATGAAACATCTGAAGGCAACCAATTTGTATGTCCTTAATAAGTGAGGAGAGGACGTAGGAACATTCCTACCAAAAATGTCCAGTGAAATTGTGGGGGGGGGGGGGGGCACTAGTTGAAGACGATGTTCTCGGCGCTATCCCTGTCATCTCGCCCAGTCGACTTTGGCAGGAAAAAACGGTGTTTTTCTTGCACTATTGACGTAACGTGCTCGACTACTGCGTCGGTGGGTTCTGATTCGATACTGGGTCGAGGTGGGTTAGCTTTTTTTTTACCTAGAGAGAGAGACCCACCCCAGTACGCCTTTCGTCGGATGGGGTGTAAAACCGTGGATCCCGTGCGATGTGTACCATGCCATTTACATGTAAAAGAACCTTCTCTACTATGCAACGGGGGGAGTGGCGAATTATGTTGGACGCACCAGTTCTCGTGTGATCCCTCAAGTTAAGCAGCGAAACCCCAGCTTGTACTGACATGGATGGCCGCTTGGGAAAATTGGGTACTGCTAATACCCAAAAATCGTCGCATTAGTGTAGTGTCTGTGCAGTCTCTACATTAGAATTATGCCGTGGACGGGGTTCTAATGACCTTGTAGTTGAAGGGCCCTAAAGCACTGACAAACCGAAAGGAGCCAGTACCAAATGGGAATTCAGCAGGTAATAATAACACATATATCCAGAGCCGGCTCTAGGCTACAGTACACAGGGCACAAACCAGGGGAGGGGGTGCTTTGTGCTGAAGAATTGGCTTAGGGGCGCTGTAGACCCTGGGAGCGGCGTATTGCGTTGGACACTAGTTCTCGTCTGATCGTTGAAATTAAGCAACGCAACCCCAGCTAGTACTAACATGGGTGGCCGCTTGGGAAAACTGGGTACTGCTAATACCCAAAAATCGTCGCATTAGTGTAGTGTCTGTACAGTCTCTGCATAAGAACTATGCTGTGGACAGGGCTCTAATGACCTTTGTAGTTGAAGGGCCCGAAAACACCATCAAACAAATACAAACTATGCAACGGGTAGCAAAAGGAACTTCTAACCCTATTTCCCACCTATGGCAGGGTCGGGTAACCATCTGGCTCCACTGAATGGACACAAGGGTGATGTATTGGACGGTGTTTTTCCGCAGCCTCTTACTGACCAAAGCTGCAATCTCTATGCTTATTTATCGTCGGTCTACTGTTCGTTGGGGCACTGCGCAGACGCCAGGCGGAGGGCAAGCTCCTACACCTGGGAATTTTGCGCCATCTACCCGTTGCGTCGCAGAGAAGGTTCTTTGACGCGCAAATGACATCGTACGTCATACAGGACCACGAAGGAAGGCGCACCCGAGACCTTCCCTGTCGCCCGAATGAAGCCAGCCCGCCTCGATCCAGTAACGAATCTGTAACCACTGGCGTAGTAAATCGAGCACACTGAGACGGGTCTTATTATGCAACGGGTAGATGAGGCAAAATTGGAAGGTGTAGAAGCTTGCCCACCCCCATTCCTGGTGTCAGTGTAGGAAGATTGCCCCAATGAAATGCCCCAAGCATAAGTGTTGCAGCTTTAGGTCGGCAACCGGGGGAAGGGGTGTAAAATTAGCGTCCCAGTGAATCCAAAATGGGTACCCCCGACCCTGCCCATAGATGGGAAAAGAGGTTGGTTAGTAGGAGCTTCACTGTTTTAATGGGTATTAAAGGTTTAGAACTTAAATGTAAGTTTTAGGGAGAAAACAGGAAGAGCGTAGAGTGAGGGGGTGTCGATTATCTCACCCCTACCTTCCGCTCCCACACACACATTATGCTGTCTTGGGACGCTGAGAGTGTTTTGTTTGGTTAAATATATGACAACTGAAGCTGCCTGCCTGTCGCTAGGGGACATTTTTTTTTTTACCGACTGTAAATCGGTCGGTAAGATTTGTAGGAAAAGTTATGAAGTCTGGGAGGAGGGCTACAGATGCTACTTCACAGCTGTTTTTTGTTATGTTGGGGGATTTGTCTTCCTACGGGCTCTTTTGTTGAGAGTTGGGTCGTTATCGAAGTGAATAAAAAAAGAGGCGATTCAGACTGATGAGTGGATGTGCGCAGCTGCGCCGTTAAGTTGCCTGTGGTGGAGGGGACCGGAGTTCTCTAGGGTATTTAGTAGGAGCGCTGTTGTTGCCGCGTTCTCTTTCATGCCATTGTGATTTTTATAACCAAGAAGGAATCTTTTTTAGTTGTTGGTGCCCTAACGGGTTGTTATTATTATTACAAAGTTGCATTTCTTAGTATTTTTTTGAAGGAAAGAAAAAAACTGGGCAACAGCGGCGATGATAAAGGCGGAAGACAAACTACGAAATGGCGATGACAGCCGCCAGAATCACGATCTAGAAATAGTTTATGCTTACGATTTCAATTTACTGTATTTGGAATTTCGTTCTGCCTGCCATCTGGTAATCACAAACTACACTTCCGATTTGTTTATTACGTTTAATGTCTGCTTTCTCACTCAACTCCTAGAAGTTATTAGTCTGTCGATACCAGGTGAGGGATGCGAACTCTCGTACATTTGATGGATTGATGATTAAGAAGCTAAATATGATTGAGATGGATGACGGATTTAACTACTACTAGTACACTTATGCCTGGTTCCGTATACCCACGCGCTAACGCTATTACCGTTGTAACAGACGACACAACACAAAAAATGGTGACGTCACACTGCTACTTGGGGCGCCGCAGAGCAGCTATGCGTAACGGTAGTTGAGTTGACCAGTGGTCGACTCACATAGCGTCACGCTGCGGTTTGATTGGCTGGTGGTTGAGCTGTCTGCTTGAAAAATGGCTTGAGATATGACGGCGGCATGCGGTGACTCCAAATACAGCGCTGCACTTAAGGAATTGCGCTGGCGGTCCTTCACTACGCACTAGCACAAAACGTCATCAAGATGTCATCAGTGGCGACGGGATTAGCGTTGAAGCGTGGTGATACGGAACTAGGCATTACTAACGCTACCTCTGCGCCTTGGGTTTCGTCTAGCGTAGGAGTTCTCAACCCTGTGCCCGCGGGTGCGTATGCGCCCGTGACCTGATTTATCTGCGCCCGCCCCTATTTTGTCAAACCTCAGTAAAGAATAAAAAAAAGCAACTCCCTAACCCTTTTCCCGCCTACGGCAGGGTCGGGTACCCATGTTGTCCCTCTGAATGGACACAGGGCGATCTATTGGTCATAGTTTTTTTCTGCAGCCGGTTGCCGGCCAAAGCTGCACCCCTACCCTTATGATTTATCGTCTGTCTAGTATTCGTTGGGGAATGCTACCGACGCCAGGGGGCGAGCACCTACACCCGGAAATTTTGCCTCATCTACCCGTTGCATAGTAGAGAGGGTTCTTTTACGTGCAAGTGCCATCGTACACCCACACGGGACCTCGGTTTTACTTCTCATCCGAAAGAAGACACACTCGCGGCCTCTCTCTCTCGCCCGAAAGAAGCCGACCCACCTTGGTCCAGTATCGAACCTAGAACTACTGGCGCAGTTGCCGAGGGTGCTAACCACTACGCCCCCCGGCGAGTTCAGCCCCAGTAAAAAATATGTTTAATAATAATTGCTCTGTTACACTAACGGGTTGGGGAGTAAGCCAAGCAGCCATAACAGGCCGAACCCTTAGGAAGCTGCTTGTGGGAGAGGAGGCGGTAGGTGTAGGGGATGTAGGAGAGGGGAAATTTGCAACACCCAACGTTCTCTACCAACCACCCATGTTGGTACTAATGTAGGTTTGCGTTGCTTAACTTCAATGATCTCACAAGAACTGTGTGGCCAACGCAACTTTGCCTTAAATTTCATTTTACTCAGTGACCGGAAACCAAGAAAGCTGACAACAGCGAAAACATAAAAAATGGCGGGCATCACCAAGATGGGTGATAGCGGGTCAAGATTCAGCCTAACCACAGATTCCAGACGAACCTTTATCTGGAGAGAACCTGAGACCCACTACCGCCTGTCAGCGGTACCGCCTGTACCGCCTTAAATGTCAGCGAAAGGGAGCATTGGTGTGGCAGTTGTGGGCAGGCACTACGTTGGATGGCCGCACTCCACGGGTTCGACACTGGCCCCCTGACTGGTTAGAGGTGCAGAGAGATCGTAGAGCCTTATATGCGACTTATCAGGAGTGTAGTAGGTTCTCAGTTCCTCTTTATGGGTGACAATGCTCGTCCAAATAGGGCCGAGATGGTGGTTGAATATCTTCAAACTGAGGGCATCCTGTTGAGCATATCTGGGATGCATTTCGGAGGGCAATTTTGCTCTTGGAGCCCAGAGAGTTGGAAACCCCTGGTCTAGCGATTGAACTCTGAAAGCTTAACATATGGCGGTCAGGAGACTAGCTAGATAACCAGCACAACGTCATTGTCCGAAATACGTGTGTGGTCAAGTAGGTACTGTATATGAAGTGGTAAATGACCCTGGACATTTAACTTTTATGGTATTACGTGTTTGAGTGAAATGAAAAGTTTTCCGATTATTACGCGTGAAGTCGTTATTTAATTTTGTATTAAGAAAAGGTGTTGAGGGGGTGTGGGTGTGACGCTATGAAATTATAATGAGGCTATTTATATTTAGAAGGACGTGTACGCGAGAGGACTGTGGTCATTTTGTTAATGACCTGCTGCTAACTTAAACGCTACATAACTGAAGGACTTTCTATTATTGCGAGTGAGAGAAAAAAATTAGATAGGGAAGCCATTTTTTGTGACGTCACACCGCATGGAACGTGACGTCCTTCCTTTTTTCTGGGAAGGAACGACTGTGGTGTGTTGGGGACATTCATGTTGTACGGACTTCATTCAACATATGACATATTCAGGTGAAGGTAAAGCCCTGTTCCTGTGTGGTGCGCTCGACGTCACTGCTGCACGGCGAAAGAACCCTTTCTTTACATTATCGTCATTATACCTTTACCCCGCGTGTGATAAGGTCTGGTCTGCGAACACACGGTCACACAAGGTCCCCATCCACATGTACTCCACACTAAAAAAAGGAACTTTTTATACAAGGAGTGAAATGTACGTGTTGATTGGCAAGTTTTCCAATTATAGGAGCTCATTGAACAAAGTTGTTCCTCCCCTAACCAAAAGAGTAGGTCCACGATTCAGTCGATAGCCGGCAATGTAAAACACTGTACAGGATTCATCCATGTGTTCTCGGTTTCAACGGGACAAATGGCTACCAGGCCCTGTTGTAGAGGCCAGAAGGTTCGTATATTAGTGATGTCGCCATTATCTGTCATGTTTTTTTTAAACGTAAGTTTAATGCATGTATTTAGGCCAACTTTCCGGTTGGAGGAAGTGTGGAAAGCATGAAGTGGAATGAACCCAGAAACCCCTTATAGAAGTTCCCCTTCCTCTATTTCAAAATCTATCATCATCATACCCTTATCCCGCCTGTTGCAGGGTCGGGTCTGCCGGTCCACTGAACATTCTTTGACTGGGGGCACCCCAACCAGGTATCTGGAACCTTAGAAAATATTGGCCAAGTTGGCTAATTGGGGGATGCCGGCCTACCCCGCTGTTCCAACACCGCATTATACAACCAAAATAGAAATTTTTGGCAGTCCCTCTGGCTTGTCCCTCTGAGTGGACACAGGGCGATATATTGGTCATAGTTTTTTCTGCAGCCGGTTGCCGACCAAAGCTGCACCAACACCAGGAGGCGAGCTCCTAAACCTGGAAATTTTGCCTCATCTACCCGTTGCGTGAAAGTGCCATCGTACACCCACACGGGACCTCGGTTTTACTTCTCATCCGAAAGAAGGCACACTCGCAACCTCTCTCTCTCGCCCGAAAGAAGCAGACCCACCTCGGTCCAGTATCGAACGTAGAACTACTGACGCAGTTGTCGAGTGTGCTAACCACTACGCCACCGCGGCGGGTCCTCTCCTTCCTCGGACTGAAATCCGAAAAATTTCTAGGCATAGAGACCAACTTAAATCAGCCAAACTGTGAGTCAGTCTTACCTTGACTCGATCCCTTAATCGTATAGTTTTAAGTTTATTTATAATGGCACATAAAAATTTGAATGTGCGCATGCGTTGTGAACTGTTTTTTTTGGCAATGACGTCAACATTATTAGAACGTTGAAAAATTCTATCCCTCCCCTTCAACATTCCATACTTTGTTCCTTTTTTCTTGATGCTGATGATATGTTGGAGCGTTGTAATTAATGATCGGAAATCTGCACGTGCATTTTGGAAGGGAGGCGGAGCGAAAGCGCGAGAGCGTATAGAAGAACGTGGTGGTTAAATGGCGGTGGTGTTTTCGAAAAATTTTGTTGTGCATCTTTTCGTTAGGAAAAAATGTAAGTTTTAGACCTCTTGTTTTTCTACTTTCCCTTCTTGCATTACTAATTTTTGTCACCCACCTCATCCTTTTTAATCTCCATTCTGTTACGAAGGGGGGGAGTGGCCTGTGTTTTCTCTTTATTGTTGTTATTCTACCTGTGAGGAGGAGATCGTTTTATTGTCCATTCCGGTCACGTTTCAAAAATGGTGAAATCGTGCGCCTTATTATTAGTATCGTTAACCTTGATGAGAGTCGTTTTGAAATTCAACCGTTTTCGATTAAACATCGTGAGAATTTCTTATTGTTGAACCGTGAAATAGTATATTGTTATGAGCTTAATGTAGTGTTTAGGTACATGTGTCGAGCGCCCTCTACTGGTCAGAGGGGTTTCTCCTCACTGGGCTATGTTGATTTTCAAATGCGGAAGTGACACGGTGCTGCTGATGCAACGGAAAGATGCCGAACATAGGTCACTTGTCCCTTGACCCGACATCGAGGCATATCTTGGTTTAGTAAAAATACCGAGTAGACTTGGATTTGTTGTTGTTTGTTGGTGTTTTAGGGCCTTTCAACTACAAGGTCATCAGAGCCCCGTCCACATTGTAGTTCATATGCAGGGACTGCACAGACACTACACCAGTGTGACGATTTTTGGATACTAGCGGTACCCAGTTTTCCCAAGCTGCCACCCATGTCGGTACTAGCTGGGGTTGCGTTGCTTAACTTCAATGATCAAACGAGAACTGGTTTTGTAGACTTGGATATGACCAGTGGCGTCACTAGGGGGGGTGCGGGCCGCACCGAGTGACACCACTCACACCATGAGAAATGGGGTGATACCAAAGCAGAAGAAGCGGCTTTTTTTTTCGGGAGAGAGGGAGGGGGTGACATCATGGTATCACCGCACCGGATGATGCCAACCCTAGCGACGCCACTGGATCATATGACCCATAGAATCAATGGGGGATGGTTGAAGTGGAGTCCTGTGTGATAGGAGGACCCAATCAAGTTGAAGGGGAAGTTTTACAGGGCAGTGGTTAGGCCAGCTATGCTAGTGGGAGATAGGCGGTAGTGGAGGGCTAGAACTCGCAGACCCGACCCTGCCACTGACAGGATAAGGGCGCGATGATGATGATGATGATGATGAGTAGTAACACCGAGAATTTTAAATTGGCGTACCTGAGTAGGATGAAGTTGAAGGTCCCAAGAAGACCCCTTCTTTACCGTTCCTCAGACGGCCTTCCCATTGCCTTAATTAAGATTGCATTGCCTACTTCCCGTCGACGGGACAGGAAAGGAGTTAGGTTTGTTTGTTTGTTTGTTGGAGTTTAAGGTCCCATCAACTACAAGGTCATTAGAGACCCGTCCACTGTATAGTTCTGATGCAGAGACTGCACAGACACTACACTAATGCGACGATTATTGGGTATTAGCAGTACCCAGCTTTCCCGAGCGACCACCCTTATCAGTACTAACTGGGCTTGCGTTGCTTAACTTCAGTGATCAGACAAGAACTGGTGTGTCCAACGCAACTCGCCGCTCCCCCAAGGAGTTAGGGGTACCAACTATCACCACTCCATTCCCTCTATAGCATCCCATTTTTTGTTTCTACTTCCTTCTCGGATGGTAGAATTTCTGGAATGTTCTGGTTTTTGGACGGATCGCCTCGGTAGCCGCCTGTTGGGTACGGGTGTGGTCGATTTGTTAGGTTGGAGGTAGGGGAGGGAACACGGACAGAGTGCTTTTTTGATAACTTTCGCCCTTCGTTTTAAGATAAAGGTGGATGAAATCTTGAACGAAGTAACGTTATCATGGTATTGACCTTGTAATTGAGGAAAATTTGTAGTTTTGATCTGAAATTTTTAAAATGTGTTATCAATTACTGACGTAGGTAAGTGGCGCGCGTGTTTCCTTGCCTAACGGCCGCTAGGTGCGCGCATTGGCCCGCGACGTTGACGAGTTTGCTATAAGATGAAAGTTGAGGTGGTAGTTAGGGCGTGAGCCTTTTTTAAGGGGCTACCTAAAACGGTTCCGCCCACCCTTCAGATCTCCGTAGTATGGGCGATGCTTTATTTCTGACACTTGTGTCCTGTTCGGTGACGTTAGAGGAAAGGGATTGGGGATAGGCCCTACCCAGTGGGGTCAGGAGATGGGACATGTAGGTCGTGAATGGGGCAGGAAGGAGATGGAGGATGATGGTGGTGTGTGTGTTGTCTTAAATCTCATTTCGGGATTGCCATAAATTGGAATTGCTGCTTGGTGTTTGCCTCATCCCAAGAATTGCGTCCGTCCTTTTCTCCCATCTGGACTCGCCCACACACCTCTCTTCTCCATCTTCCTTAACCCCTTTCCACACCTACCCGTTTATAAAGTTGTTGCAGCATTGGATGATGATGATAAAACGGGAGTTGTTGTAGGGCAGATAGGGAGTGGTTCAGGTGGTGTGGGCAAGATGGTATAAAAGAGGTGTGGTGGGGTCATTTTGGATCGAGATTGATGCAGTGGATTTGTGGTTGATGGATGGAGTCGTGATGACGTCATCGTCATATGGGCGCCGCTGTTTATTGCTGCTTGGCCTCGATGGAGATGTTGCAAAAAAAAAAGGGGTAAACGTCTGGTGGTGGTAGTAGTAGTGCAGAGTTTAGGGTGAGGGTGTGTGTGTTATGACTTCTGGGTGGGCGTATTACTATCCGATTTTTTTCTTGACGCCCTCTTCTCCTCCTCCTCTTTTTCCTGAGTTGTCACGTCACATGCACTTTCAGCTTCCTACCATCTTCGGACATGATGAAATTCACCTGGTGAACCAATTGAGTCTTTTAAGACATCTTATTTTTAAGAGAGAGAAAGAGAGACTGAGATGGTGACCTTGGACTCATCATCTTATTACTGTGATATACTTGAGATTTTTCTTGTGGTCATCCTAGTGAACAGCGAGTGACCACCATAGGCGGGGGAAAAACGTCTAATATGACTAACTGATGGATGACCCTTCTGCGTTTCGTAATGGGGTAGATTGGTGCTTTGTCAGCGCCCATCATCTCTTTAGACGGGGATGGTGAATGTGAGGTTTTCCCCAACTCTTCTTTTTACAATCCACCCCCCCTTCCCAAAATTCTCCCAATTACCACCTCCTCCCTCCTTAGAAGTCCAGTGCCTTAGTGGTTGAATGACGAAATTAAGTGTGCAATTGTTGTTGTCGTCCATCCATGCCCGTTGACATGGTAACACGAGATTATATTTTGGTTAGTGTCTTAGGAGAAAGGGAAGTAAGGAAAGGGGAGGCCTCGGTGGTGTGTACTATCCAGGGCATAAAATAAGGGGCTGGGGAAAGGTCTGAAGGACGCGCTACTCTGAACGAGACTTTCTTTTTTTTTTTTAAAAAAGCACCCTTCCTTCCCAATCCCAAACTGTCCATATAAAGAAATCTTTTCTCATCTTTCTTGGCAGCTGAATTAAGATTCAAGTTGCATTCCAGGGTTGCATTTTTATGTAGGGATAGGGGGATGAGGATGCTCCCACCCTGTGTGTTTTAGCTGGATGCTGCCTGCCCCGGTTTTCCAGACTGCTGTTTGCAGTAATGGGATGGTTGTGAGATTTCCTGGAAGCCTGATGATGTTGCTGAAGATGACAATGGATTGCTGTTGTCTGGAATTGAAAGGTGGTTGGTGGATACTGATGGGACAGAAGCAGAGAGGGACGAGGGAGGGAGGGGGATCTGTCTCGCACACTATTCGTTTTTTGTTCAAGAGACAAAAAAATTTTTTTATTGCTACATATTTACTATGTAGTGTGGTGCTTTCTTTTTAAAAGGCTTGCGTTAGCGTTTATTATTCGTCGTCATTCCCTTAGTTTTAATATTAAAATTGCAACGTTTGCAAGCAACTGTTTCTAAGTACCTGACAAACTCAATTAAAATAAATATCCGCGGCTGGGAAATTACATTATACTCCAAGCGGAACTTGGTTTTTTAATATCTATGTTATGGAGGATGAGCTATGATTATTACAATATAAACTTCCAGCGAGTGAGCGTAGGAGAAAGAGGGCACTTTTACGCCACCGTATATCATTAATATTTACTGGTGCATATATGACGGATATGGGAAATGAAGTTAATTGGCGCTGCAGTCGATTTTTAAAATTGTCCTCCTTCTATTTCAGCAATTCCTAAACCTTTCGCCGCCTATGGCAGGCTACCGACCAAAAGCTGCTTTTTGGGTGGCTTGTTGGCATCTTAGGGCCCTTCAACTACAAGGTCATTAGAGTCCCGTCCACTGCTTAGTTCTAATGCAGAGACTGCACAGACACTACACTAATGCGACGATTTTTGGGTGTTAGCAGTACCCAGTTTTCCCAAGCGGCCACCCATGTCGGTATTAGCTGGGGTTGCGCTGCTTAACTTCAGTGATCAGACGAGAACTGGTGTGTCCAACGCAATAAGCCGCTCCTTGCCAAAGCTGCAACTTCTATGCTTATTTATCGTCGGTCTACTGTTCGTTGTGGCACTCCGACGTCGGGGGGGGGGGGGGGGCGAACTCCTACACCTGGACACATTGTGCTCATCTGCGACGCGAAAATACCATTGTATGCCGCCACGGAACCTCGGTTTTACTTCTCATTCGAAGGAAGGCGTACTCGGGGCTTCTGTTTCTCGCACGAAAGAAGTCAACCCACCTCCGTCCAGTATCGAACCTGAAACTACTCGGGCAGTAAATCAAGCCCACTACGTACTGCACGGGTAGATGAAGCAAAATTCCCAGGTGTAGGAGCTCGCCGCCTCCTCCCGTGGCGTCGGTGGAGTGCCCAAAAGAAACAGTAGACCCGAGGATAAATAAGCATAAGGTTTGTAGCTTTGGTAGGCAGCCGATTGCGTAAAAATACCGTCCAATAGTTCGTCCATGTGTCCATTCAGAGGGACAGAAATGGGTACCCCCACCCTGCCATAGGCGAGAAAAAGGGTTAGTAGTTGCTTTTACTTTTTTGTTCTGTGTGTGTAAAGAAATGTAATTGTCTCTGCCTACCAATTGAAGTAGGTGGGTTAGTTTCACCGTCTCCCGTTAGGCGACGTTGGTGACTCGGTAATACTTCACTCCTGTTTCAATGGTTTTTGGTTCAATCCTGGGTGAGACGTTTGTTTCGGTTATTTAACTTAAGCTTCTGTTGTGCTAAATGCCATTTACTAGGTCGATTTGTTTGTTTGTGATTATGGGGCCGCAACTACTGTGGTTAGTTATGAAGGCCCAGAAATGTCATTCAGATCGTGGTGGGGATGTAAAGTACCGTCCCACCATGGTGACATCTAGATGGGAGAAAAGGAGGAGGAGGATGTGAACTCGTGTACATCACATGTCAATTTTGCCGATCTCTGATTGTTATAACAAACGTAATAAAGAAAGGGTTAAGCACGCGTGGGGGGAGGGGGATATGGCAGCATTGATCTTGGCATCGATTCCAATTTTAGGAAACTGCTAATTGAACTGTCGATGTGGCGATAAAAGGATATTTTTAAAGACAGGTGGGAGGGAAGGTCGAGCTGGGTGATGACCATTCATGTCGTGGCTGTTCCAGAGTCCACATCACACTATTGTGGGAATAGACCTGAAAGTAACGCAGCTTTACCTGTCAGACGGGGATTATAAGGTGCTGATTATAATGCCAGCCTAATTAGAGAGTTGGTTTTTTGTCCTGCCGTTAGACGGCGCTGTTGTATCCTGTTTATTTTTAAACAAAGAGGCGAATGAGGAAGAGACTGAAAGTGAAGGTGGTGAGATGCAACATTTCTCTCTCTTTCTTTCTGTCTCCCACCCCTCGTCTTTAGCTTACCTCCCTCCTCCTCCTCCTCCTCTTGACCATTCTTTCTTTTTCCAACCTCATTCCCTCCCCCCTTGACCTCTCTTTCCACTTTCTAATCCACTTTTCCTCCTCCAACTCCCAAGCCTTTTGAACTCATTACAAATGAAGAGGCTCTGTAATGTTATTATGCGTACTCATCGATTATGTATGCCTGGATGCCAGTATTGTTCGACTTGGCACGTGCAGATAGATACAGTATTATGCATCTCGTCGGTCGGGGTTCGAGCCCCCACATTCTCTCTCTCCTCTGTCTTATTGTTTTATTGAATAAGAGACAGATGAAATTATGTCAGTGCTAGAAATGGGTGGAGGAGAGAAAGAGGGAAAGGACCCCAATAACAGTAATGGAGGTCATGAGTCGTAGGGGTATTTCTTTGAAATTTTTGTGGTAGTGGTGGTGACCCTTTAAGATATCAGATTTTGCTCTAAGATATTTGTCTTATGAGAAACCACACCACCACCACCACCTCCTCCTCATCCTGCAGCTCTTATCCAGTTGTTGGTCGTCCTTCTTAATAAATTTTAGATATGAAAATTCCTTTTCTTGAATAATAATAATAATAATCTCGTCTTATGGCTGAAGAAAGAAAGAAAAAAAGACAAGATTGAGATGATGAATTTTGCCCCCCCCCCTCTCCTCGTCCCCCTTGCGCCATATTAATGACACAATGCCATGTCGCCATAGTAACTCCGTGTCGTTATGATGACTTGTGTGGGTAGATGGCGCAGTGTCCTTTTAATCTATTTTACCCACCACCCCTGTTTGTCACATCAACTCCCCACTGTTGTGGTCCGTCCCCCCCGGTTCTTATTTCTCACCCCTGCACTTACTCCTTTGTAAGGAGTAATCAAGGAAGGGTTGGTGTGAAATAAGACTGGAAGGGCAAGGAGGAGGGAGAGAGACTTCATCTCCCATTTTACGACCAGCAAGGGGGTGATTGCCTAGATGGCTTGGAATTTTGATATCCCATCCTGTATCCCCATCTAGCCCCTCCCTCCCTCCAACTTGATGTTATACAGCGTCAGCTTCCTCTTCCTCCTGTTCAAGAGGAACAACATTGGGGAGAGAGAGGTGGTGGCTGCTGTGTTATCTTCAGTCCCCCCATCTTTATACTCTTTCCCCTCCCCTCCAACGTAAATTATACAGAAATAGGTTACAACCATTTCTCCCCTACAACCCTTTGGAGGTCTCACATATCCTTCTCTCCTCCAACTGCTACTCTGATTGTTTAACATCGTTAAAGTAGTGTACTGTGTCAAATGCAATGTACGCTTCGAGGCGTGTACTCATTAAATTACGAATGACCCCCTCTCACCTCTTCTTCTCCTCCTTCAACCCTTCCCTCTCTACTTACCCTTTCTTGTTCAAAATTGGGGGGCGTGTGTAAGATGAAGCGCCGCCGACCTCTTCTTCGACCTTTTTTTTTTCCATATTTTCAAACGTGGGAATTTATGCCTGGTTCCGTATACCCACGCGCTAACGCTATTACCGTTGTAACAGACGACACGGAACACAAAATGGTGACGTCACACTGCTACTTGGGGTGCCGCAGAGCAGCTATGCGTAACGGTAGTTGAGTTGACCAGTGGTCAACTTACATAGCCTCCCGCACGTCACGCTGCGTTCTGATTGGCTGGCGGTTGAGCTGTCTGCTTGAAAAATGGCGGAGGATAATATAAGACATGACGGCGGCGTGCGGTGACTCCAAATAAAGCGCTGCACTTAAGAAATTGCGCTGGCGGTCCTTCATAACGCACTAGCACAAAACGCCATCAAAATGTCATCAGTGGCGACGTGATTAGCGTTGAAGTGTGGTGATACGGAACTAGGCATAACATACAGTACTTGAAGCGCCTGGAAGTGACGTAATTACGTGTTTTTTTTTTCCTTTCGTCACTTCCTCCTCATCGTTCCATTCCGTAGCATTTTATGCTCTCTGCTAAGCAACTCTTAACCCCTTTTCCCGCCTATGTTAGGGTTGGATACTCATTTTGTCCCTCTAAATGAGCACAAGGATGATATGTTGGATAGTGTTTTTCTACAGCTAGTTGCCGGCCAAAGCTGCATCCCCATGCGGGAATTCCACCGACGCCAGGGGGAGGGACAAGCTCCTACACGTGAAAATGTTGCCACTCAAATACCCGTTGCATAGTATAGAGGGTTCTTTGACGTGCAAATGCCCTCGTACACCACACGGGGCCTCGGTTTTACTTCTCATCCGAAAGAAGGCTCACTCGGGGCCTTTCTCCCCCGAAAGAAGCCGACCCACCTCGGTCCAGGAATCGAACTGATGTAGTTACTCAGCACCCTACCCACTGCGCCACCGAGGCGGGGTTTTTGAAATGTTCTCTTCGAATACCCATCTTTGTCCCTCTTGATGGACACATGGGCGATCTATTTTCAGTATGTTACACCTATGGGTTGGGTAGCCATAACGGGCCGAACCTTGTGGAGGCTGAGCGGCTTATTGCGTTGGACACACCAGTTCTTGTCTGATTACTGAAGTTAAGCAACGCAATCCCAGCTAGTACTGACATGGGTGTCCGCTTGGGAAAACTGGGTACTGCTAACAGCCAATAATCGTCGCATTAGTGTAGTGTCTGTGCAGTCTCTGCATAAGAACTAAGCTGTGGACGGGGCTCTAATGACCTTGTAGTTGAAGGGCCCTAAAACACCAACAAACCAAACTTGTGGAGGCTGCTCGCGGGTGAAAGGGATGTAGGAGAGGGGTGAGAACTGGTGTGTCGAACGCAACTCTGCCGCTCTCTGGATGGTATTTTTACGCAGCCGGCTGGTCGTCGGGCCACTCCATCGAGCTTCTATACCTGGGAATTTTGACCCCATCTACCCGTTGCATAGTAGAAAGGGTTCTTTAATGTGCAAATGACATGGTACACTACCACGCGGTCGGGCATCGGATTTACTTCTAATCCGACTGGGGGAGCATACATCGGGACCTCTGTCTAACCCGAAAAGAAAGCCAAACCCCCCCCCCCTCTTCAGTATCGAACCTAGAGGCACTTTGGCGGGCCTTTCTTCCTATTGCATCTTGGGAACTAAATCTTATTACTAAAGAATGAAGCGCTAGTACTTGACGACGTTGCTTTTTATAGCATTCCAATAATTTTAATGAAGTCATGGTGATGGTTCGAATGCCCCTGTTCGCTCTTGTGCACTGCGCCGCCTCCATGCGCGAAACTACATTTTTTTAAGGGTCGTCCACGTTTTTCTGTGACATTAGTGTGTCATACGGCAATTGAATATTATTTATTTGTAGATTGACATTTCGGTGATTGTTGTTGTTGCAGCTACTGGCAACCACGTGTTAGGTGTTAATGGTTGCGGTGAAGACAGTCATGCGTAGGCTTTGGTGAGAGAGAGAGAGAGAGAGAGAGAGAGAGAGAGAGAGTTCGGCGGTTCACCTCTCAGTTTTCGTAACTGGTGTCACCTATTGTTCAGCGATGCATTAAAATGATTTGTCAATCATTGCGAGGAGTTTAATAGGTCAAGCCATTAATTTCCAATGTAAAGCTGTGGTCGACAGCATGCTTTAACTTCAATCAAAGAGTTGGTTAACAGGAAGAGAGGTCCGAGGCACCTTCACACTGCCCCCACCACCTGCCTCCCAATTTTCGATTGACTGAGACTGTCCTTGAGTAATTTTCCTGATTGTCCCTCGTAACATTAAGTGACATCCCCGCTCCATTTTGCCGGCTGTGTGTGTTCATCTCTCTTTGGGAGGCACTGCGCTCCATTGCTTTCTTCAACGGCCCTGAGAAGATGCCCCTCCTCTTCTCTCCCTGATCTATTGTTGTTGGGTGGTTGTCCGTGAATGAGGACGGTAACGCCGGTGTGACCGGATGTAGCAACAGGATTTAAACGCTTTTGTTGTTTCGTTCGGACATTTGGGATGATGAGATAAAATGAGGCCGTTTTTTCCCCGATGGGAGAGACATAGAAATGGACGCTTTATATGAGAATCTTATTGATTTCGTTGTCCAGTTTCGTATGGTCAATTCCATGTCGTTGGTTATGATGCATCAATGTATTTTCCACCGGGGGTTAGAGACCTGAGAACCTACAGTACTTCTTTCTGCCAGTAGCCTTTTGACACTAAAGGAGTCCTGCAGCGCTATTTGGGACAGCAATGCGCTTGCGTGCTGATAAATTGCCAACTACTCACTGATTTTGTTTGAATTTTAACATTTAATTCAAGGCCATTGTTTCACAATGATCATAGTGTGAAATAAACCAGTTTTAATTACTAACCTGACAGTGTCTCCGTGGTGGTGGTGTCTGGGTAACATTTCGCCCGAAGGTGACGTCATGCATCCTGCATTTTCCTCAGATGCTGATTTCAATATGGAAAACAGCGGAAGTGAGACTAATGAAGTTATTTATTATTGGTTTACCTCTCTCAATATTTTGATAATGCTCCATCACCCCCCCCCACTCCCCCGCCAGGGTTTTGGATTAGTTGAAGAGAAGCGGATGGTAGATTTACACAGCCGGCTGCTAACCTAATGCCACTAGTACTTTCCAGGAGGAGGAAATGAACAATCACACCTTGAAAGGGTTTTTAAAAATGTACCTTGCACTTGTGACATCTACCCCCGGTGCAGTGGGCAGCGGGCTCGGTAACTGCATCAAGGGTTCTAGGATCGATACTGGATTGGTTTCTTTACTGGGCGAGAGAAAGAGAGAGACTCCGAGTGCGCCTTGATTCGGATGAGAAGTAAAACCGAGGTCCCGTGTGGTGTACAATGGCATTTGCACGTATATAAATGAGCCCTCTCTGCTATGCAATGGGAAGATGAGGCAAAATTCCCAGGTGTAGGAGCTCGGTGGATTGCCCTAACGATAAATAAGCAGAGGGGTTGCAGATTTGGACGGTAACTGGCTGCGGCAAAAATACTGTCCAATAAATCACCCTTGTGTCCATTCAGAGGACAAGATGGGTACCCGACACAGCCTTAGGCGGGAAAAGGGTTCGGAGTTGCTTTTGTGCAGTTGTGTGACATCGTAGACGTCGCAGAAGACTTCCGTTTCGCTTTGCAAAGAAACCATTCAGTTTGACCAGGATCGAACCGGCCATCATGGACTCATGAACATGCATCCTTTCCACCGACAGTATAAATAATAATGATCACATTCCAATCGTCCCACTATGTGATATAAACACCCACCCCCTCTATGACTTCTCACGTGACAAACATTTTTTTTGGCCACTAGGTGTCTCTTTATCTGGTCACTTGTCACAATATTGACCAATGAAATCTGCGGGAAGGAAAATATGGAGTAGGAGAGAGAAAATAAAGATGTTATCGCTTATCCTGAGCTCCATCTGCCATTGTTTGGCATTTCTTTCGTGATGGCTATCGTCCTATTCTGAATTCATATATGAAATTGTGCTCTGACCCTCCGCCATCCCCTTTACCTCTTTTGTCTTCTTCCCTCTCACCCTCCTGTTATCCTCTGCTGTTGTCCATTTTTCACTCTGTCTGACTCGCGCTGTGTTATTAACCCATCTGTTTTGTCACCATCTTGACCCTTAGCCACGCCTTACTGTTGTCGCCATTTGTGACAATAATGTCCCTCTCGTCCGTGTCCCCTTACTCCCATCTACGCACCCCACCTCCCTTCATTACCCCATATGCCACAACTATTTGTACGTGCTGTGTGGCGTTCATACTAAATGACGTGACCACTAAAGGCGGTGATTAAAGGAGGCGGTGCTGGCCATGATGGCGTTGGTTGGGATTGTCACGCTCTTCTACTTTGAAGCTGCCATTTTTATGTTATGTTACACTAAGGCAAAGCGACTAACAGCTACTAACCCTTCTCCCGCCTGTGGCAGGGTCGGATATCCATCGTTGTCCTTCCGGATGGACACACGGGCGATCTGTTGGACGTTATTTTACGCAGGCGGCTGCCGCTCAAGCTTTCAACCCTTATGCTTATTTATCGTCGACCTGTTGTTCGTTGGGGCACTACCGGCCCCAGGGAGGGACGAGGTCCTAACCTGGGAATTTTGCGACATTTCCCCTTTGCATAGTAGAGAGGGTTCTTTTACGTGCAAGTGACTATACACCACACGATAGGACACCAGCTTTACTCTCCTCTCGCGCCCGGTAAGGAAGGCAACCTACTGCGTCAGTGGTTTCAGGTTTGACACCTGGAACCACTGACGCAGCAATCCAGCACACTACCTCCTGCACCAATGAGGCGGGTCTTTTATGTTCCACTACGGATCGTCCACAAATTTCGTGTACCAAGGACCGTTCTTGAATTTAGTGTATAATATGTGTACCAAAGTGTCGGGAGTGGCTGTGCAGTGGTTAGATCTGTACAGTGGACGGGGCTGTAATGACCACTGTAGTTTTAGGACCCGAAAACTCCAACAAATCAATCAGTGCCAGTGTCCACGGCAATGACAATTAACCCTTTTTTTACGTGGAAAATGTTTAGGTCTGACAAAAAAAAATCCCAAGCGTAAAAGCTCGCAGTCTTCGCTTTCTTGTCTCCCTTAGTGGCGGTAAATAACCTTCATAGGTAGGCCGACGATCTGGTTATTGACCTTTTTGTTCTGAACTGAGTTGACAGACTGACGTTTACTTATCTTGGCGGAATGCGGAAAGAAATTGCTGATCTTGGCTGGAATTGAACCTGCGTGACAAACATCGACTTCTCAATCGTTTTTAGATGTAAATACACGTGTGAGCACTGCAGGGAATCATGTTTAAGGTTCGGTTGACGCATTCACTGTGATACTTACTGTATGTTGATGGCCCGGAAGTGGGAGAGAGACAAGGATGCTGACTGAGCTCGCCTAGGGAGAGCTCTATACGAGAGCCATGTTTGGGACAAATATTTCTCGTAATGAAATTACTGGTTATTTTATTTGGCCTGGTGTATATCCAGGTGAGAGTGCATTTGCGCATGTGCAGTTCTAAGGATAGCTGATTCGGAGGACGACAAGGGGATTCTCAAAGGGATTCATTCTTCTGCTCCCATTTCTCTCTCCTCTCCCTTTTCCGCATAAATTACTCGTAGTTATCAAACGAAGGAAATGCGCAGCAACATATTTCTCCGCCATAAATTTCTGAATTCAAATTCGTATCATAAATTCTGAGATGTACTCATCGGATTCGTTAAAGCTGCTAAGGCGGCTGCAATTTCTTGTTTTTTTTATCGGCTAACGGATTTTGTGTGTGTGTATTTATTTATTGTAAATTAAATACTTACAAATTAGCTGTATTTCGCATCCTGTCGTCTCAAAGCTGGTTCTAGAAATGTATAAATATACAGTATTTTATCGTTACTTTTTCCGTTAATAGGGAGTTTTGTGTTCCCGTTACGGGAATAGAAAATACAGTATTGAATACGGGAAAATTGCAATTCGGTAGAAAACCTAAAAAGAGTTTGGCGGCTGATGCATGTAGATTGGTTGGTTTGATAAGGCACATGAGGATATGTGCTGGTGTGCAGATGGCGAATGAGAATAGGCACAAATAACAGAGTTTAAACACGTATTTATTAAATCTGGAGAAATCCGGGCTCGTCCTGCGGAACTACAGGCCCACGGTACACACTGCCCGAATATGTACAATGTCCAAATAATAGTAACTAGAACGCTGATGGAGAGGAGAATCCTGGCTGCGTAACTCTTACTGAGAGTGTCTGTCTGACTGTGTGTCACAGAGGAGAGACTGAGTGTGAGTGTCAATGGAATAGAATGGATGCTATTGTTTTAGCATCTATTCTTGGGTCCCTGACTAATTGCTAGATATTTTTAGCTTTTATTACCATCACCAAGTAGGAAAAGGCCGCTAAGTTGTGTAGGTCCATTGTTCTCCTTTATGACTGATTTTTCTAGGACCTGGTCCCTACA
>JAAFCE010009126.1:4327285-4342086 GCA_013389805.1 Trigoniulus corallinus
GTAGTTGAAGGGCCCTAAAACACCAACAAACAACAACAACTGCGGAAAAATATCGCCCATGTGCTAAATGGGTACCCGGGGAGAGCCTTAGGGCTTAGTAATTGTTTTGTTATTCTCACTACATTGGATCTGAGATAGGGTTGTGGTGATTTTTTTTAACAGAGGGCGTTGTATTACATATGTAGGAGTTTGTGATTACTTTGACGACAGGGTGAAGTGGGACGCAGAAGGAAGGGGTAGATAATTTTTAGGGAAATCCTAATGGTTATTGTTATTTGCTCGCCCGAAGGAAATGCGTATAGCTGTGAATTTATTTTAGTATTGTTCAATGTATTGTATTTGACTTCCGCCATTTTGAATTTAAGGACTACATAAATGTCTTCCGCCTTTCTCTTTGAATTTCCAATTTTTACCTCCATCCCCTCCGTCCTACTAATAATAGATCCACGTTGTTTTCACCAGGTTGTTTATTTTGGACTGCCACTCAACTTTTAATGTGGCATACTCATGATCTCAGGGTCGATACTGATTGAGGCCAGCAATTAATTTTTTTTTTTTTTTACGATTGAAAGCACCAATTGCCCCTTCCTTCAAGTGGGATGGTAAAGCCGAAGTCCCGAGGTCCATTATGGTTTGTATCATATCACCACTGCTCGAAAAGACCCTTCTCTACACGGAAAATCTGCAAAACTTCTAGGAGTTTACGAGCAAGCAATATGCCCTCCATCCTCAACCGGTGGCGAACCGGTCATTTCTTTTATTTGATGAGGTTTTAGGTACACGCTACTAAGTGAGCTATATTAGAGAGTTTTCTGGCTGCGGTTCTATCCGACGTACGCTACGCAATGCAGACGAATTGTCAACTGCGCAGACTCAGATACGGCCTGAGTCTGCGCAATTCATAATTCGTCTGCATTGCGTTGCGTACGTCGGATAGAACCGCAGACAGAAAACTCTCTATTGTCAGTAGATTTCTTAAACACCAGCCAGAGTGCTTCTCTGTAGGGTGAGGCCAGGTGTGGTCAGTTTTAGGATATTGAAGTGTGTTTTGCGGTGACCTGATGACCATCTAGTGTTACATCATCACTATCAGCGCTATTCTTTTAATTCTGCGGGCCACTCGGGGCCATTAGGTCATGGCGAGGTATCGGAACTGATGAGGACGAAACAGGTGATGTTTACGGACATCAGTCGCGTTTTTATTGCAGGTGGGCGCAATCCGATAGAACCACTCCCAGAATGTGGATGTGATGTTTGACAAATGTTGAATTGTGAAAGCCCAGCTGTGTTTTATAAACTGGATTATTAATATCATACCACCTGTGTATCTGTCGATTTCAATTCTTTCCTGTTCATGTCGCCCATTGACACCCGATTGATTGACCGTTCAGACTTGTAATAATAGTAACCCTTGTCAATATTATTTTTCTGTACAGAATTTACGAGTGACCCTTCAATGTCAATCTGCTTTGGTATGAATGCGACGTCACTTGAGTGCACACAGCCGGTTGCCGGCCAAAGCTGCACCCCTACGCTTATTTATCGCCGGTCTAGTGTTCGTTGGGGAATGCTACCGACGCCAGGGAGGGGGGCGAGCTCCTACACCTGGAAATTTTGCCTCATCTGCCCGTTGCGTAGTAGAGAGGGTTCTTTTACGTGCAAGTGCCGTCGTACACCCACGCGGGACCTTAGTTTTACTTATCATTCGAAAGCAGGCACACTCGCGGCCTCTCTCTCTCTCTCTCTCTCTCTCTCTCGCCCGAAAGAAGCCGACCCATCTCGGTCCAGTATCGAACCTAGAACTACTGACGCGGTTGTCGAGTGTGCTAACCACTACGCCACCGCGGCGGGTCTATTTTTAGCTAGTCTCTGAACTGAATTTTAAGCTACTCCTAACTCTTTCCCAGGGTCGGGTACCCATCTTGTCCCTCTGAATTGACACAAGGGTGAACTATTGGATAGTGTTTTTTCCGCAGCCGGTTGCCGACCAAAGTTGTAAACCCCGAAGCTTATTTATCATCGGTCTACTGTTGGTTGGGGCACTCCACCGAGCTCCTACTCCTGGAAATTTTTGCCTCATCTACCCGTTGCATAGTAGAGAGGGTTCTTTTACGTGCAAATGCTATCGTACACCACACGGGACGTCGGTCTTACGTCTCATCCGAAGGAAGGCGCACTCGGGACATCTCTCTCTCACTGGAAAGACCCATCTCGATCCATTATCGAACCTGGAACCGCTGGCGTAGTAAATCGAGCAGGCCTATTGCGCCACCGAGGCAGATCAGTCTCTGTACTTGGGTTTAAATTTTATTTTCAATTTTGTGGTTTTTCGAGTTCCGGTTATGTCCTCTTCGCCAAGATTTTTGCTATTCTCGTTGGGCGAATGTGGATGCATGGCTGAAAAGGCTTTATAAAGGGAGTAACGGCGCTCGTACCTGCCGACATAGGAATAGATAATTGACCTGAGGTCCATGATCTAATGCTGTTTGGACAGAGTTCACGGGCCCTTTTTTATTCCTAATTGGATTGGTCGAGTAATAATGAGGCCTAATTTGCGCGCATCGTTTGTTCTCCTTTTTATCGGGTGAGATGAAAGGGCCTGAACTATTTCAGGAAAAAAAAAAACCCCACAGAAGTGGAGTTGCAGAGGTTTAGAAAGAGAGAGCCCTGTAACTAGGCAATGAGAATGACTCTGAGCGCGCACCTCCTCTGTCTCCGCAGGAAGTACTACTTCCTTCAACTCGAGAGTTGGTGATCGATCACGTCATTTGTCTTGTCGCTTGTTAACCCGATCAATTACGAGCTCCCGTAAATTACTGAGATTTAGCTAATGTGCCTGAGATATAGGGAGTTGTCGATACAATGCCATCGAAGTATTTTTCACCCCCTTTTCTGCACCTACCTACCTCTCTCCCCCTCCCCCTGTCGTCGTTTCTCCATGCAGTTGTTATGTTTGGTATTCAATCGACAGTAGAGAAAAGACCTGGAAAAAAGCCACTTTGGCTCGTCATTGTCATTTCTGTCCGTGGTCCATTTGCAATTTTATAGCCTTTTTACGAGTGCTCATAGTCGTCGTTGTATAGGTTAAATGGGGGACAGGGCGGCTACAAGAGGAGCTTCACGAGGGACGTCCTCTTCCTCCTCCTCCTCTCTCCTCCACACACACATATGCACTTCTTCAGTTGTTGGTTTTGATGTGTTTGGGTACTGTTCGTTGGTTGTCACCCATAATCGAGCAAGTGTTTCTGTACATTTTAATTTGTTAAGCCACACCCTTTCCACATGTGAAAATCTTCTTCCTCCTCCTCCTCTTCCCATCACACGTACCCCTTTGTCCCTTTTATTTGCATTTCAAATTATAAAAGATCCGTGATTAGCCTTTTATATGTCCACTGAGAGGGGTCCTCTTTGCTCCCGCTGCCATTATCAGGTAGGTCCCGAACATAAAGTTGATCATCGGGTTTTAGGATGAACCAAAAGACTACAACGACCTCTAGTGTACTGCGTTAATTTTTCTATTCACGAAACTCACCTTCCCGGGTCATATTGGCCCATAGTAGAAAAAGCAGTTCGTAATTGAAATGCTGTCCACGATAATAAAAAAAAATATTACAATTTTTTTAAAGTGGGGGAGAGTTTTAAAATTTTCATTTTCATTAATTTAAAAAAAAGGTTTCAAGGTTTATGGACAGATTGCTTTACAGAATAACTGATTTTTTTTACAAGTGCTATTCGTCGTTGCCGGTCGGGAGAGGCTAGACATGGTCACGTGATTTATTAACCTCTCGTTTGAAGACTGCCGTTATTTTTAGAATGCTATTGCATACTCAAACGCGACTTGTAACCCCTTTCCCCGAGTATGGCAGGGTCGGGTACTCATTTCGTCCGGCTGAATGGGCGCAAGTATGATCTATTGGACAGTGTTTTTCCTCAGCCGGTTACCGACTAAAGCTGCAACCCCTATGCATATTTATCGTCAGTCTACTGTTCTTTGGGGAATTCTAACTGACGCCAGTGGGCGTGTTTGTTTGTTGGAGTTTAAGGTCCCGTCAACTACGAGGTCATTAGAGACCCGTCCACTGTATAGTTCTAATGCATATACTGCACAGACACTACACTAATGCGACGATTATTGGGTATTAGCAGTACCCAGCTTTCCCGAGCGACCACCCATGTCAGTACTAACTGGGCTTGCGTTGCTTAACTTCAGTGATCAGACGAGAACTGGTGTGTCCAACGCAACTCGCCGCTCCCCCAGTGGGCGTGCTTCTACACCTGGGAATTTTGCCTCATCTACCCGTTGCATAGTAGAGCGGGTTCTTTTACGTGCAAATGGCGTCGTCCACTGCACAGGACCTCGGTTTTACTTCTCATCCAAAAGAAGGCGCACTCGGGGCATCTCTGTCAGTGTGCTGGCACGCGCTGGAACCACTGATGCAGTAAGTCGAGCACGCTATCTCCTGTGCCACCAAGGGCTTCCAACCACCTGCATCCCTGTAATGGGCCTATCGAGCTCCACCTCCCCTCTTCTCATTACGTTCCCATGCTACCTTAATCTACTCTCACTCATCTTTCCCGCGGTGTCTCCGCACCCCCAGGCTACCTCTGATATCCTCATTCCTAACTCCATCAGCTCTCGACACCCATTTCGTGTACCGCAGAATTCGCACCTCGGCTGCTGGCAGTACCTTCACTTTCAACTTGATTTTGACACTAGGTAGAGGCGTCGCTAGGGTCATGGTGTCACCACCCTCCCCCGCAAAACCGCTGTTTCTTCTGTTTTGGTATCGCCCCATTTGTCATGGTGTGAGAGGTGTCACCCGGTGCGGCCCGCATCCCCTAGTGACGCCACTGCACACAGGACTCCCCTTGCCTGTCTCCACTTCAACCTTCTCCCATTGATTCTATGGGCCACATCTGAATCTATTTCCCCGTTGCTTGTGGTTTCAGGTTCGAACCTGGACCGAGGTGGATTGACTTCTTTCGGGCGAGAAAGAGAAGCCCCGAGTACGCCTTCTTTCGAATGAAAAGTAAAACCAACGTCCCGAGTGGTCGTGTACAATGGCATTTTCGCGTCGTAGATGAGCAAAATGCGTACAGGTGTAGCAGTTCGCCCCCCCCCCCCCAGTCGACATCGGAGTGCCACAACGAACAGTAGACCGACGATAAATAAGCATAGAAGTTGCAGCTTTGGCAGGAGGCGGCCTATTGCGTTGGACACACCAGTTCTCGCCTGATCACTGAAGTTAAGCAACGCAACCCCAGCAAGTACTGACATGGGTGGCCGCTTGGGAACACTGGGTACCGGTAATACCTAAAAATCGTCGCGTTAGTGTAGTTTCTGTTCAGTCTCTGCATTGGAACTACTCAGTGGACGGGGCTCTAATGACCTTGTAGTTGAAGGGCCCTAAAACACCAACGAACCAAAATCCCCTTTGCTTCGGAACACAGCTCGCCCCCAGAGAGTGCGACACCAACGTCATTGCTCGCACTAAGTACAATTGGATCTCATTGGTGATTCCTGGCACGCACGTTCGTGTGATTGGTGAGCGGTTCGCTCTGTAAACGAACTCTTTGAAAATGTCCACGAAATTTTCGTTGCCGAATATTTCGATGTTACTGGAGACAGTCATTGTCATTTCATCATTGTCGAAGTCTGAGTATTTCTTATCATATCTGTTAACTTTCGGTTTTTTCTTGTGTATTAGTAGTTAGCAGTCAATTGAAAATATGCGCTACTCGCTACTGACTTGTTGCCATTACATTGCAAATGATAATTTGAAATGCCCCACGTGAGTCAGCCTTATGCTATCGGTGAAACTATTTAATTTGACATTATCGTTGTTTATTTCACGTGTACACATTGTTTCGTTGTGTTGTGTAATAATCACATCGTGACAGTGCTTCAACTTTACAGAACGGTCGTTAGGCCCGCCATGCTGTAGAGCTCAAGGTGTTGGGCAGCTAGGATGAACCATGAAAGGAGAATGGGTGGGGGTGTCACGAGCTGACAGAATCCGAAACGATTACTTTAGAGCAATGGTCTTCAAACTTTGTCGACTCACGGAACCCTTAGAACTATAAAATGTTTTTGGGGAACCCCATCCCACCTTTAGAAAGGTATATCTTGCCGCTGCCAACGAATTTTCATTTTGACTCGCGGAACCCCCAGAGATGTATTGCGGAACCCAGTTTGAAGACCGCTGCTTTAGAGATAGTTTGGGATTGGGGAACATCACAGAAAAGATGAGAAAATCGCTTGAGGTGATGGATAGCATGGGCATGTGATGAGGAGGAACTTGTTAGGTCCATTATGGGGCTGCAGGTGATTGGGGTCACCAGGAGTAGGGGAAGACCAAAAAGGACGTGGTGCAGAGGGACATGGAGGCGTGCGGATTGTTGTTGTTGTTTAAGGTCCCGTCAACTACGAGGTCATTAGAGACCCGCCCACTGCGTAGTTCTAATGCATAGACTGCACCGACACTACACCAATGCGACGATTATTGGGTATTAGCAGTACCAGCTTTCCCGAGCGACCACCCATGTCAGTACTAACTGGGCTTGCGTTGCTTAACTTCAGTGATCAGACGAGAACTGGTGTGTCCGACGCAACTCGCCGCTCCCGAGGCGCGCGGGGTGGGAGGGGACTTGGTGGGGGATAGGCGGGGGGGGGCAGGGTGATAATCCGCAGACCTGACCCTGCTATAGGCGGGATAAAGGTGAAATGATGATGATGACAATGTCTCAGCTGTGGTTTAGTAATAAGCAATCTGTTTGTCCGTAATCATCTGCTTGTCATCGTCGTCTCTGCGGAAGCATCAAAGTTTAAAATGTAGCCACATTTCTCACGAATCCTGAACGATATTTATGTTAGGTATGATTTTAATTATTGGGAATTTTGTACAACTAGTTTGAATCGGTGGATAATTTTATCAATAAATGATATCATGGAATTTCAAGGTTGCTCCACACTTCTCCGATAATGTTACATGATGGAATTCCCAAAGGCGCCCTTGTAAGCACGTGTCTTAGCGATAAAAGAGCGCTATTTTATCGTTCCTGTACTTTGTCAAGCTCCGTAGAAATCTCTCGTGCACGCGCTAATATTCTAATAAACAAATGGCTGCCTCCTAGGGTTCGATTTCGCGTTTGATGGTTTATTAAAGTGAAGCATACATTTTTAATAATATATAGATGCGATATTTTAATTTGATTAAAATTTTTTGTTAATGTTCGTAAAGATGGTGGTTGATTGTTGCGACATATTTTTGAAAGCCGACGTCATGTGATCAGGAGCGACGTAGGACTCGTATTAATATTCAATTTACAAGTTTGTGCTTCGCCTTCTTTGTTAATAATATCGCTACTGTAAGTAAAGAAATGCTATTTTGACTTTGCTTATTATTTATTCCCGGAAGTCCTTGAAATTCACTTTTGATATGCATTATATATACATACAGTATCAAGGAATTGATAATTAATTACATAATATTCAGAGTAACGGGAGCATAATTATCTGTCTGCCTACAGAAGTTAGTTTTGAGAAGGAAAACACGTTTTTCTCAAGTGTTACTAATCTCTTAATTTAATATAACAATCTGTATATAATAATGCTATTATTATTAGTATTAAATAGTTCAAGTTCCTTGCTATGAGTTTTTGACGGGGTAATTTTTTGTTGAACTTGCATGCAGGACTCAAGAGAATCACTAGCATGCACGAGTCACGTGATACGGTACCGTTGAGACTGGTGTATGTTAATTCGGAATAATATTTTAATAACAGTATTGTTGAACACGCCTTGCAATATTGTTTCCAGGTGTAAATCAATCGAAGCTGTTATATTTTATTAAGAGGGGGAAGGGAGTTTGTTTCAAAAACTGATAATTAATCGCGCCCTTGGGCTCATTAAAATACGGCATGGTTACATGTATTGAATACTTTAGTGACAGTTTGCGATAGGTGGCGCTGCATTAGCTACCAGCAATAAGTCTCGTGACATTTGAAATGAGATGAAATATTTGGTTGGAGAAATGAGGTGTGTTTTATAATATTAATAATATATTTATTGATTCGTGTAGTAGTGGGGGGTCCTATCAATGTTTTTTAGATGATGGAGAGGGGGAAGAGGAGAATTGTTAGCTTGCAGATTACTTTTTTTTTGAAGTTGGCTTTAATGGCGCGAAATGTACAAGCGTCAATTGTGCCACTGTTTCGTGTGGGATGTTTACACGGCACGTGACTTGCGTGCCTGCTGGACAACCCTTCATAACTCCCAAATATAAATAAATAATAAATCTTTATGTTGCTCACTATTCCACTGTTGTGTTCCTCTCCTCCTCCTCCCTCTCCTGACTCCCTTTTTAAATTGTTCCACGGATATAGTTGTGTTTTTGGTCTATGATGAATGATCCTGTATTGACGCTTGATTTTTATCCATAAAATTTTCCGGGCTGTCCACTTTCTTCCCTACCCCTGATGTCTCCCGTCCCAATCCCCGTCTCTTTATTCTAGTGTTGTATTTGCTCTCGATTGTGTATTTGGATGGGTGAAACTGTTATTTTTGATGAGAGCCGAAAAGGGCACGAAAGGGAGGAGGAGGAGGAAAGAAATAAAGGGAGGCCATCGATTGGAGTGTGAATGGTCGATTTTTAGTATTGTTTGTTGAAATGTGTGCCTATTTCGGATCCTTATTGTGCCAAAATGACACCATGCGTTATGTTGTTTTAAATGTGAAACGCCCTTTCAGTTTATCCCTATCCAGTCGCCTGTTATACGGCGTCCGATATTTTATGATTGCTCCTTGTATTATTGATTTATGACTTTCCCTCTTCTTTTTTTTTGGACGTGTTGTTTGGTGACCCCTGAGATCATCTTCTTGGTTTTCTTAATCTCATTTATCATTAGGATGCATTTTTCATTTCAGTTGTTAATTATTTCGGACTCTTGGACCAACAGACCCATTTTCAATGCTTTGCTTCCTCACCTCCCCTTTCCCCCTTGGTAACTGACCACAGTTGTCTTTCTGCCGGAATTTGGCAACTGAAATGACTGACTGTATCCAGTCATTGTGCAGCTGCTAGGGTGTGTGGGGTTGGGAGATGGATTAAGGCGTTAATCTTGTTAAGTACTGACATGATACTGCTAGAAAAATTTGGACTAGGGTGGTGGGGTGGTGTAATGGTGGTGGTAGTTGTGGTGGACAGATTTGTCTTTGTTGGTCATCTGATGCTAAGAGTTCCTAGTCTAATCTCCTACGCAATTTGTACGATGCTGCTTTCGTCATGTTGTTGACAGTGGTCACTGTCACTGATGATGGTCATCCATCTACATTTTCTCTACTCTCTCTCTCTCGCTCGCTCGCTGTCCAGCGCTTTTGTTGTCGTCATCCCTTGTGTCCTTTTTGTTAATTGTCGTCATTTGGGACCACTGCTGTTTACTGAAATGTGAAATGAGATTAGTGTTGGCCGAAATAGTTTTTATGCTGCCAAATTACGCACTTCTCACGCGAAACCATTATTTGTGCGAGTATATTTTATTGTTAGCCATTTTTTTAATATTAATATCTTGGCCGTTTGCGTGTTGAATAGCGAAAGCAGCGTGTAAGGGGTTGCTTTTTTAGCCCTCGTTGAATTTGAAGCTTTTTTTTTTGGCAAAATGTTTGTTACCTACTTCCGTTGCTACCGACGACTTTTTGAATTGCACCAGTTCAGGTTATTTTATTATGTGGCACTTGTCATTTTCCTGATATTAATGGATGCGTCGTGTGTTGTGTCCATTTCTCTCTCTAGTGACCCATTATGCTTCATTTGTAATTAGGAAAATTGCTAATGTCCCGTAATGTAATGGTGCCTTGTGGTTTGGTGGCCGGGAGTAGGAGGCGGACGTACGCACTTGCAATGAATTTTAAGCAGGTTTCTTGTCCTACATATGTGTCGCTATCCCGGTTTGTGACCAAAAAAGACACACGCCATATTGCTCTTAACTGCCCTAAAGGATATTGTGTGACCTTTGGGGATAATATTCCATTTGCTATTCTGTGTACTTCTCTCTGTGTCGCTGATATTAAGGTTAATTTATGACTGACCACTGCCAGATCAACTGGACTTAAAGACTACAGAGTATTGAATGGCAACAGCCTATCAGCATTCTGTTTGTAATCGCTCTCCATGGCCATTATCAAAGTATGACCACTGTCCGCGGTTAGAATATAATCAAAATGTTTACGAAAACTAAGATTATGTATGTATATGACCACGCAGTTGGGTTGCGTGCTTGATTCGTGAATCCCTAGTTGCAAGTTCGATCCTGGCTGGTCGCCGCCAGTATGGGGGGGGTGCCCCCACTGCTCGTAAATGAATCCTTTCTACACGGAACAAACTAACTATACGTGAAGATCGGCAACAAGTTTAAGGTGGAAGAGCTCACCATCGCCCTAGCGTCGGTAAGTTACCCTCTGCAGAAGAGAGGCCGACGTTAAATAAAGTAGGGGTTGGGGTATTAGACCGACTGCATTATGTTGCCGCTCGTTCTTGCATATGTTTAATCCCGCCACGGGGCAGGGTTCAGTAGCATGCTTGATAACTGCGTCAGTGGTTCTAGGTTCGATACTGGACCGAGATGGGTTGACTTCTTTCGGGTGAGAGAGAGTTCCCCCGAGTGGGCTTTCCTTCGGTTAAGAAATCTAATCGAGGTCAGGTGTGGTGTACGACGGCATTTGCACGTACAAGGGCCCTCTCTAATAGGCAACGGGTAGATGAGGCAAAATTTTCAGGTGTAGAAGCTAGTCTCCTGGCGTCGATGGATTGCATCTTTGGCCTCCAACCGGCTGCGGGAAAGCTCTATCACCCTTGTGTCCATTCAGAGGGACATAGGCGGGAAAAGGGTTAGGAGTTGTTTTTCGTTCTGGCGTATGTAAGGATAAATGGGTGCCAGAGTATGCCTGTGGTGTCAGTCTTTTCTAAAATGACGTCATCTCCTGGAATAGCTACTTGGCGGCACTATTGATGTTGGTGATGGTCAAGTCTTGCAGAGTGATAAAAGGGAGTGGTCAACCCGACCGATGGATGGTTGATTTCTTGTGAAGGAAAAAGATCGCTGGGTTTCAGGTTTGGTAAATGTGGTCAGGCTGGCGGGTCTGGTAAATCTGGCGGGTACCAAATCTGTTACCTACACATTTTCCAAATGTGTGAAATTGCCACTTTATAAATGCAGCAGTTCGCGTCCCTCCTGGTGCCATGAATCAGACTACCTTTAGCAGCATTGGTAAGACAACATTAAATGTCGTAACATTTATTGTAGGGTTGCCTGATCCCGCCCTTATCCTGCCCCTGCGTGACTCCTACCTGACTTAACTGAATTGGATGCCAATCAATAACTGATGGATAGTTGGATGGATTACGGTGTTGTGCTGCTGCTGCTGAAGGCGGTTCCATTGTTGTTTAATGTACAAAGGCATGTGTGAGGAAGAAGGAGAAGTACAGTATATTTATTTCTTTCCCTCCTCAATTTTGCAATCTCGGCCTGGATACTTCCAAGGTTTTCTGTCCAGAATCTGATTTGTAGGTGCTGTTTTCCTAGAAATTTTATTGCGCCATCGTTCCACTGTATCCATGGGGTGTTATTTTCTCTCATCTCTTTCACTCTTCATCTTCACTCACAACCCCTTCTCTTCTTCATCTCTTTTCATACTTTTATTAAAGTAATGGTGTTAGGGACTTAAGGAGGAAGAAGAAGAGGCAAGTAGAGAAATGGAGGATGTGGGACATTACTTGTACTAGGCCCTGGAACAGAAGAGTATTTGGCAGTTCCTCTGCACGTATCTAGTCTTAAACGTCAGCACAACTGTCGGCGTTGTATTTAATGGTCGGTCGTAAAAGATGGATGATGGTTTGCTTGTTGCAAGCGTTTAATGTACGTTTTTTGCGTCATAAATTTTTCTACGACGCTTCTGCTTTTTCGACATGCATCGAGTAGTCTTGTCACGGGCCCCATAAATGACCCCAGCTGGATGTTTTCGTTGTTGGCACATTTCAAGTACCCCGTCTTCCTCCTCCTCCGGGTGGTGTGTATGGTGCTTCTACACCTGCTTACCACATTGCTTGGTTTGCTTCATTCCTTAAGTCTGCCTATTGAAGCCATACGCCGACACCAGGGGGATATGCAGGTGACAGGCACGTAATAGGTAAACCGGTCGGAATCGAACCTGTGGGCATAGGCCCAAAGTCAAACCCTCTATTAAATGTACTTCTGATGAGAATGGTGTTTTAGGGTCCTTCGGCTATAACGATTATTAAAACCTCGCTCACTGCATAGTTCTGATACACAGTCTGCGCAGACACTCCGCAGTTACGACGCTTTTGGGAATTAGCAGTACCCAGTGTTCCCAAGCAGTCATCAGTGCCAGTACTAGCTGGGGTTGTGTTGCTTAACTTCAGTGATCAGACGAGAACTGGTGTGGAGCGGCGAGTTGCGTTGGACACCAGTTCTCGTCTGATCACTGAAGTTAAGCTACGCAACCCCAGTTAGTACTGACATGGGTGGCCGCTTGGGAAAACTGGGTGCTGCTAGTATCCAAAATCGTCGCATTAGTGTAATGTCTGTGCAGTCCCTGCATCAGAACTACGCAGTGGGCGGGGCTCTAATGATCTTGTAGTTGAAGGGCCTTAAAACACCAACAAACAAACAACGAGAACTGGTGTGTCCAACGCAATACAGCCGCTCTACCCGGGTGTGTTTGGGGTGAGTGGGTGGGAGAAGGTCCCAGATTGGGGTCTCTCATCTCACCCATCTGGTGGCGGTATAGTCCACAAGAGATGTGAGATTTGGCACTTCATTCCCTTCCCTCCATTACCCACATCCCATCTATTCATTGTTGTCTTTGAGATTACCGGTAATACAGATGTCGGTGGTGTTTCGTAAGACGTGGAGGAAGATACGGGTTCGATCCCAGGTAGGGAGGGACGAAGGAATTTTTTTTTCGGAAGTTTACCTCCTTCCCTTTGGAATATTTTCAGCCCACGTGTAAAAAAAGAAGACCGTCATTCACCGATTATCGTAGCGATACTAACAAAACCTGCCGGTAAATCAACAAAGCAACCACTTGACGGGGGGGGGTTTGGGAGGGTGATGTTTTGTGTCAAATTTTTGTCCCATGTGTGATGGTGATGAACTGTGCAACGTCATATGTACGCAAATGAGCTCATCTCTTTAATGGTAATGTAATACGACGCTATTCCCCAAAGTGGAATAACACGACGCCCTCTGCCGCTGGTAATTAGTAACGCCCTTTCATAAATAGGTCGTCAGACGGTGACGAAAATGATCACGTGTCGTGGAACTTTTTTTTTTTCTATTTTTCGAAATTTTGAAAAGAGAAAAAAATTGTATAGAACTCACCTGCTAGACTGCGGTGTTAATTGATGTTGGAATGATCTAGTTTGACATTGGCACGTGAAGGTGTCGCTGTTGCTGCTTTCAAGCAAATCCTATTTAGGACTGGGGGATGTTTTTACCCCGCCGCGCAGTCACTTCTCCCTACTCTTTTCTCTTCTTCCCATTGGAATTACTTCGTGATGGATTTTTACTTCCTGAAATTCTCGTTCCACTTCCTCGCTTCCGATCTGTTTCGTAAGATAACACTTAATCGATTGAAAGGGTGTGTCATTATTTTCAATCCATTTCTCTGATTCCTGAAGCATCGCCATCAGGAGGCTGTAATAGGCTGTAGAGGGCCCTTGTGATAATATTGGCTGCCATATTTAGGATAGTGCATGCCGGAGTAGGCTGGTCAGTCAGGGTTAGTAGTTACTTCTTCCAAACATGGATTTTATTAACAAAATATTGTGATGAATGGGCCTCGGCGACGCAGGAGGTAGCGTGCTCGATGACTGCGTCACTTGTTCCTGGTTCGATACTGGATCGAGGTGGGTTAGCTCCTTTCGAGCGAGAGAGAGAGAGGCCCCGCGTCCGCCTTCCGTCGGATGAGAAGTAAAAACGAGATCCCGCGTGATGTATGATGTCATTTACACGTAAAAGAACCCTCTACCGTGCAACGGGTAGGTGGGGCACAATTCCAAGGTGTAGGAGCTCGGTATGGTGCCCCAACTAGCAAGAGATCGATGACATAACCATAGAGGTTGCAGCTTTGATTGGCAGCCGGCTGCGTAACAATGCAGTTCTAATAGATTGCCCATGTGTCTATTCAGAAGGACAAAGATGGGTATCCTACTCTGCCATAGGCGGGAGAAGGATTGTAGTTGATTTTAATGAATGGGTCTCGGCACTGGTGTGGGGAGACTAGGAATTCCTAAAATTACGGCGCGCAGATAGTTGAGAATGTTGTGGAGGGGGGGGACATCCGCAGATGATTCGTGTTCTGAAATTCGCCTGCTCGTTCCTCGTTGTCCAAGCGTCGTTAGTTTGACAATTTATTTCTATCTTCTTTTCTTCCCCGAAATGGGCGACCTCTTTCAGCCCTTTTACTGTTTGTAGAGGGAATTGGATTTACACACCTCCATTGTGCGTGCCCTTCTACTTTGATCGTCTCCTTCATTTTTCTCCGTAAAGATGTAGACTTTTCTCTTGAATTGTGTGGTCATTTTGACCATTACGAAAACTCCATTGGGGACAGTGTTTGAAGATCGTCATATAGTGTGTTTGCTTTTGACTGACACAGAGTGGTCACGCAGTAGTGTGAATGGAATAGGACGGATTATTGCGTTTTGTGAGGTGGTCAAGGCCACGCCTGGGTTGACAGTCAGCAGAATTTCTTCGCCTTTTTTTCAATTCCCTTCTTATCA
>JAAFCE010009126.1:4342486-4362474 GCA_013389805.1 Trigoniulus corallinus
GCAGCTTTTGTCGGCAGCCGGCTGCGGAAAAAGCGCCGTCCAATATATCATTCTTTTCTGTTCATTCATAGGGACAAAGATGGGTACCCGACCCTTCCAGAGGCGGGAAAGGGGTTAGGAGTTGCTGATGGACAGGGGAGGTGTGCGGAAGAAGAGTGGTCATGTTACATTTTCCTTCCTCCATCTCTTTACCTGACGGCAATAAAATGTTGTGAAAACTTTTTCTTGACTTGTATCATGAGGTTTATCGCCATGATAGGTTACTAAGAATTTAATTAAACACTGATAGGATCGCCGGGGTATTTTGCCCCCCCCCCCCCTTTCTACCTTTCCACCCTCGCCCCAACTTTGCTATCCGCCTCCAAATTGCGGTTTGCCATCTTTGAAATAACTCAACGATAATCGATACGTGGCGTCGGTCTGCTTGTTATTGCATTATTTAACGTCTGACCCTAAGGCTCATTTCTAGACATCATATCTTACTGGGGGGAGGGAGGGACTAAAAGGGTTGTGGCAGTCACGCCGGTCAGAAGTTAACCATGTCAAGCTAAACCGCGCCGTCCATCATTTTTCTCTAAATGCCGCTTCTGTCTCCCTTCTTCTTCTCGTCTATTTCGATATTTTGGACTGATAACTACTACTCGACCCTGTCATAAGCGGAAAACGAGATATGTGGTGTCTATTTACTGTCCCAGATGGGAATGGAACAAAGAAACGACTACAGTTCGCAACTCATGCCGATCCTTCACATGATCCCGTTCTATAGAGCAGTGGTCATCAAACCAAAGTTGGCTACCGAAGTTTGTTGTTTAGTGTTTCCGTTGAGGTCCAACTTATCCAAAACCTGCATGTTATTTTGATCAGTCATCACCAGTCCGTGCGCGGGACATTGGCCGCTCTGCGCGCCCGCAACTTATGGAGAACACTGGCTTTATCCCCCTTAATCTCTGACAAAGCCACTCCTAACCCATTTCCCACCTATGGCAGGGTCGGGTGACTGGACACAAGGGTGATCTATTGGAGAGTGTTTTCCCGCAGCCGATTGCCGACCAAAACTGCAACCTCTATGCTTACCGTCGGTCTGATGTTCCTCGGGGCATTCCACCTACGCCAGGGGGGCGAGCTCCTACACCTGAAAATTTTGCCCCAACTACCCGTTGCATAGCAGAAAGAGTTCTTTGACGTGCAAATGCCATTGCACAACACACGGGACCTCGGTTTTACTTGGGAGCCGTGAATTGCGTTGGGCACACCAGTTCTCGTCTGATCACTGAAGTTAAGCAGCGCAGGCCCAGGTAGTACTGACATGAGTGGCCGCTTGGGAAAACTGGGTACTGCTAATACTCAAAAATCGTCGCAGTAGTGCAGTGTCTGTGCAGTCTCTGCATAAGAACTATGCCGTGGACGGGGCTCTAATGACCTTGTAGTTGAAGGGCCCTAAAACACCAACAAACAACAAGCGGTTTTACTTCTCATCCGAAGGAAGGCTCTCGGAGCCTCTCTCTCTCTCGCCCGAAAGAAGCCAACCCACCTCGGTCCTGTATCGAACCTAGAACCATTGACGCAGTAGCTGATTACGCTACCTCTGCGCCACCGAGGCAAGTTTTCCCCTTGATCTGTGACAAATCTCAAAAATTGATCAGTGTAAATTGGTAGTATTTTCAAGGAGAAGGACGGCGAGAAGAAGTGTTGGAGGCCTTTAAATGTTCAAGAAATCACAGGGTGCACTCGTTTGTAGTAGCAATTGGTTTGCTGAATTATGAGGACTAATTAAGCCTTACAGTAATTTAGAAGACATGTTTTTTCCCCCTTGCCTGTGTCTCAAATGCATTAAATGTCGCGACATTGCATTTAATGGTGCTACGGCGCGCCGCCGTTCATCCCCATTGTACTTTTGTTAATTGGGTCTCTGCCCCGCCCAACACGTGCTGACGTTCTAAAAAAAAGGGTTGTGTTCTTTGCACGAGCTGTATTTCGCTAACGAATAATAGAACTCGATCTCTCCGCTAGACGGCATAAACGAACTTGTGACGTGCGGATGTTCCACTTTTATTCTACTAGGTGGCGCAGGAGGTAGCTTGCTCGATTATTGCGTTAATGGTTCCAGGTTCGATACTAGATCAAGGTGGGTTAGTTTCTTTGGTGGGGAGATGGCCCAGAATGCTCCTTCCGTCGAATGGCAAGTCCAGCCAGTGCTTACCTTGTGGTGTATGATGTCAGTGTTCTGCTCGCAAAAGAACTCTACTATACAACGGGGAACGACTTCTAACCCTATTCCCCTCTTATGGTAGGGTCGAGTACCCATCTTGTCCCTCTGAATGGACACATGGGTGATATATTGGACAGTATTTTTCCACAGCCGGTTATCGACCGAGGGGAGACCGACGATAAGTCCGTCTACTGTTCGTTGGGACACTCCACCAACGCCAGGGGGCGACGAGCTCCTACACCTGGAAAGTTTACCTCGTATACCCATTGCATAGTAAGAGAGGGTTCTTTGACATGCAAATGCCACTGTACACCACACCGGAACTCGGTTTTACTTCTCGTCCCGAGGAAGGCGCACTCGAGCCATCTCTTTCGTCCGAAAGAAGCCAACCCACCTCGGTCCAGCGTCGAACCGAGAACCACTGACGCAGTTACTGAGCACGTACTCACTGCTCCACCGAGACGGGTCCTAGTATGCAAAGGGATGAGGCAACAATTCCTAGGTGTTGGAGCTCGGTTGAGTCCCCCAACGACATTAGGCCGACGACAAATAAGCATAGGAGTTGCAACAGGCTGCGTAAAAATACCGTCCAACAGTTCGCCCATGTGTCCATCCGGAGTGACTAGGATGGGTACCCAACCCTGCCATAGGCGGGAGAAATGAGTAATTGCTTTTGCTTGTGTAATATGTAACCAATCAGTCCACACGGTTCTTGAATGCGCGGGAGAGGAAGCCATTTTTGGATGTTTATTAAGTGGAGGCGCGGAGGAGTAGGCGTGGGTGCACCTCCCTCCCCAAGTGACAGTTCGTTGACAGGCCTGGGTGCCTTATTTGGTCCATTGAACGCAGAGAATGTTCCGCCAACCTACCTTTTCTAACAGACTAAGAAACCAAAGTTAAAAGTGGCGGCGCTGCAATCGCCCAAGGTCAATGGCACACCAGACAGGTAATTCTATTTTGCCAAATTCATTGAGTGAGTAACTTATAAAGGCAACCGGCTTTGCTACCTGTGTTATCACTTGTCAGAAAAGGTGAAAGAGAAAGTTTGAGTTATCGGTCATCGCCCTCCTATTTTACCTGTCCACTTCCAGGTTAGGAAAACCGGATTTTAAATGGACATACCTGGTAACTGAATATATGGTAATCAGCTAATTATTCCATTCCCGTTTAAGGAATTCATTTCCTTGACTTTTGTCCCGTTTTTAGTAAACCTAAAATATCTTTTATCCCTACGCCCCTTTCTGCTCCCTTTTTTTTGTATCCTACTTGATTCAGTTACTACATGAATCTCCATGCAGTAGTACTGTGGCCTTCTTTGGGATCGAACCTGTGTTCCCGTGTTGGTGACGTCATCGATGATAGCGGCGATACTCAACGCTAAACCGCTCTTCTTTGAATAGGTTGGGACGACAAGAGAATGGGTGACAGGCATGGTTTACCTACCCCTACCTAGTGATTTAAGATGTTTTAACAAAATTTATTCACCACCTCTTCCCCTCCCCTTCCCTAAGGCTGAAGTCACGTGACGTTAATTACCAAATGGTATTAACTAGAGGTCAGTGGCCTGCTTTGCTACGGTTCGCGCCAGCGGGGCTTTTTCCTTTACCACTGTGAAGACGTGAAAAGGTCACTACTGAATTTTTTTGGTGTAAACGCACTCTCTCTCCCTCTGCATTCCCTCCGTACCTCGTTATGGGGGTGGGTTGATAGGGTTTATTCAACTCCTCTTTTCATCCCTGTGAAATGGCATTGACCTGTGCCCTTGTTCCTTCGTTACACCTGGTGAGTAGAACAATGCCGAACAAGTAGGCGTGGATGTGGATAAGAAAGAATCGACCAAAGGGGGTTGTTTTGGAATTACCCTTTTTTTTTTTTACCTTGATTACTCTTATCTGTGGGGTAGCACGGCACCGCCACAGGTAACCCGTCCACAATTCCTATGGGCTCCGGACATCTCGTTGGGGTGCCCTCAATAAGGTCTGTAGCTCCAAATAACAGTGCTAGCCTGCGATTAGAGACATGGATGCATAGTGGAACGGGGACCTGGTGCGGGGCAGGCGAGAGTACAAGATTGTAACCTCCAGGTCCAATCCTGCCGCAGACAGGATAAGGGTATGATGATGCCTTTGACTACTCTTGTGCGTCTTGCAATAACTTTGGGCTGTCCCAAATGTGATCATATTTTTACTAGGTGGCGCTGTAGTTTAGAGTGATTTCAGGTCCGTAAACTGCTGTACCGCTTCTTCTGCACCTGTTAAGAGACGCTGGACCGAACTGTGACCCGAGGTAACTTGAGGTCATGTCCGCAGCTATGTGACTACTTAAGTTTTGACGGAGCCACTCTTGCACCCCTTTGAGCAACAATGGCACAAGTAGAAAAACAAAAAACTACTAAACCTTTTTCCCTCCTATGGCAGGGTCGGGTACCCATCTTGTCCCTCTGAATGGACACAAGGGTGATGTATTGGATGGTGTTTCTCCGCAGCCGGTTGCCAACCAAAGCTACAACCCCTATGTTTATTCATCGTCGGTCTACTGTTCGTTGGACAACTCCACGGACGCCAGGGGGCCAGCTCCTACACCTGGAAATCTTGCCTCGTCTACCCGTTGACAGGTTCTCATCCGAAGGAAGACGCACTTGGGGCATCTCTCTCGTCCGAAAGAAGGTTTAGATTAACAAAATTCACTAGGTGCAACAGCTTCATTTCCTTGCCCTCAACCCATCCATTATCATTGTCGGTAAATGACCTCATAGGCTGGGAGACCTCCTTTCAATTTTGTTTCGTTGGTGTTTTAGGGCCCTTCAACTACAAGGTCATTAGAACCCCGTCCAACTGCGTAGTTCCAATGCAGAGACTCCACAGACAATAGGCTAATGCGACGATTTTTGGTTATTAGCGGTACCCAGTTTTTCCAAGCTGCAGCCCATGTTAGTACCTTAGTACCAGCTGGGGTTGCGTTGCTTAACTTCAGTAATCAGACGAGAACACTGGTATGCCCAACGCAATACAGTCGCTGCCTCCTACTTTCAAATTACCAAATAAACCAAGCCTTAATGATTGACACACCCTGTATAGATTATTAGATAGAATTTCTTCACGTGTAATTCAGCGCCCTCTAGTGCCGCCAGATAGCAACTGCTACGCCACAGTAGACCGAGCAATGTTATAGTCGAGCCATCTTATCAAATATGCGGCCCGCGGACCGATGGTGTTTCGTGTGACCTGCAGAGAATTTTGGGAATTATAGGTACGTCAGAAAAAATACGGTAAACGTATTGCACATTAAATATGTGTTAAATGCTATATAAAACGTTACTGTATGTATTTCATACATTTAAAACTGCATATAGCACTTATACTGTATGCAGTATAGGTGGTTTACACAGATCATAGTACGTGCGGCCCACAGAAAGCTTCACTTTTGTAAGTATGGCCCTGGGAGCGGCGAGTTGCGTTGGACACACCAGTTCTCGTCTGATCACTGAAGTTAAGCAACGCAAGCCCAGTTAGTACTGACATGGGTGGTCGCTCGGGAAAGCTGGGTACTGCTAATACCCAATAATCGTCACATTAGTGTAGTGTCTGTGCAGTATGTGCATTAGAACTATACAGTGGACGGGTCTCTAATGACCTTGTAGTTGACGTGACCTTAAACAACAACAACAACAAAAAAGGACCTTAAACACCAACAAACAAACAAAATCAGTATGGCCCTCCAATAAAGTGAATTTGAGACCAGTGTTATAGTCAATCCCAATGCCGTAACGGGGGTATGAAGCGCCTGAGGCAAGTGTCTAACTTTCGCTTGCCCGTAACCCAATAATGACAAAAGACTTAAACATTTTGCACCCCAAACCCAGTTGCGCCCGTGGCGGCCGCCTTCTTGGCCACGCCCTCGTTACGGCCCTTGTCAATCCACTCATTTTTAAGGAGTTTTTGAGTTTGGAGGTTCTAAGAAATGCTGTAGAACTATTACTGGCTTAGTAGTTTGGATTCTCCTCTCAATCCCTGTCTACCCCCACCCTGTGCCTTTTGAATGGGGCGGCTTATTGCGTTGGACACACACCAGTTCTCGTCTGATCACTGAAGTTAAGCAACGCAACCCAAGTTAGTGCTGACATGGGTGGCCGCTGGGGGAAAACTGTGTACTGCTAATACCCAAAATTCGTCGCATTGGTGTGGTGACTGTGCAGCCTCTGCACTTGAATTATGCAGTGGACGGGGCTCTAATGACCTTGTAGTTGAAGAGCCTTAAAACATCAACGAAACAAAAATGTGGGTTTATTGAAGTGTGTGTATCATCGGTGTACAGATCCCATGTAGAAATTGAGATGAGTGGGGTGATGATGATGTGGTTATTGTTGTAATCGTTAAAAAAAAGATAGTGACGATTGTGTTACCAAAGTAATCCATGATTATTTAGGGATCTTGATGACATTATTAATGTTCATGAACTAAATTTTGATTGATAAATCGCTGAATTGTAAGAGCCAGGCTCGGCAGACAGATAGTGGTTGATAGGAATTTGAACTGTTTTATTGTTTTTCACATAGATTAGATAGGTTTTTTTTATTGGTTTATTTAATTTTGTCGTACCACTTTAGTCTTTTTGTACGATGATAATCTACTTTTTTACACGATGAAGGTTAAATGTATGCTGGCATTTTTAACATTTGTTGTTTATATTTAATTCACATACCCTCTCCCTCCCTCGCCTTACATTCCGCCTTCATTGTGTATTTCTCGCCTTTCTGCCCTGCCACCTTCTTAAAAAAACAGTTTTGGGAATTTAGCCCAGTGTACTTTTAGTACACTTTTCTAAATGCGATACCAAAAACAGGACAGTGGCGCGATTTCATTTGTGCCCCGTCGTCTTACTGTGCCACTCTCCAAGACTCGTGCCGTCTCTCTTTTCGTCCTCTCCTCATTTTTTTTTACTATTTTATAGTACGTCTTTTCTTATCCTTGGCTTTACTTTTAATCTTCCTGATTTAATTAGTGTTTACTATACACGGGACGGTTAAAAAACTCCGTGTTGTACAAATCCAGGAAAATTGGGGTGGAGGTTGAGAGAATAAGGATTGACATTGTTGCTCTGCTGCCAAAAAACATTGTAAGGGTATAAAAAAACATTTGTTCAGCATCATCATTCCCTTGTTACTGGCTTGCTCTTCTTTACACTCCACAAAAAAAAATATATTGCGTATTTTTTAGTATTAAATTTTAAGTAAATCATTTCCTTTTCTGATGACAGTTTGCGCTGACATTATTGAGTTTATTTTAACAAGGGAAGAATTGGGTGACGTCTAGTTGCAGAGACAAGGCAATTTTTTTTTTTAAGACAAAAGCAATTTTAGTTAAAAAATTTTCCATTATTCTGTGACAAGATGTGATGTACATTCATTTCTATTAAAAATACTAGCGAAGTATTTCTCCAATATAGTCAGAAGAGACATTTAAATGTTATTTTCTTCGTGTAAGACACGATGTGGCAGCCATATTGTTTGTATTCTGTCTAGTTGCAGTATCGGCCACTTGGTGGCGGGTAGTGATCGTATCGTAGTACAGTGGCGATAAGTCGATGTCGCAGTTCAGTTTGTTTTTTTCTGAATTCCCCACTTCATGATGATGAACTGATTTTCACTTTCTATTAAGTTTTTAAAGACTTCCCGTGGAATATCTAATCGACATTTATCACCATCAGCAGCCAGCCGACTGGAAATGTACGAATATTTAGCCGGCAAATTCGAACGCGCGTTCTCTGTTCTCAACGCGTTCTCCGAAATGAGGAGAAAGAAACCAACTCCTCGATGCTGTAAATATGGTAATAAATTTCTGACAACTAGCTAATCATATTTATATGAATTGGCCCCATTTTCACATCATTAGCAAACATAATATAAACTTAGCATATCAATACAATATGTTGAGTTTTTTTTCTTAAATCTTTAAGTTGATTACAGAGTGACGTTATGGAATCGATTTATTCGCATAGGCTTAATTATGTGTGAATTAGCGACTAGGCGAGATAAGTTCAATCGCGACATTTGATACTCAAATTGGGAGTTTCTTCCTCGTAGAGTAGTACAAAGTATCCATATAAAAGTTATACTACTTTTTTTCCTCGTTATATGTGTAGTTTTATGTGCTTCTCGCCAACATTAATTGCTTCTGATAAGATAAAAATTTCCAAGACGCCATTTTGGGTCATGTTCGACGAACCGACCCTTTGTAGAGTACTATAGGTTTGAGTTCAGCGTCTTTATTAAATATGGACGTATGTAATGACCACTCAAGGGGGGTCAGGGGATACTAGTGGTGCAAGAGTTTCGTTATTTAGGATCAGTTTTCCAGAACAATGGGGATATAGATTCCGACGTGACCCGTAGGATTAATGCAGGATGGTTGAAGTGGAGACAGGCAAGGGAGGTCCTGTGCGACCGGCGGGTCCCAATAAAGTTGAGGGGGCAAAGTTTACAGAACTGTCGTTAGGCCCGCTATGCTGGATGGCTCAGAGTGTTGGGCAGCTAGGAAGTACCATGAAAGGCACATGCAATGCGAATGCTGCGCTACATGAGCGGGGTGTCACGAGTCGACAGAACCCGAAACAATTACGTTAGAGGTAGCTTGGGGATGGGAGGCACCTCGGAAAAGATGAGAGCGAATCGGTTGAGGTAGTATGGGCATGTGAGGTGGAGGGAAGAGGAGGAACTTATTAGGTACATTATGGGGCTGCAGGTAATTTGGGGCACCAGGAGTAGAGGAAGACCAAAACGGACGTGGGAGCAGGTGGTGCAAAGGGACGTGGAGGCGTGCGGGGTGGAGGGGACTTGGTGGGGGATAGGCGAGAGTGGAGGATTAGAACCCGCAGACCTGACCCTGCCTCAGGAGGGATAAGGGTGAGCTAATGATGTATGTAATGGCCACTAGTTTGTCCAAGAATTGAGGATCACTTTGTCTATGAGGTGTTGGATATTTTCTAGCGGTGGATATAAGGAATGACTCGTTCTTGACCCTTTACGAATCGCGTGTGCGAAAACTGCTTGTTGTCGTTTTTGATGGCCATGAAATTGATCCCTATTTTATTTCTTAAATGAATTTCTCTTTGTTTTCTCCTTTTAGTGGTCAAGGCTTTCAGGTTGTTCACCTTTCTCAAATGGAGTTTTTTTCCTCTCCACTTCTTCCCGTTCTTTATCGTCCACCCCGTTTACTTTCTTGTCGATCCTGTCTTAATTTTCTTCCTTGTCGCATTTTTCTTTTCATAGTCAGGTGTTTCTTTTCTTTGTCTGATTTATTTTACTGTGTACAAAAAAATCTGTTATCATTTCCGTCTTCATTAGCTTCATTATTTAAGATAATAAACCTGCTCGTGTTTTAAAACACTTGAAATCTGATTCAATTTAATAATAAGGGAATTTAGTATTTAAATAAATTTGCCAGAACTTCACGTGGCCTTTTTATTTTACATACTGTGAGGAATTTTTTTCTCTCTCTCTAAATATGGTAATATCTAAAACGTAGGGAAGAGAATGTATTTTTTATTGCGATGCTCCCACACCCGTTATGGTGTGAAAGATTTGAATCGTATTTGGTGGATTTCATCAATCGATGATTAACTAGCAAAGCAATTCGTGTCTTTTTGAATCTTTTCTCCTTTTTTTTATACTAGGAATGGTTAAGTGCCTTTTGATTCTCTTCAATGAGATCCCGTTGAGATCGTCCTTGATAATGTTTTGTAAGATTTATGTGTAATGTTCCTCTTTAAATGAAAGATGATGGGGAATGCATTCATTTTTGGTGATAATGGAACTTGTATGTTACTCTTAGTGGATGATGATGATGATGGGAGTTGATGCTGGAGGCAGGCTTACTATCGTCGTCTCCATTACCTTTTTATATGTTTATTTCATTTCTTGGAATATTCTTGTGTCATTATGCATCTCTTTATCACATACTCACCGATGATTTTTTTTTCTTTACCCTTTAGGATATTCGCAAGGTAATCAAGACTTTGGATATCAAGGAAGTTCAGATAAACAGAGTGTCACAAACAGGTACAAATTTTGAAGAGTTCATTCATCATGAAATGGCATTTTGTTGTATGTTCTTTAGAGAGAAAGCCAATGATGAGATTTTATTGTGTTTGGCAAATTACTTTGAGCCCAACTCGATTAGTCTTCCTGAGGCGCATACATACTCTTAATAAAATTTTCACTTCCCGCACAACGTCGTCGTCTACATTTTAGGGTTTTGTGAAGATGAGCTCCACCCATGAATGGTTTTAATATTATTCTTTGACAGTGATATGAAAATACAATTTTGATGATGGGTTGTAATGGTTTTTATCCGTCTTTCTGCAGCCAAGGTGTTCCCGGTGACGCCCGAGTGCCTGGAGAACTGGTCTTTGGAAAAGGAGTTTACTCTTCGTGGTTACAAGATATCAGTAATGCCATCTGGTACTGAAGGAGTATTATGTGTAGCTCACTTGCCACTCATCTATACAGAACAAGATTTTAGCAATTTGGTCCAAATGTACGGACCAGTGGCCCGTTGTTTTCTGTTTCGAAGTGAGAAAACCGGTGGGTTACATTTCCATACTGTTTTTAAACCTATTGCGTTCGTGAAACTCGTTAATTCGCATTTTTTTTTTGTCCATTCATTGTCCATTGCTGTTCAATAAACAGGAGAACACAAGGGCTATGGATTTGTGGAATACTTTTCCAAAGATGTTGCTTATAAAGCAAAGCAGATTCTTGATCAGAAGTGCATTGGGGACTGTGTTTTGAATTGCAATTGGTTGGATCCATCCCATGTGACTTACAAAAGCTTGCATTCGAAATGTCTCTACGTGGACCATCTACCTCCCAATTATCGAGACATGGTAGAGTTTAGGAAAATTTTCAGTTTCCGAATAAGCCCTTCATACTGCCAGGTATAATTTTAATACTCCGTATTTGGTAACGGCAACGGCTGAGCTGTTGTTGTTTCCCCGTTATTTCCGTGATTGTTTCTCATCATTAATCATCTGGACATTTCAGATCGCATTAAAGAACGGCAATCCATTGGGGTTTGGTCTTGTCGAATTTGAGGACAGTGCAGATGCTGAGGAAACGCAGAAGCAATTGAATCATTGGCAGATCCAAGAGCATAAAATTCGAGTGACCTATTGCATTCCAGGGTATCGAGCCATGGTCATCTATAACAAATTGACAAATGGCTTCGTAAGTTGCTGCCTATATCCATTTGTCTTTATGTTCATGTCCGGTTTTTGTTTGTGTGTGTGTGGGGGGATCCAAGTTAATGGATTGGTAATTTTTTTTTTTAGACAACCAACGAAAAGAAACCGCTTCTGCCTGATCCTCCTCTGCGTTCAACCGCATTTAGTCAACTCCAAATGCTAGCGTTGCAGAACCCACAATGTAAGTAATTAAGAATGAATAATTACATGACGGGAAAGGGGTGGGTAGTGATTCATTCCTGTGGTGACCTCCGCTACTCATTACAGTATTTCAGAGCCTGCACAATTTAGCCACCTCCCAACTATCCAGTGGAAATAATGAAAAATTCGATAAGACGAGCGCACCTCCACATATATCACCGCCTCAAAAGCCACTAGGTATATATAATTTTCATTTTTTAGAATGATGTGTATATGGCAGGCAGGATCCAAATATTTTGTATTAAAAACTCGTTCCCACGTGTACGTTTAGGTACTGGACTGTTAGGTCATGCACCATCACCAGCGACATCTCCAAAATCGTGTTCGTCTACGTGCTCACTGTCGTTACCGTCTTCACCCTCATCAACGGCTTCTTCGCCTCCCTTGTCCTCATCTTCGACATCGACGCCACTCGGTGGCCAACCGAACTCTAACTTACAAGCGGCACTTGTTTTACTACTTGCAACTCAGATGCAGTACCAAATGGGAATTCAGCAGGTAGTAATGGCACATATATCCAGGGCCGGCTCTAGGCTACAGTACACAGGGCACAAACCAGGGGAGAGGGTGCTTTTTGCTGAAGAATTGGCTTAGGGGCGCTGTACACCCTGGGAGCGGCGTATTGCGTTGGACACACCGGTTCTCGTCTGATCGCTGAAATTAAGCAGCGCAACCCCAGCTAGTACTGACATGGGTGGCCGCTTGGGAAAACTGGGTACTGCTAATACCCAGAAATCGTCGCATTATTGTAGTGTCTGTGCAGTCTCTGTATTAAGAGAACTATGCAGTGGACGGGGTTCTAAAACCCTACGAAACGAAAAAGTTGTACATCCTTGAACCGGCCCTGTTCTTGTCGTTCGGTCGTCATTTCTGCAAAAGAATTTTTTTAAGATTCAATTTTGTTTTTTAAATTATAGCCATCCATACTCGGAAATCCACAATTGCTGTCCTTACTACAAAGCATTTTAAAGCAGCCACCAAGTCAAACTGTAAGTTGGTTGATTAGGGCAATTCTTGAAGAGTTCACTCATCATGAAATGACGTTTTGTTTTTGGAGGAAGTCAATGATGAGACTTTGCTCTGTTTGGCGAATGTCTTTGAGCGCAACCGATTAGTCTTCCTGAGACAAACTCCAATAAAATTATTACTTCCTGTTCGCTTGTTCCCCGTACGTGATCGTTATCATCATACCTTTATCCCGCCTGTGGCAGGATCAAGTCTGCGGGTTCCATGATAATGAGCTCCCTCATTACGATTTCATATCATTGTTAGATTTGATGTACAAGTGGTTTTTTTTTATTTTAAGGAGTCCAAAGATGCTGCTGCTAATATCCAAGCGGTGTTGTCATTATTGCAGAACGGTGGCACAAATTGCGCGCAGGTGCCTCTTAATAACCAACGAAGACCATCGTCCGAACTGAAGGAAGGACTCGGATTCAATTCTCCTGCCACGAATTTCGAGAATGGTTGGCGGTCTTCAAAACAACAGCATCAGCAGCATCCGTTTCCTACAAGACAAGTTGTGGATGGCCCACTTCAGGGCAACGGCAGCAGTGATCATCCTCGCAATGGCACTAAACCTCACAAGATTCCCCTGCTTCCAGATCCTCCAATGGCCAAAGGAGAAACTGGACTTCTTCCAACTCCAGACTCTGGACAGAACAACCACGCGTATGGTAGGGCTAAACCACCTTGTGCCTTACGGAACAACAGTCCTCACATGTTTCACAACAGTGGTGGGCTCTTGGAGACACCCGTCTCCTCCCAATTGCAAAATTCTCCTCCAAAGCCCTCACTTTTAGGACCCAAGCCCCAGTCTTTCGTTGGGCTTCCTCCTACTAAAGTCCCCCTTCTCGGGGATAAGCCCGGTAGTGTAAAGAGTTGTCTACGTCAGCCGTCACCTAATCATACCAGTCAAGACTTGAATGATGACCCATCTAATCCTGGTCGTCTCTCCATGGGTTCGGTCAATCTTACCTCGCAGCCATTACTTCCGGACACCAATGGTGCCCTTCAACAGATCATCCCGTTGATATTAAATCAACAACAGCAAATGATGTACCAGGAGTTGACCAAGTCTTCATCGCAGTTGCCACCAGTAGCCTCGTTGCCAACACTTCACCAGGCACCTCAACAACGAAATTTAACCTCTCCACCCTCACAGTCGGCCATCGTTACCGGTGGAGCCATTCCATTGTTGTCGAATGGGAACGGACTCATTTATAATCCGACTAATGCAGCAGCTCCACACTCGCCGCCGAACGTCAATTTTGGATCGCTAAACCAATTGCAGCAGCAACTTCAAATGCAGGGGCTGCCTTCTGCGTTTGTTGGTCTGCTGATGCAAATGTCGTCGCAAGGTGTGGACGTGGTGAAGGGATGTAATGGTGACGTTCGTCAAGCAGTTCTAGCTGCTTCTCAACAACAGTGCCAACACCCTGGAACGATACTCAAGGGTGGTCTACAAGGACTCATGAATGGTGGTGGTGGTGGTAGTTATTCCCAATTGTATGGACAACTCGCTGGATTTTTGTCATCTCCACCAAATCCAAGTCGACCAATGTTCATGAATCCTCTTCCATCTTTAGCGTCGCTGGTGGCATTAGCGAATGGTGCCACCGTTCCTGGTGGTAAACCTCCCATGGTTGGTTTCACGCCACCACCACAGTTCCTGATGCCCCAGAATCCTTCAAATGTGAACCAGCTGATGGCAGACATGCAGCAACGTGGATCGCTACTGGGGGATTTTTGGCAAGTGGCCGTTGCACAAGGAGATTTTCCTCCTCTCTTTGCACATCCGTGTAATGGAAAATTGCCCATCGTCAGACCAGTGGTAAGTTAGTTGGACACTTTTATCGTATTTGGGGGGGGATGGTTTTTTTTTTTTTTTGGCAATTCACGTTACGACGATCTTGGCTACTTGTTGACCATATTTTTTGTTCTAATTAGTCATTTTTTGTCTGTTCTCTCTCTCTCTGTTTCTCTTCCCTTTGGGCCCAACCTCTTTTAGGTCCCAGGTCCAGTGGCACCTTTGAATGGCAAGAGGAAACTGCACGTTCTTTTACCAACACCTGATTTGGGTCCGAAAGGATGTTACGTAGGACAGGTGTCGAAAGCACCCCCTGAAGGAGGTTATCATGTAGGGCCGCAGTTTAAGAAAAAACGTATTTAAGCATCATTGTGTGAGACCTCTGGAATACGGGGATGATGGTGATGATGACGACGACGACGACGATGATGATGATTTCCTATTTATAAACTATACGTCCACTCCATTGGTCATTTCGTTATGAAGAGGGCTCCTTGTCCTTCTCCCCTCTCCTTCTCTTGACAGCTTTTACTTGTTGACCAAATGAACTTAAAACTATACCCATTCTGTTCCCCCCCCTCCCTCTTACACACACATATATATAAATGTTAAATCTATAAATTAATTTATATTCCTATAAAATATATTATTATATATACATCCAATATAAAATAAATGTAATTAGTATAAGCGTGTGGTGCCTAAATGTTAACTGGCCTTAAAACGCCTTTATTCCCAATTTCGGACATCAACTTGGGTTGCCTTATTTTGAACAGTAGGGGGTCCATCTTTGAGGCGAGAGAAAGCCCGTCATTGGAATTGTACTCTAGTTGTTTTAGGTATTTGATATATTGCTTTCGAATCTTGTAACTTTTACTGTATATGTTTGTTAGGTCGAGAGGTGCTTCCCACCTTGATCTACTACTGGAAAATACCTTAAAATAATCACCGTAATTAATAATATGATAAAGAAAACAACAAATATTGTACTACCGATATTTATCCTATGCATTCTTAACAGATTCCATCGAACGTCCGGTGTTCTATATGACGCTCTAGCAAAAGGTTTAGGGTAATAGAATGTAGGTGGCGTTATTAATTGGAATACTGTCGCGAGCTAATGTTCTAGTTATAAGCCTACACGCAGTTTACGTCATTTTAGAATAATTCGGTTATGAAATTTAGGTTAAAAATAGGAAATTGTATATTTTTAATCAATTTCCAGACCAAAGAATTTCTTCTAGTTGCGACAACACTGCATTAAGTTTCATAATTCAGTTCACCTATATTGTTTGAGAATATTCTGAAATGACAAACATGGACTCGACAACTGTCGTTTAGAATTCTCATTATGTCCTCCAATATTTCCATTTGTGGATCGTTACGTAAAGTTATCTTCCATTGTCATATTATTATTTTTTAAACCATGAAATCTTTCTGAAATGATAATAATGTAATTGTGATGACGCGAAGACGGAGTTTGAAGTTTCACATATATTGACAAAGTAGGTATTAAAATGTGCGCCATGTCATCCATCATCTTTTGAAATTCTCATTTAATTTAATCCATTCATGATTGTTTCTGTGTGTTATTATTATAATTTTTTTTATGTTTTAATTGAAAATCTCTGGTCTGGAAAATGTGTTGGGGATTGGTTTTCCTTTCTGTCAATTGTTGAATTTGGTTTAACTCGTAATTAGCATCTTTTGATATGGCGTCGCGCTCTTTCTTCTCTCAGCTTCTGTTTTCTCACGGTGCCTTGCTTTTAACTCTTTTGCTAACTCTCAGTTTTTGTGTTGCTTTGTTGTGGTGTTGTTCTCTGTTTATTTTTTTATCAACATTGCATTTTCACGTTGATAATTCTGACCAGTTGTGATTAATGCGTCGCATGGCGCCTTCCCGATTCGCCCTCGGAATAGTGAGGACCTCCTCCGTCCCTTCCCGTTGTGTGACCTGTTTCTTCTTAAAAATATTACCAAATATTATTATTATTCTTTGAAATAGTTGATTTTATTTTGTGATACTTTGGTGTCCATAATTTTTTTCTCCATTTGTAAGAAATTCGGTGAATGTACAGTATGTTAACGGCGTAAAGACTATCTTTTGTTTCCTAACACCCTGCCTGCCCCTGATATTTCCAGAATTTAAAGATATAAGTAGGGTACTAATTTATGAATGACTTTTATGGTTTTTTTTTTGTTCTCGGAAAGATGACCCACAGTAAGACGAACCATGGGAATACTCTTTGAAGTAATTCCAGTTGAAAATTTGGGTATTTATGTGTGTTTTTCTTACAAGTTTGCGATTTTTAACGAGAGAATATGTCCGCATCTTATTTTTTAGATACTGTATAACTTACGTCGTTCAAACAAAGAAACATTTATATATCTATGTATCCTTAAACATGCGTGTGTCTGTCTCTTTATAAGTATATTGCGACGTCAACAAGTTGTTTAATCCAAAACCAGGGCCGGCGCTATATTTTGCGAGGCCCTGTGCAAAATAATGATGCGGAGCCTTCTTCACTTATATGAAAGGTACTTAGAAAACTTGCCCCTGACAAAGGGCACCGCGCACAGTTCGCACACCTATCACGTCGGGCTTGTCCAAAATTATCAGACATTTTCTCATCATCCAGAAATTTTATTTCCGTAGAACGCTGAAGAATGTCTCCACATAAACCGTGGTGACATTTTGTGAAGAGTCACTGATGACCCGTTGACACATTAGTAGTAATTCGAATTCCTCATCGTGACCTTGATCCAAAGAAATTGCGCACCCACTAATTTGGAGGGTAGGGGGAGAGGGAGCTAAAGCACTGCTGTTAACTACCAACCAGTTTCCACAATTGAAGGCACAGAATTGTGTACCTATGCATTTCTCTGAACTCCTAGAAGGAGAAAAGAATGCCCTAAATATGCAGACAGCTAGTAAAGAGCCATAATTAGTGACCCGAAGAAGGGTAGGGCGATAAAAATAGGCGTTGGGACTTGACCACCAGAAAGTTTATGAGGTACGTAAGTCTGTGAGCAGCGCTTGAAAGCGAAACCGGTGTGAGCGAGACTCTTGACAAGAGAATGACTTGGGACGATAGCCGTCAGGAGATCGCTTCCTCCACCTACTTGGCCCCTTTTACCAATTTTGGAACCCGTCTCGGTAGTTTATAGTGATGTGCTTGACTCATGACCTCGTTGCTGATGTAGGTGGCTTCTTTTAGTCTAGAGGGAAGCTCTGGGCGCGCCTTTTATCCCTCGGATTGAGGGGAGGGGAAGTAAAGCTGTGCCAGTAAATCACTGCCAGAAGTAAATAGGATGGATGACATTAAGTAACCGAGTGAACCAAACCAAATTTGGACAACCTTTGTGTCAATGAGCCTTAGTCATATCTTATGCAAGTTAGTCGCCTTATACGGATAGTCGTCATAATTTATTCATAATTTTGAACTCTGTGATGTTTCTACGGATTTCAAATTTTGATAGTGTGCAGGAGGCACCGGAAAATATCTTTCAAGTTTTGGATTAAAACGCTTGCGTTGGCGAAGCAGTTGCACAACATTTAATATACACTAAAACAGGGTTCTCCAACATACGGGGAGCGGCTGTATTGGATTGGACACCCCGGTTCTCGTCCGATCGCTGAAGTTAACCAACACCACCCTAGCTAGTACTAGCATGGGTGACCGTTTGGGAACGCTGGGTACTGCTAATATCCCAAAAATCGTCGTAACAACGTAGTGTCTATGCAAACTCTGCATTAGAACTACGCAGTGGACGGGGCTCTAATGACCATTGTAGTTGAAGGGCCTTAAAACAACAACGAATTCATCATACGGTCCGCAACCCCTTTAATAACGTATTTTAAAAATTGAAGTCAAAAATCCCTCCCCCCCTTCCCAAATAAAAATTGTTGGAGACCCCTGAATTAAAACATCTATTAATTTACTGTTGTAATAATGTGGTGTGCGATCTCTGTATGTTTGTTTCTGTTGCTGTTGTGTGTGGTGATGCTGGTGCTGACTGTTGACCGGTGGACGTTGTTGACATTAGGATAGTGTTGTGGTCTAATTTTTGGTGGGGTTTTTTTTGCTTTGCTATTGTTATTATTGTTAACAATGTTGGATTTGCTAAACACAAAACAGTGACCATACCCTTCCTCCCGTGACACTTTGGGCTATGAAATTGACTTTTATTTTATTTTTGGTTATCGTGCGTTTATTTCCGATTGCAGTAGTAACTTTTTTGATACTTTCCTCATTGTCGATGACGTAAAACGGAGTAGTCCCATCGTTCGCCTTGTCACAATGATCGTGGGCCTGACCGGGGTTTCCCCATTTTTAAGTTATGAAATGACTTTTTGACATTACATCCTTTAATATTTGCACTCGCCCACTGTGCCCATGATCCAATTCTGAGGTGTATTTATTTCACTTTGGGCATGTTTTTGGACATCGCCTTTCTCCGTCTATTGCCTAAAACTTTTGTTAAACTCTGGTTAATTGTTTTTGATATGGGGGTTGTTCTTCGCCTTTATTGTACTCTCCCCCGGCTTTACGTTGTTTCCCCCCCCCCCCCCCCCCCGTCACTCTTAATTGTTTAGGGACATTTTTGATTCTGGTCTGGACATACTGCACGGTCCCAGGAGATAATTCGTTTATTAGCCAATCTCGTCGACTTTTCTTGGACAATATTCTCAGGCAAACAACTGTTGATCGTTATTGTTGCTAACAGCCCTTTTCCGCCTATGGCAGGGTGGGTACCTATTTGGTAATTGCTAATAGTATTGATATTTTCTTTTCTTTGACCTCATAAGTTGATCGTTTTAAGTAAATGTATTGTGTTCGCTAGAGTATTATTTAGCTTCAAGTTCTGCCCTTCAGCACTATTTACGAAATTGATTATGATCATCGCCTTTATGTTGCCAGAGGTCCTTTTGTTGGTAAAAGAAAGGGCCTTATTAATCTTTTATGTCCATTTTTTTTCCAATACACGTGCTTTGTAATGGTAGAAGGCGGGTTTTCATTTAGCGGGGGTTACACGCTCAGTCTGGCATCAGTTCAGTCCATGACTGTGGTCAGAATGACGCCAGACTGATTGTATAACATGATGACTGATGGAATATATTGACGGATTTTTAAATTTTTTGATAATTTTCGTCAGTCTGTGCGTGACTGACGTCAGATTGATCGTGTGAGCGCCTTTCATCAGTCTGGTGTCAGTCACTGCTTGGACAGCAATGGAGACACATGCGTTTTAACCCCTCCTCAGTCTCTGGGACTAAGTGCTGGATTTACCACTATGCTCAGTAGGCTGAAGCCTATGGTCTCAACATTTAGCGGGCTTCAAAACTTAAGAAACGGGCGTGAAAAAGGCCTGAAAATTGAAATAGCCTAGGGCCTCTCAATATCTTAATCCGGCACTGCCTGCAACAATGCCTGTACAACTGTTGGAACCAGAGAAAGACTTATACGAGTGCAATACATGTGAAACAATTTGTGGGAGGGCTCCCTTCTGTTTTGGGCAAAAGCTGGG
>JAAFCE010009126.1:4368324-4426322 GCA_013389805.1 Trigoniulus corallinus
TCGAAGTGTGAGGTACAGTATTTTGTCCTAGTTTACACCCTTGGGCATTAGTTTATTTAATGTCTACTAATATTTACCATTGAAAACCGCAATCTTCTTGCAACACAAATGTAAACACGTGGGAATGTGAGATAAGTGTTGAAAAGGTGCACAAATCGTAAATCACTCCTTCAGATACTGTGGTTTCAAACATGACAGAGTGGGGCTGGGGGACTTGCCATTTCTAGGTCAGTATTCCCCTTCCGCCAAATCATAGTCCTTCTCCCCCCCCCTTTGGTTTACCACGTCAACCCACGTTTATACACTCTATCCCCCATCTTAGTAGATCAATTGATAAGTGGTTTCGATCCCACCCTGAGACACATGACAACACACAGCTTCAACGTCCCGAATGGCAACTAAAGTCGATGTCACCTCCTTCGAGGTGATGTAAAGAATGCCACCACTGCACCACACCGGACAGAAAGGTAAAGAGAGAATTCATGGCCATTTTTTGTATTCCTCCTCTTCCCCCCCCCCTTCCCCGGTTTGGTTTATTCCAGACTTAACGTCGGCCTCTTCATTGCTGAAGTTAATTTACCAGTGTCGGGAGGGGGGATAGGCTGTCCTATACCTAGATTTTACTGGATAGAAAAGGTTCTTTGGCGTGCATTGGTGGCATTGTGCATACCCTCGCCTGATGGACGCTGGCCTTATTTCCTTTTATCCAGGATTGAAGTCCGCCGAACTTGGTATTTCTTCTCGGTAGTTATCGTCGTCCACTGCCAGGATTGAATTTCCAACTTTGGGCTCGAATTAAGCGCGGTACCATTGAACCATCGAGACTGGCCATAAAGTATAATTTCTGGAGCTTACGGGCCCTCAACCCTGCTCGGTTTGTAGCGACGGCAATAGCAGCAGTATCGTACGGTGAAAGATTTGGCAACGTCGCCCAGGAGAGATGAAACTGGAATGGAAAAACAAAATCATCAGCATTTTTGGAGATTACAAAGACCTCTCGAGTACACCTTCTTGGTGCCGCATCCCACACCATGTACTGTGGTAAAGGGCAGGTAATGTATGTGGGATATCGACTTCCACCGTTCGCGAGTCGCTGTATTGCGTTGGACACACCCGTTCTTGTGTGATCACTGAAGTTCAGCAGCCCAGTCCCAGCTAGTATTAGCATGGGTGACCGCTTGGGAACACTGGGTGCTACCCAAAAATCGTCGTCACGCCCTAGTGTCTGTGCAAACGCTGCATTACAACTATACAGTGGACGGGTCTCTAATGACCATTGCAGTTGAAGGGCCCTAAAACGCCAACGAAAGGAAATCCACCGTTCGTGAACCTTGGACGTTCTGCCGCCATGTTTTGAATTCAAGATTGGCATCGCTGAACTGGTGATCCGCGGGAATTCACCTTTTGTCTTTGTCAGGTTGAGTTGTCAATGGATTCTGGATATGAAAAAAAAATGTTAGTCACTTGAAAAACAGGGATAAAGGTAGTCAGTCAATCATGGAGGTAGAAAAGAGGGCAGTTCGGAACTCGTAAACGAAAAGGCGTACATTTGCAGTTTATATTTGACTTTGAAATCTTCTATGAGCGTCCAGGGATAGAATGGGTCAAATCCTGTTTTGGTTTTTATCCCATTGGGTGAGCAATGGGTGTTATTAATGAAATGAAGAAACAAGGAACCTGATCAACTTCCTGAATGTTTAAATGGGTAGCGGTGTGGTCTTTAAAAGTTGATGTTTTCCTCAGTTATTTATAACATCAAGAGTGAATTGTCCTGAAGTAAAACGGGTGTAATAATCGGTGAATGAAATCGTAAAACAAGTTTTCGTCCTTGTGATGACGTCCATGTGAGGATGTAAAGAAGTCCTCCTCGTCTATCACCCACCAGGTCCCCGTCCACTCTATGTACTACCATATCCTTACGGACCACTTGCTCCCACGTCTGCTTCTGCCTCCCCTGCCCCGGGTGCTTCCAACCACCTCCCTACCCAACACTGATCCATATGACATCGCTGGCCTAACCACTGCCCTGTAAGACTTCCCTTTCAACATGGTTGTGACCGTCCCATCACAGTACTGCACTTCAACCATCCCCAATTGATTCTATGGGTCACATCCGAATCTATCTCCCCATTGCTTTGGAACGTTGGTTCCTAAGAACTTTACCTCTTGCACCTTTTTTTCACCGGGTCGCCCCTGGGAGCGGCTTATTGCGTTGGACACACCAGTTCTCGTCTGATGATTGAAGTTAAGTAACGCAACTCCAGATGGTACTGACATGGGTGGCCGCTTGAGAACACTGGGTACTGCTACTACTCAAAAGTCATCGCATTAGTGTAGTGTCTGTGCAGTCTCTGCATTAGAACTACGCAGTGGACGGGGCTCTAATGACCTTGTAGTTGAAGAGCCCTAAAACACCAACGAACGGAACAAAAAAGCCGGTTCGCCCCTAGAGAGTACGTCACCATTTTCCTGTCCTTCCCCCATGGTCTATCCCCGATTTTTGACCTTGTTGGTGTTTTAGGGCCCTTCAACTACAAGGTCATTAGAGCCCCGTCCATAGCATAGTTCTCATGCAGAGGCTGCACAGACACTACACTAATGCGGCGATTTTGGGGTATTAGCAGCACCCAGTTTTGCCAAGCGGCCACCCATGTCAGTACTAGCTGGGGTTGCGCTGCTTAACTGCTTAACTTCAGCGATCACACGAGAATGGTGTGTCCAACGCAATTCGCCACTCCGTCTATCCCCGAAGTTACTATTCGAATAAGATGAAATTAATGACAGCCAAGGTATAATAACTTAGTATAACTAATAGGTGATCCATCACCATTCTATTGCAACAATTTTAACAACCTCTTTTTCCATTTAAAAATAAACTTTTTCTCTCAAGTTCTCATCTCCAGAACAACTGTAATGATGTTGATATAACGGAAGAACTATCGCCATTTGCGTCGCACCTTTTTCTTTCGTGTGTGATTGCGTCAGAGATGACGACAAATAAACGCAAAATGGGTCAAATAAAATAGTTGATTAACAATGAACTTATCTTTTTTGCTATTGAGTTTTCTGTAATTGATATGAATGTAATGAAATTTGATGAAATTTTGGGAGAAGTTGGAACGGTTTACAACAATTTGTAGTTGGTATCAACAACGTTGGTTGCAGTTCCATCTGACGTCATCAGACCGGAATTTGCTATTCGGTGAGTGACACTCTTGACCATATTTGTCGAAAAGCTCGTTTGTTGACGCCGTGTGATTGGTCCGATAAGAACGTTTGGTCAAAGTGACTCCGCCTCCGCGTTGGTTTGTTTTAACCTCTTTGCCACCACGAAAGTTGGTGCGCTGTAGTCGATACCACTTGTTGGTGCTGGTGGATTTTTTTAATCTGTGTATTCGGACGCCATTTAGAAGTTGCGTTTGGAATTCGTTTCTATATTTCTATTTTTACGTAAAAAAGTTTTTAAATAATCGAGAGATGGCTTATCACGGACCTGCGTACGGTCTCAGCCGAGAATGTCAATTAAAGGTAAGGAAGTTTATGGTTTGAAACTTTTAAGCTTTTCAGATACCGTGAAATGAGGTAGTAGTGGCACGGTCGACTGAGTTATGAGTGAAACCTGTTAATGGGTGACGTTCGTTCTATTCGACAGTTGTTTCTCGAGGAAGAAGCGAAAGGGAAAAAAAACCTGTACCATTTTTCCCGTTAGTGATATTTTACGCAATTGAATTTCGTTATGCAACGACGTGTGAGATGAAATTTAGTAAATTGTTATACAGAATGATGGTAATTTGCCAATGTTCTTAGACCGTATGCACGAATTCGAAAGTTTTTTCGAAGGTAATACAGTAGCAGCCAACGATTCGAATACGCAGAAAGCGAAGTTATCTTGCGTGTAAAATGAAATTATTATAAACAGTTAGTTTAAACTAAATATTATTTCCTCACAGTGTTGAACTTATTCTTCTCTCCACCCGCGTGAGACCGGTTGATTGGTACTACACTGAAGGTACTCCTACTGGCATTGCCTTGTCAAGGTGGTCGGGTCAAACCTTTTCACTAAACCTTTCTTTTCAGTTTTTGACTCCTTGCTGTTCAAATACCGGCGTTATCACGCTTTCTGAAGAACCGTAATGATACAGGCTCTGAATTTCTCATACAATATTTATCTTAAAACATTTATTATATTTTCTCTTCTTAGTATTTCAGGTGTGTGTGTGTCCTATGTATCCCGTTTACCTGTTGTAGGTCACGTTAAGCCATCGTGTAATGCGGCCTTTAATTGGTGACTATTATCTCCTCGTAAAATGTTTCGACCTGTTCTCAATTTGTACATAATTTAGTCTTTAATATTTCATGATCGACTAACAAATTTCACGCCTGTATTATTAATCATGACTAAAGTTGATTTCTTAGAATGAGTAAAAGCATGCTGACTGATATAGGCGTAAAGAAAGGATTATTTTCTACTCTCGTATTTCAAGTGTCATGTGTTATCTCGACATTCCTGAATATGAGATGGGTGACTCTTAAATAGCGACCAAGCTGATTGACAGCATTCTTTCATATCATCATTTATCAGTTTGTTTGAAGTAGAAAAGTGTCATTCATATTTTTTGGTAAGGTTTGAATGAAGCTAAAGGACAACTCAAGTGGGTTGCATCATAAAATTTCGTGTCTGTTAATGGGACGTTTGTTTTATTTGATAGTTCTGTATAGGGCAAGTTTTTTTTTCGTTGTTGTTAATGTCCAGCACTTGATTGGCGTAAGACAAGTCTTGCGGCATCAATTATTGAACGTGGTTTAATGTGGAGGAGTGTAACTTTCCCACAAATGGTGTCGGAAATTATCTCATTTAAAAGTTGCATGACTTAGTCATTGACACATATACAAACATAGGCGAACCAGATATAAATTTTTGACTGGAGTGTTTATATAAATTTCAGAGTTCCACATATAACAATCAAGGTTATTATTATTCCTAGTCAGTCTTCCTCCATCTGCGGTTCTTCGAATTACTAGCCTGTCATTTGACGAATCGTTACGACTTTTTTCATTTCTGTTTGTTTTGAAGTTTCTAGGTTTCACATCACAGATAATGCTTGGACTATTTTAATTGGAACATCGAAACTATTCATTGGCATAACTTTGAGATTTTTGACTTCATATGAATGTTGGTAGTTCATGACGTGTGCTACTTATTTAAATATGGGATTTGGGTATGTCCATCCCTGTTACTTGCTCCATTCGAGGATGGTTTGTTTATCAGGAAATAACTCGATTTCATAAGGATTTAATTTTTGTTTCGTCACTTATAGTTTTCCAAATATGGGAGGGAGGTTCATGAGCTACCCGCACTCACTTTTTTTGGAAAACGTATTTATTTTACTTGGTGATTTTAAGGGAAAAGGAAGAGAAAGAGAAAATGGGTGCAACATAAATGCGACGTTTGTCAATAGATTAGATTGCTACCACGCAAATTTTTAGAAGCGTTATTGGACTTTTTAATGTTTCTTAGATGCACCAATCCCGAAAGAATTTCAGTAAACTTCAGATTTTTTTTTATTTAGCGGTAAATGGATTGACAGATAACAAGAGACCGTTGTCATCAATTAATAGTGAGAAGTTGGATTATAGATAGATTTAAAAGTACCCCAGACGTCTTGCTCTGTGACCTTGGTAATTGAAGTGGATGGTTAAAAAAATTACATCTCTATTCCCTTTGAGATTACATCGGTCTACTAACTAAGCGACAGGCCAAACGGGCCAAGTAATTCATTTATAAGTTCTGAGGAAATAAAATGCTTTAAAGTCGTTGTCGAATAGTATTGTTATTGTAGGTGTTTTAAAGTTTTTTAACCGCCCATTTTTTTGTTATTTTCCTGGGAATATAGTGATGTGACCAATTAGACCGACATATTCTCTCGTGAATTGTGTGTAGGATAGATGTTAAGCCTCGATGATAATAATGAAAATAGTACATTATAAACATTGGGTGTGGGCGAAACTGCGTTGGTGCAACCAGTGCAGTGCGTCTGAAAAATTGACATTTCCAACCTTGAAATACACCGTTCTTTACTACATGGCCTCGTCTCTATGTCGAGTAAAGCCAGATTATGAATGGATTAAGTGATTATGACTCTGATCGGTTTGTCAAAGTGCATCGTTCTATAAATTAAGCACTAATTTAATCTACTTTTTAATGTTTACTACAGTGACGGTTGGCCTCCAAAAGACCTTGGTTCTTAGATATCCGCATCTTCCCAAATTCAACAAACTCATTATCTTATCTTCAGCAGGTGAAATCTTCGCTCGGATTAGTGAGACGTCGTCTTCACTTTCCAAATATTATTAATAGTTTGATGTTATAGGAATTTGATTTTTACAATCAGAGAAGAGAAGGAGCTTATTAGGTTTATTACAGGAATGCGAGTGGTTGGGAACACCCGGGGCAGGGAGAGACAAAAGCAGACGTGGAAACAGGTTGTTTGTAAGGATATGGGACTGTGGGGTGGGAAGTCGACTGGAGTAGAAGGCTAAAACCCGTAGACCCCGCCCTGCCACATGCGGGATAAGGGTATGATGATGGTGTTATAGGAATTGGAAAACCGATTTTTTTTTTCAAGTGTCACCATCATAAATCTCTGCCTTAACCAGAATGTAATTCGGGGATATGTGTTACAGTTACTTAAATTATATTGTAAAGTGATCAATGTTCAGTGGACCCGCAGACCCGACCCTGCCACAGGCGGGATAAGTGTATGAGGCTGATGATGATTAAATGTTGCATCGATTGTTTTAGGCTCAAGCGAAGTTTAACATGGAGAGGGCCATGGATGCTGTCAGGTGGGTTGAGGCCATTCTGGATCGACCACTGGAACCTCCGAAACCAGAAGAAGGTTTTCGAGACCAACTGGATGTGGCTTTTGTGTTAAAAGACGGAATCGCACTTTGCGAGTGAGCACATTTTGATTCATGTTAACCAGAGTTATTGTCGTCAATGCTTGGCCTTGCTACCCATCTTAGTGTGGTAGTTTTCTTTTTCAGGTTAATTAATATCTTGGAGCCTGGTTTAATCAAGAAAGTGAATACGATGAAGGCCCCTTTCAAGCAGGTATAAAAGTACCGTTGTTGTTGTTATTATTATTATTGCTATCCTAGTGTAGCTACAACTGTTATTTACCTTCTGAAAATAACCTAGGATAATTCTTTAAAAATTAACTAACAAAAAAGTAACTATGCTTAGCTATTCCTTCGACTTTTCTCTTTACTTTTCTCTTGTGTGTTCCTCAATGGTTTTCTAACTCTTCTTGCTTGGCGCACCAAAAATGGACAAGTGGGACGCACATATCCATAAATGGCAAGTTAAGATTTTTATTTCTTGTTTCACTGTAATGGTTTTAGTCTTCTTAATGGCCGTTGTTATAATCAGAATTTAATTTTGAGTTTTAAAAAAAAAAAAGGAGAACGCATGCTAAACCGGCTTGGAATGAGGCAGCCTGTTACAAATGCCTACTTTCTTGACACCATTGGGGATGTAAATGACATCGTTTGCATCAAATTTAGTAGAGGGTATTGGGTTCGGGTCCCCCCTCCCTCCTCTTCTGATAAGTCTCACAGTGAACTAGTCTTACGTTATGGTTTGTTTTTTTGATTTTTGACATATTGGAGACGTGATTTCTTCTCATAACATAATATCTGTTCTTCTTTGTTTGCTAAAGTTTTCAACTGAACTTTATACCACCTGTTGGAATTTTTACCCCAAGCACACAATTTTAAACTTGTTGCTTTTTTTAAGAAAAAAAAAGGGGGGGGGAGAGTGCTCTGCTATTTAAACTACATACGGTATCTCAGGGCGTGGTGATGGTTGTTTTTTTTTGTGTAGGCGGAAAGCAAAAGATGGAGAAAAATTGTTGGTGTATGTTTTTAAATTGAATCTTAAATTAATAATGTCTGTCTTCTTTCTTTCTTCTGCAGAGGGAGAACGTGGAGATGTTTCTCAAAGGTTGCGAATCTTATGGTCTCAAGTCTCAAGATCTATTTCAAGTGAATGATCTGTACGAACATAAAAATCTTTATATGGTACGTTGGTTTTTATTTATTTATTTTTTTTTTTTTTGCAAACCCCTCTTGTCACATTTCTGACGTCATTTGTCGATCATATGTTCGTTTTAGACAATGGGTTCATTTATTGTAAATCTCAAAATTCAGCTTTTTCACCCGAGCGCTGAGGTCAGAGAACTATGGCGCGATGATAGCGGGGATGATAAGAGGACACTTAAATGAAATTAGTTGTCTCCTAATGCAAAGATGTGAGTGGATGGGAGACCGACTTAATGTCGGTCACAGAGGCAGGGTCTAGATGCGAGGTAGTTTCCGCTGTCGGACGCGTGAAAGAGGGAACATTTCAAGTGCACCTCTTGTTGGATAGGGAGTTACGATGGCCCTCTGCAAGGGGTAGCGGCTTATTGCGTTGGACACACCAGTTCTCGTCTGATCACTGAAGTTAAGCAACGCAACCCCAGCTAGTACTAACATGGGTGGCCGCTTGGGAAAACTGAATACTGCTAATACCCAAAAATCGTCGCCTTAGTCTAATGTCAGTGCAGCCTCTGCATTAGAAGTACACAGTGGACGGAGCTCTAATGGCCTTGTAGTTGAAGGGCCCTAAAACGCCAAGCTTGCTTGGCTGCTTGACCCATTCTCCAACCCGTTGGTGTAACGTGTACAACTACTATTGAAGGTACATCCGGGACAGACGAAGACCAAAGCAGACGTGGGAGCAGGTTGTACGAAGGGATACTGTATTATAGTACGTGGGGTGGATGGGGATCTAGCTGGAGATAAGCGGCAGGGGAGGGTCAGATATCTTAGTCCTGACCCTATCACAGGCGGGATGATGATGGGGACTATTCAAATGACAGGCCTGCAAAGATCTCCTGGGAGAGCATCGCGCAGACCCGTGGAGGCTAGAACCACTGGTTACGACCTACTGGACTTGTACATGATTTCACTACTGCCCGTTTTTTAACGAAAGAAACCAACACCAGTATCTTCTGTTTTTATATTTCGTAGCCAAAACGCTTAACTCCGTTGTTGTTTTCTTATAGGTGATCGATTGCCTGTACGCACTGGGAGGTTTGGTAGGTTGATGTGATTGGATTACGTAATTGAAGTTTGTAAGCACAAGCATGTTTGATGTGGTGTGAAGGAGGTTTTTGTTAATGGGAATGTGTTTGTTTTTGAACTTGATCTTGGTGCTGCACATCAAGGCTCAGAAGAAAGGATTTAACGGAGCAGTTTTGGGCGTAAAAGTCGCCGATGAAAACAAACGAAATTTCAGCCAGGAAAAATTACTGGAAAGTCAGAAGATAATTGGTCTCCAGTATGGAACGAACAAAGGCGCATCACAGGCGGGCATGACCGCGTATGGAACCACCAGGCAGATCCTTCCGGATGGTAGATAGGGTTTTCCTACTAGTCTTGTTTCTTTTATTGGAGTGTAGGGGGTAGGAAATCGAAAGGGTTCATAGTCTGACCTTGAGTTTTCCAAAGTGATTTGTGCCAAAGTATAATTTTGTGGGTAGGAAGGGGAGAGAGGGCGTTACACATAATGTTAGAGTGGTTGGGCCTGAGGATGGCTTCGGCATTAGGCCCTTGAGTTTCCTAAATTTCGACCCCTCAACTAGTAAATTTGCATGAATCATATTTTTTTTAGAATATATTTTTATGAATCCTGATTGTATATTGTAGTCACCCACATTATTGAGACAAGGGGCTTATTGTCTTATGGCTTGAACTTTTAAGAAACGCTGCAAGCGCTAATAGCACGAACCCTATTGGGGGGACTCCTTTGGGTGACTATTTGGTTACCCAAATAGTCACCCAAAGGATCACTGACCATCTCGTTATATGCTTTGTAAATTATTACGAAGACAACCAGGGGTGGGTGGAAGAGGGACTGTTGTGTTCCGCCAAACGGAGGGGGGGGGGAAGGAGGCGACGTTTGTGATGTTGCATGTCAATTTCGTGGTGCCTGTGTCTGTATGTACTGGTATGAAACCCGTAGTAGCTGGTGTTGAGGTCGCGAGACCAGGTGATTTTAATTAGCGGCTTTCATCCTGCACTTTTTGGGAAGGGGGTCCAGCTCTATAGGAGGGTAGGAACAGTTTTAAAGTTTTGAATTGTACAGTTTTGAATTAATGCCAGTTGTGTGTGTGTGTGTGTGTCGTAAAATCAAAGAGTTGTGGTTTTCTCTTCCACGTTTAGAATAACTCCACCGGTGAGTGTCCTGTACGACCGACCCAGGTGTGTGTGTGGACACTAGATCGGCCGTTCCTCGCCAAGTGGAGAGAGTGTTTTATGAAGGGGGAAAAATCATCATTTTTCATCTTCTGGGGGACTGTAAATTATGACCATAAACGTGACCTTCTTTAATATTCTAGAAATGAAAGAGAGGGTACTAAGTTTGGTAGTTCAGAAAAGAAATGCCTTCATGGTCAATTTGGCGCTCTGAATGTGTTTTTTGTTTTTTTTATTTTGCTAAGTGTTGTTTGCATGCTTTGCCTGCTGTAGCTCTGTATGGTCATTGTGTGATGATGTCGGTTTTTTTTTTGTCCTGTTTCTTGTGTTGTCCATCTTGTTTGCGCTGAATCGTATTCTTGTTTGGCGCTCTCCGCCACCGCATGGTCAGTGGTTTTGTGTATTAACTGCATGATGGTTGGAGGGGGTTAATCACCCTGTTGAATCTTCCCCTCCCTCAGCTGCTGTATATTTTAGTTGGAATGTTCTTGACCACTTATTTCTTGCTAATTGGGTGACAATACGTATGTGGTACCATTATTTCTTGCACTAACACCAAGCCGATTGCCCATCCTCAGGCTTGCCTTCTAAAACATATATATATGTAGCGCATATATAATTGCTTGCGATGAACAACAACCACAGGCTCCGACACTGCTGGGATTCACACGTGCACACTGCACCACCACGCATTGTTGATGGACAGTGTGTCTGTCTGCTGCCCATTGTCAGAATGTGAATAGTAGTAGGAACCTACTTGTTGCAGTGTGGTCGGTCGCGCAGTGTATGTACCCATCTTCAAAGTGATTTTACAGTCAGTTCTTTTCTCTCCCTCTCTCTCTCTCTCTCTCTTACACCTTGATTTTATATCTCTGAAATTTTAACACAAGATGTTAAAAAAAAATGATTGACCACTCCACCTCTTCCTTCTCCCCTACTCCATGATAACTCGATGTGCAGAATTGTGCAGGAACTTAGCGTTCCTGAAGTGACTCTCCACTAAGGTGGCAATTGTTACTTTGTTTTTCAAGGTTGCGTTGCCCCATTAATTTTTTTTTAACTTTTATTCCCAAAAAAGGAAGGGTGGTGTGAGTTGAAATACTACTACTTCATGTTGGGTCACATTTTCTTTGTCTGAGGTGTTTAATAAAGGAAATGATGTCGTCGTCTTCCACGTGTACTTTTTGGTTTTTAAATAATGCAGTCTAGTTCAGATCGGCACTAGTTTAACTCGTTACATTTTTTAAATGCATCCTCTAGACCAGGGGTGGCCAACTTTTGCGTACATAAGATCTACTTTTCATCTTAAAGTGTCGCGATCAACTTGTTGTCATAGGTGTAGTCAAATTGGGTAGGGGTTTGTTCGGTACTTGACCCACCTCGGTCCAGTATCGAACCAGAACTGAGCCACTACGTCACCATATCACGAGTGATCGACCAAAATTGGCTTTGTGATCGACTGGTTGGCCACCTCTGCTCTAGACCAGTGGTGGCGAACCTTTTTTTTTTTTTTTTTTTTTTAAGACGGGTCACAGTAAGACGAAAAAACCCAAAAAGTTGTCTGTGGGTGAGGTGCAAGCACTATTTAATTTTATGAATAAAAAAATTATTAATAAGGAATAAATTAGTTCATTAAGGTAGCAAATAGATATCATCATAATACCCTTATCCCGCCTGTGGCAGGGTCGAGTCTGCAGGTTCTAGCCCGCCAGGTTCCCGTCCACCTCACACTATGAGATGATAAACTAGATACGATTCTCGTTCGGGTCACTTAAAATTGCACGGTGGGTCACAGGTTCGCCACCACTGCTCTAGACTCTAGGCTGCCCAACCTCCATTTACTTGGATGACAACCTTCGTTTTTCTTGCATTTTGGCTGCTGCTTTTTTCTTCATGATCTGTAATCTCTTATCTGCAGACATGAGAGAACTAGAACCAGCACTTGAAGATTTGTTGCTTGGTAAAGTGTTGGACTGTGAGGTGGAAGAAGATCCATTGCCTCCAGTTGTGCTTCCAGAAGATGATTTGGTAGATGACGTTATAGAGAGTGGTGAAACAGTTTTGCTGGATGCAAATTGACTGGAAGTGACAGTGGCACTAGACCCTGTTGCAGGTGTGGTAGCTGAAGTATTATTTGCAGCTGAAGAAGGAAAGGAATAAATAATTTAAAGCAAAACTTTTGAAATGTCACCACCAAACATTAAAACCATCTCTACTACCTTGAGAGTTGGACTTAGTTGGCATTAGAAAGTTTGAAAATGTGTTGACGACCTTAACACTTGAACCAGAACTCTGTGTCGTAGTGACTTTAGCACTACTAGAAGCACTGGTTGGTAGTGCTTTGGACGTCAGTGATGGCTTACTTAGACTGGACTGTGAAGATTTCTGTGTTTGATGAGACTTTCCACTAAGGCTTGCTGCAAGTCCTGCAAGACCGATAGGTTTGTTACTTGCAGACCCTGTTGATGAGGAGGAAGATGATGTGCTGGTGATCTGGAAAGATGAAGATATACTTCAAAAAAACAAGTAACCTCTAGTCTGGAATGAAAGCCCAGGACGATGTTCAAAACCTTTGGTTCAGCACGTTTGAAGATATGAGTTGGTGGTGGTGGCGGCACAGTTTCCACTTTACTGCTCTTACTGATGGTACTGCTGTCTTTGGTCGGAGTTGGTGGAATGGATTTTGCAGATTTTTGAGTTTTACTGGCCTACAATCCCCAGATCCAATGAGCATTTGTTACAGCAGGGTTAAGACCACTATTTGATTCAGACTTACGATTTTCTTCATGTTCTTGGTACACTTTGCACAATACCAAACCAGTCGAGGATCATTGACATCTTGATCAGTGATGGGTGGCTTGTGACATTCCTGAAGAACAAAAACGTAACATCCAAGAATCGCTTTCTTTTTCAATGTGCCTGTTAGGCTAGTAATAAACCATCAGTTTTCAACTAACCTGATGATACAGGCTGTGACAATCTTGGCATTCGACCAAGGTATTGCCAGATGTGACATCAAAAGACCTGTGATGCAAACGAAAAAGTTGAGAAAGGATTTATGAAGTGGTTCTGTGCCATATTGAATTAAGCAAATGTCTTGCCTGCAGACCACACAGGCAAGTCCCATTTCTACGGCAATGTCCCTAGCATTTTGATTCTCATCTGAACTGAGTGGATCTTCCTTAGGAATGACAACTGGTACTGGAGTCTGTATGACGACGGTCTTGGTGGTGTCAATACGAGACTTTTTTGCTGGCTCTGGACAAGATTCTACGTCTGACTTTACCTGCTGAAAAAATTTGTAGTTTACATCCGGAAGTAATTAAATTATAATAGTTTTTTTTTTCAGGATTTGCAACGTCCTTTATTAACCTTGTCGATAGTACGCTTCTCAGCTTCCTTCTTCTTGGAGTCTTCTTCTTTGATTGGTTTCTTGGAGCTGGACAATGTTTCCAAATGTTTAGGAGATGAGGCCTTCTTGGTGACATGGCTTAGAGATATTTTGACTGATGACACAGCATCCTAAATGTTCAAAATTAATACTAGCCTTGATTAATTACAATACTTAATAAGTTGGGGAACTGGCCGTTAATTAAATGATCATGCTGCAATTGTCACGGTACACCTAAGCCACTTGTCTTTATTGCATATACTTAACGCCCTAATTCTAAGATCGTGGCTTGGATTTGTAAGAAATTCAAAGAACATCTTCAAACATCATCCTCTCCTCCTTATCCCGCCTATCTCCCACCAGGTTCCCGTCCACCCCACACACTACCGTGTCCTTACGGACAACTTGCTTCTACGTCCGCTTTGGTCTCCCCTTGATCCGGGTGTTCCCAACCACCTGCATTCCTGTAATGGATCTAACGAACTTCTCTTCCCCTCCTCGCATTGTGTCTATACCGCCCCAATCTACCGTCCCTCATTATTTCCGCGATGTCCAGCACCCCCTGGCTGCCTCTAGTATACTCGTTCCTAGTTCTATCAGCTCTTGACACCCTACTAGGGCCCTTCAACTACAAGGTCATTAAAGCGCCGTCCACTATGTAGTTCTGATGCAGCGACTGCCCAGACACTACACTAATGCGACGATTTTTGGATACTAGCGGTACGCAGTTTTCCCAAGCGGCCACCCATGTCAGTACTAGCTGGGGTTGCGTTGCTTAACTTCAGTGATCAGACGAGAACTGGTGTGTCCAACGCAATTTGCCGCTCCCTTCTCATCTCGGCTACTTATATTCTATTGACTTGCCTCTTCCTCACTGTCTCCAAACACTCTGCTTCATATAGCATAGTGGGCCTAACCACTGTTCTGTAAAACTTCCCTTTCAACTTGATTGGGATCCTCCTATCACACAGGACTCCGCTTGCCTGTCTCCACTTCAACCATCCCCCATTGATTCTATGGGTCACATCCGAGTCTATCCCCCCATTGCGTTGGAATGTCGATCCTAAGTACTCTGCCTCTTGCACCTTTGTCACCAGTTCGGCCCCAGAGAGTACGTCCACCATTATTTTCCTGACTTCATGTTTATTTTTGGCCTCCCTTTTCAATCGCTGTTTTAATATCGTTTAGGACCTCCCCAACTTGTTCCCTGGAGTCATTAAGTTTTCCTAAAAAAAAATATAACGTCTTCAAAGATGATTTACATGTTCATTCTGGACTCACTTTTTCGTATCCAAATATTGCGGCCGGCGTATGATGATGAAGAGCTTCATCCAACATCTGTTTAAGTTGTTCGGTTGAATCTTTGGCTTTTGAATGTAGAAGCCGTAATGCTTTCACAAATAATGGATCCAAGTCGAGAGAAGCCATTTTTAACGTAACAATAGTTAAATTTCATGGAATGCAATGTAAGAATGACTCCATGGCTTCGGCACGCAGCCGAAATAAATAGAACAGCGCTCCACGTAAACATTCAGGAGCGCCATTGCAGAATGTATTCTATTCTAAGTGGAAGTAAACTTTACGACTTGTACTTAATTGTGAGAGATTGAACTTTATTATGAACTTTTTAAACACTTACAATTGTTCATGAGGCAAGATGTTTGCTGTTATAGTATCCGGTCGTCTGGTACGTAAGTAAAATATGTACTTTATAAATAATTAGGTCGGTGCCTTTAATTATTCCACATACTGTATGTCAGTGCACCCGACTTTTTATCCGCATGTTTTCATTCAGACGAAATAACGTCAATAATTAAAACGATATCTAGAAGATTAATTTATATCCTTACTACATTGGCATGAATAGGTAAACACAGACATTCAACGTGTAGGAGAAACCCACTTTTTATTTAACATACCCGATGCAGACAATATCAATCATATTGTAGTGTTCATGACTGGAAGTACGCCATTTCCAGAAGACTTTGGAGGATTAGGTAGAGAGAGAGAGAGAGAGAGCTGACTAACCGAGATACAGTAGGTAAGTGTGTGTGACATATTTTAATTTATAATATCTTTATTTTCCCCCAGTGTATTTCAGTTGGCCAAGTGGTGATGCCATTCAGGAGTGGCAACTTCTTGGGCATATCTCAAATGTAAAACCAAGTGCGATTTTTAAAATATCAAATTTGAAAAAAGGCAAGCAGAATTTGTTTATTATTGCTCTAAACGTTGCTATTATTACATGCGTTATAAGCTTTTGTCATATCTGACGTAGTATCTTTACCATATAAGTGTTTGATATATTTTTCTAGATGAAACCAGTAGTCACCCTTTCATGCAGCAAAAATCTTTTTCACACATTGCGCAAATAGGCATTTCAGTTGAACCACTGGCTGCCATTGCAAATCAGACTCCAGTATCGGTGGCTGCACCAAGCAGTGTTGATTCATTCACGGAATTTACTTCAAAAATGCTCGAAAATTTCTTTAATTACGCGTCTTCCTTTGCACAGACACAGGCACTAATGACTCCAAATCCGACTGAAACTTACGTGCCTTTAAGTACATTACAAAATTGGTTTATTAACTTTCAAAGGCGATTACAAGCAAATCCTTATTTCTGGAGGAAATAACAATACTTACCACTCTCACTATATAATTAGCTCAAAAACCTTGTCCCATGTCAGCTGATTAAATCTTAACAATCGATGTTCAATTATGGAAATTTTTTTTCTCATCTGTTTATTATAATAAAGTTCATGCAAAATATAACTTTTATTATACATATCTAATGATGCCTACAACTACAACACAACTGATTAGTGGGGTTTTGGGACGTGTCCATCGACATAAAAGTTTCTTGTTGCAGGTGGTAAGGTCAACTCCATTCCTTCCATTTCTTTGGTTAAAATAATCTGACAACCCAATCTTGAATTTTCTTTTAAGAAGGATGCCAGATCTAACATATCTTCTTCGCTGTGAAATGACAGATTGAGATGTCACAAGTTTTGCAGTCACAACTTTGAAAAGTTTTTGTTACCACTGTTTCACCTCTCTTCTGGGTCCGTCAATTTGTCAAGATACTCTTTTTGAACGTAGACGTGACATGTACTACAGGCCAAAGCTGCTCCGCAAGCACCTACAAGTATCGCCAACCATCAAGTCTTTAACAATATTCTTTGACTGTCATTATGGTTTCAAGTGAGGGAGATAAGGGCACAGCCAGACTCATACTACTGGTCTCCCCCCCCACGACCATTCCGCAACGGAATACCCTTAGAGAGGATAAAGTGGTGGGCTTCCTGAGAGGAAAGGCCACCATTACAAGTATTGTAGGGGGGGACACAACAATTATAGCTTAAGGTTTTAGGAGTTGGAATGTATCATATGTAGGAATGAGTTAGTCTCTCCACTGCCAAATTGGCCGAAAAGGCTGCAATGTAGTGAATTATTGTTAATATTACCTTCGATATCTATATTATATCTTTGTGCTAACCACAGTACGTTGTCACCGACTTTTCCCCTCACAGGTTGTCGAATTCCATCTTTGTCGATGAACACGATGTTAACGCTGCAATGGAAAAGAGGAAATTCAATTAGAAATAATCACGAACATGTCTTTAACAAAAGGGGAGACTTTAGCAAAGTGTCATGAGTAAATTACACTTCATCTTCATTCTTGGGATCCTGCCATTCGTACTCTCCATGCATCAGTGGCCCTATCAATGAAAAAACGTGAATATTTTATGACTCAACCTGGAGATTTAAACGCTACATTATATAACTAACTATACCAGAGTTTGTGGATGTTGTGAAGTGCACAATGGGAGCGACCTGCCTCCGATGATTATGTATACTTTGATAATTTTTTATGCAAATTATATTTACATAACGCCGAATAAGGACTTCGCCAACAGGTATGGCCTTTAATTTCATACAAGTAATTAAATATCTAAACATTTTAGAAAGACGTTGCGGTAAATTAACAACTTCAATTGAGAGTCGGACACGATGTCCCGTACGTACGTATGCTATTGTTAAGTGTCCAGGTTGAGATCAAATACGGATTCTAGGCGAAACCCGACATTATGTCATGTTGTGCATTATTTAATTTATAATTTTCATATACTACACATTTTATAAAACCGGAGGACAGCCTAACCGAACTAAACAAAAACTCAATATACTATTCACGTGTGTGGACCTGCAAATGCAACAGCCACCTTAGCGGCTGCAACGCTCCTAGCGGATTGAGATTGCTTCTAACGAGCAAAGAAAGGGGGGGAGAGAAGGAGAGGATGAAGCTTTCGTTAATTTATGCACTGTATATACTTTCCAAAAACAAAAAGGTTTTTTTTTTAAATGTTGTACAAACAGTTATGAAACTTGGGTCAATTTTGCAAAAGTTTGAAGAAATACGAAGAAGATGCTAAACTTTGTACGCGTTTATACTTAGGTGTAGTAGGGAGTAGTGTCATAACTCACCACCAGAGGACAACACCGTCAATCTCGAGCGAGCCTTTTCGTATTTCAACTGCTTAGAATGAGTGCGCATCTGACAGCTTCAACTCCCTTGTAGAGTATGGTAGTGATGGTCTCTGTCGCGACATTCAATCTTCGATCATTGTAACGCATTGTTGAACGTTCTGGGGTTAGCTGTTGTTTTGGAAGGTTCAACTAGCCAAAGAAATGAGTGCAACGATGGCGGCGGAGGCGAAGACGACTAGTTGTCGTCGTCCAGTTTTCGCTGTTATTATTGCTACTCAATTAGTGCGGCTATTGAAATGATTATGCGACGCATTGGTGATGGAGTTCCACAAATGGATAACAAATATATGAAAAAATAGCTACTAAAATGGAGCTAAATATAAAAGCTCAATATTCGAACAGGATTTTCGAACGGAGATAGGTGCGCGGGGGTTATTGTGTTCGACGGACGGGCAAAAAACAAAAAAGAACGTTCGAAAGAATAGATGACAATGGCGACTTTAATAGATGTTTTCATCTATTTTGGTGTCACATTTGTGGTAAATATGATGTGGACTTTATCTCTCACGTCCATTCAATTAAGTTTATGTTCTTCGAGTGTGAGAGAAGACCCTCTTCTGACCAATTCAACCAATTCGTTGACTTCGGTCGATTTGGAAATGCTGGGTGAAGAGACCAGTCAATCTAGTACCATCTACTTCAATAATCCTCATCTGTTAAAAGATCAAAAGACCTTTCTTGGAAAAGGACTTAGAAATGGACCCATCTTTGGATATTCTGATGTCGAAACCATCGGTGGCGTTTATTTACAAGATGAAGCACAAATTATTGCTCGCCATCTAAGGACCATCTCCAATGAAGAATTAGGAGTTACTTCTATGCAGGTATGACGACAAAATTCTTCAAGGTTCTTTCATGTTCTCTTACTGCAGATCATCTTATTATTAATTCAGTTAGGTTTCTTTTTTGTCTTACAGTGAATATTTGCATTGGGTATGCAATCATTTATGAATAATTTCACTCCTTTTCTTTTAGCTTGTTAACTGTTCTCTGTTGGTGAACGAAAAAAAGGTCTTTTTTGCACACCAACAAGTGGACAATGCCTCTCTTGTAGTTGAGGAGACCTTGTGTCCAGAAAAGTTATGCTTCCTTTAAAAAAAAAGGTACCGCGAAGAGAAAAGAACTGGAATTTAATGTAGGCATGTAAGAAAAAGGGTTATCTTGTGATACGTAAGGTATATTTATATTTTCTGATGCTTTATATACATCCTCGAAAAATTCCGTATTTCAAAAATATCTGGTACACTTTTCAACGTTCTTTTTAAAGTTGTTGACTGAGTTTTGAAAACAAGGAAAATGTCTATCGTCTCTTGTTCGCTTTATGAAGCCGAAATAGTTTTCTTTTCATCAAAAAAAAAGAAAGAAAGAAGAAACGGGGTGAGACGAGTTGTAATGACCCTCTTTTATGGCTTCTATGAGGAGGATAGGATAGAGGTTGATGGCGTACTAGTGGGAGAACGAGAGAGAGAGAAGGGTGTCGGTTTTTTTGTGTTTGGGAGTCACAAAATGTTTCCCCCTCTTTCTGCTTTTCAACTTTACTCGCCGTGGAATTTTTATCTTAATTGCTCCTTTTTAGTATGCCCTTAGGATACAAACTCGTAAAAAATTTTTGCCAGATGCTGGCTACGGAAATTCAGGTTTGAAAAAGAAATCTGTTTTTTCTCTCTCTCTCTCTCTCTCTCTCCATCTCTGTTTTTCAAACTACTAACTAGTTGATATCATAAAACAGTTTTCTAGGTTCGTTATCTAACAATTTGAATCTTTAATTTAAAAAAATAAAATTCATCCTATAGCCCTTTAAAGAAGATCTAGAAGCGGTCAGTATTTCCAAGTCTTGATGACATCCGGTTCTCACAAGAGAGAGACACCACATTTCCTCACTCTTCACACCTCTCTCGTCAAGAAAAAGTCAAATTTCGGCCAAGAAACGAACCTCTGAGAGTATTCGAATGATAAATTGTAGGCATCAAGATTGTTACAGGTTGGCAAAACCCTTTCAGAAGTGAAAAAAAAGGCTATAATTTGGTTAGAGAGGACTTCTTGTGATGAATATTGATCTTTTTAGCGTGACATTTTTATTTCCGCCTATTGGAAATACTGACTGACTGTAGAGAGTCTAGTCAATAGTTCGGGGGAGGATGGCATTGAGCGACAACGTACACCGTGTTTTTTTTACAACATAGGAAGGTGATATTTAACTGGAAATTCCTCTGCAATAATATTATATTGCCCCTTTTGAGGCGACAGTAGAACTCGGTCTTAGGTATGGTCTGTCCCATATACTAATACTGCACTCTATTACATTATTTAACGTCCGGTTTGTCTGCCTCTGATGCACATGTCAGTACCAGGATAATGGAATGCAAAATTTTGTCAGTCTCACGTGTATATTTTATACTTCCTGTAGAATTCTAGCTTCCTGTACGGGCAGGTGACAACGTATAGTAGGTGCATATCCCCATGCGGGACCCAAGGACCCCTCCTCGACCAGGGCCAAACTTGCGATTCATAAACTCAAAACAGTCAAGTACGCAATCATTGAGCCACCGAGGCAGTATTGGATTAAGGTTGTTTTTCTTGTGGGCCCTAGGCTGAAAGGATAACAAATTGGCACCTTACAGAAAGGAGTCCCTGTCAGACATCAAGGTCATAACTTTTTTGTTGCAACATAAGATCTTAACATCCTTTAATAAGTGATAGTCCAATCCCCCTTTCCAATTATGGAGGTACATATATGAAAGTTGCGGGAATCCTACATTCAAAATGCAGAAATCTGAATTGCGCTGACAGGTTAGGACACAGAAGTTGTGTCAGTAATGCTTCCTCTACCAATGGTGGGTGGTGAATGCCACTTCCAGAGATATCCTCGAGTAAGATAGTCGTACTAGGAAGATCAGATGGGGACCTATTGACTCCTAAGGGGAATGATGTAACTAACTATAGTTGAATTGTTTGTTGGTGTTTTAGGGCCCTTCAACTACAAGGTCATTAGAGCCCCCTCCACTGTGTAGTTCTGATGCAGAGACTGCACAGACACTACACAAATGCGACGATTTTTGGGTATTAGCAGTACCCAGTTTTCCCAAGCAGCCACCCATGTCAGTACTAGCTGGGGTTGCGTTGCTTAACTTCAGTGATCAGACGAGAACTGGTGTGTCCAACGCAATTTGCCGCTCCCTAACTACAGTTGAAGGTGGCGGTTTGTCCCACCAGGCATCACCTGTACAGGCCCGAACCTTGGACGGTGAGATTTTGAAGATGGGGATGAATATATATGACTCGTTATGATAATGCCCGGTTGTTTACAGGGAGTAAAGAAAAAGGAAGGAAATTCATCAACGGATTTTGCCCTGAGATGGAGCGTGAAGAGGATTCGTTGATGTTTTAGTGCCCTTCAACTACAACGATAATTTTAACTGACTCTCGCCCGAAATAAGCCAACCCACCTCGATTCAGTAGGCCTATCCAACCTGGAACCACTGGCCCAGTAATCGAGCACGCTACCTCCTGCGCCACCGAAGCAGGTCCTATTATTGTTTTAGGTCGACTGCATAAAAATACTGGACAACAATTAACCCGTGTGTTCCCGCAGTACCAGTACAACAAATGGGTGCACAACCATACCATAAGCGGAAAAAGGATTAGGCAATGCTGATGGTAATGATGTCATTTGGCCCGTGAATGACCTGGCTCCTCGCATTCCCCTTTGGGACCCTAGGACCCCGAAGGGATCCTTTCATCCTACCATCGTAAAAGGTCATTTCTCTATAAAAGTTACGATTTCGGTGTTTGGGGCCACCGGCTTCTTGTATCCTTTCGCTTTTAGGGTCTCATAAAGATGTCTGAATTAGGTGGTAATTGGTATGTCAACTTTGTCATCGTTGGGAGGGTGAAAGGTTTGGGGCGTGTTTTTTTTTTTTTTTTTTTTTTGAAAGAAGGGGGGGTTTTTTTTTGGCCAGACCTATAGTTATTCATTTGTAAGGTGCACCTTACACACACCTTTCATAGTTTGTTTGCAGTTGTCTTAGGACTACCATGGCAACTAAAAAAGTTTATATTTTGATGTTTTCCTAGTTGTGGTGCACTAGCTGGCACAGTAGGGTGGGGTAGGTAGAGCGGGGCCCAAGGTTTGCTCATAGTTTGGTTGACTGGGACGGCTTCCTTTTGATGAATGTCGTTTTGGCGACGCGGCTCTGATATGAAAACTGATTGATGGTGGGAACCCATTAAAGAGAGGACTCGATAATGCCACCAAGATCATCTCAGTGCTTGGCGGCTGATAACCGGCAACAACTACTCGATAAGGGACGACGATTACGGGCTTGGTAGTAGTGGTGACGGGTGTCAGTGAAGAGGGTAGGGTGAGAGGGAGAGTGTGTGTGAAGAGGTTTATTTGAAAGCTATTATATCACTTGTTTGACGATAGATAAATTGCAATTTTTTTTTATGTGGTTAGATTGATTCAGAGATGGGGGGGGGGGTAAAGTAGTTTTCAAGTGTCCTCCTCTTCTTCCTCCTGTCCCGCCGCTTCTTCGCCCGTCCAACTACAAGTTCCACTTTTCGGACAGGAAAAAATTAGCGGTCTCTTTAGTTATTTATCTTTGACGAGTAAAACAGGTTTTGGGGATAGTGGTGTTGCTGCTGGCCAGTGAACATTTCTCTCGATCAGGACTGGTCCCGAGATCCCTTCTCATCTACACCGCCGCCCCCTCCCTTTCTCACTATCTTACCCTGCACCCCTCGAGTTCCTCTTTGCTCGCTATCCGTCGGTGTTTGTATTTTATCAATACCGGCTTCTGTTGATCTGTTTGTTTTGATAGTTTGTTTATATTGTTAATGTGTTTGAGTCGAGGGAATTCAGTCGTTTGTTTGCTTTTGTACCCATTTTCACGCCTCTTCATCCGTCGGCGGCGTTTACTTTTTGGAGGACGACGAGGGTGGGGGGAGGGGGGAAGGGGTTATTCATGTTTGCTTGTGACTGTGTCTGAATTTCCTCATCAACGACCAGTTTGCTGCTGCTGCTGCTGTAGTGGTGCTAGTGGCATCACACACACGGAAGAGCTGCAGTCTGATTTGGTTGTTTAAAGGTAGGGTGGGTGGGCTACAGGCTCGATCCTGGCAGAGGTGGGAGGAGAGAGAGATATTGAAAATTATCTTCCGTCCCAAATGAGAAGCCGGATTCCTGTCTTGTGGAGATGCTTACGCGAGCGATGTCACTATCACATTGCAGTGTTCAAGAACCCTTTCTGGGAGCGGCGAATTGCGTTGGACACACCAGCTAATACCCAAAAATCGTCGCATTGGTGTAGTGCCTATGCAGTCTCTGCATAAGAACTACACAGTGGACGGGGCTCTAATATGGGAGCGGCGAGTTGCGTTGGATACACCAGTTCTCGTCTGATCACTGAAGTTAAGCAACGCAAGCCCAGTTAGTACTGACATGGGTGGTCGCTCGGGAAAGCTGGGTACTGCTAATACCCATTAATCGTAGCATTAGTGTAGTGTCTGTGCAGCATATGCATTAGAACTATACAGTGGACGGGTCTCTAATGACCTCGTAGTTGACGGGACCTTAAACTCCAACAAACAACAACATAAAAAATTATAAAAAGTCATAACAAATATAAAAAAAAAAAAGTAGATTCACAATCAGATTCGCCACTAGATTCACAGATTCTCTACTGTGGTATCCTTTCCATTCAAAATCCCACACGACAGGTAGCTTCTTCATGCCCTCTTCATGCCCACTTCTATTAGCCCTCTTCATGCCATATTTAAAAAACGCGCCGAGAATCGCGAGGAAAGGAAGCCGCGATCAAACTCATTTGATCGCTGCTTCCAACTCGAGCGACTAGGTTGAGCTCCCGCTAGTCGCTTTACGCTCGCTACACGCGACCATTTTGGACATCGCCGTTGAAAAGCATTAGTTTGTCCGCTTTGAGTGGTAGGTAGCGCACGCACGCCCGCCCGCTCACGCTAGACGCTGCCACTTAGGACATAGCCTAACAGGCCGTCTCGATGGTCGGGTGAGTTTGCTATAGACCGGACGGACTAGTGTTTGCGGGAAAACGGGTTAAGTGAAGATGAACTATTTGATTCGTGTGTTTGTCACTAGCGTCCTTGACCACATCCTTCCTTTCTGAAGCTGTGTTTAATTAATCAAGTTGTTTTTAATTCATATTTTTATAGGAGGTGTTTGATTCATTGACTTTTGTGACGGTCACCAACAAAGAAGAGGAACAAGTGAAGCAGGTGAGTGTGTGATAATGGGACGAACGAGTTCATGCCGCCACCATCACCAAATGATGATTGAACTCTAGAGGAGTAGGTGCTATGCTACCCTTCATGGGGGTGCTTTTCCACCTCCCCTTCCTGTCTTGGTATTGTACAAACTCAATAGATAGATGGTATCCATGTTTGGTTGATTAGCGTCCTGTCGTGAAAATAAGACCCTGTGGGCTAGGTTACTTTATTATTTTTTTTTTGAACTAGTACCATATTAGCCCTCTTCATTCCCTCTCTTTCTCTCTCTGTATTGTCTGTCCCACACCCCACCCTTAATCCGTGGCCCTGTACCCCTAAAAGGAGGGATGAGTAGGGGAATTTGCGATTTTGTTGGTATGAAGGTCGGAAATTTCACTTCTAGTTCTTCTTAGTACTCTTAGCGGCGGCGGGCCCTTTCATTTTTTTTTTCGGGTTCGGCCGATGGGATGTAATTACCTTTAATAGTGTCGGGTGACTAGGCATCTCTCACACTTTGCTCACTCCACACCCACCTTCACAAAGGGAGAGGAGGAGTGTATGTGGAGGCACAGATGCGGGGAAGAAACTTTAAAAAAAAAAGGTATTACAAGACTCCAAGAGTATCCAATAGCACTTTAAGATCGAATTTCTTGTACCCCTTGTTTGTTCCTCCTTTTCCCGTGGCTCTAGGGCAGAGAAAGAGAGAGAGAGAGGGGGGGGGGGTTAAAAGGCCATATCTGACCCTTTCTATAGAGGTCTCTGGAGATTAGTCTTTCATTTCTTTAGGCACAATCTTTTTTTTTTACCCCCAAATCCTTATCCCCCCCCCCTTTTGCGTCAATTTTGTTTCTTTGTCCCGCAACACGCCGTTCTACGTGGAAGCGAAATCCCGCTTTTGTTGGGTCGCTTCTTTTCCAACTGTCAGTAGGGTGATGGTTCAGTGCAGATGATGGATGGTAAATGGGGTGGGGGTGGGGTAAGAGTACCTGTTGTGATGAGTAGCCAGGTCGTCTTAATTCTTTAGGAGGTGACAGGGTGGTGAGGGGGTGCACTAAATGTAGAGAAACTAGGTTGCCAGCTTGTTTTGTGAGTCCATTGTTGTTACAGATCCGATCGGGGCTGAGACGAGTAGCTTCTCCTGGACGGAAAAAGAACCCCTCTCTCTATACATGGAGAATAAAATATACGATCGGTACAAAATTTTCCAAATGTGTAGTAGAAACTCGTTCCCCCTTTGACCTCTGACAGCTGACAGTTTAGAAATACCGCCCAAAAATACACCGTAGGTTCCTAGCAACAAGATTTCGAATCTGATACGACGGGGCTGATGAGCTCTTCTACCCCTTTGAAGTTTCCTAAACATTTTTCATGCAGTAGCGACGTCGTGCCCCACCATCACTTTGCTTCCCATCGGAAACAGAAGGGCGTACGTGGTGTTTCTCCTCCACCCTGTCATCCTAAAGAACCCACATACCTTCGCCAGGGTCAAAACCCGAGCATCAATGAATTCACTCTTTAAGCGTTCAAGTCAACAAGTGGTATCGAGCACCCTATCAAAGAAGGTGACGTGGGTGCAGGGAGGGGGGGGGCAAACAGCTGAGGACCAGGAAGGAATAGAAATAAGATCAAATCTCTCAAATAATAAATTCCAGCTGGCCCTCCTTATTTCCTGTCTTCATTTTGGCGTGGGTGTCAGTTTTCGTTTGTATGGGATAATTATCTCCTTTTTGTTTACATCTTCTAGTAGGGTGATAGACTCGCCTAGGTGGTGCAGTACATCTACTGCGTCAATGGTTCCAGGTTCGATACTGGATCGAAGAGGGTAGGAGTCTATCGTGCGAGAGAGAACCCCCCCCCCCCCCCCAAATGTTCTTTCCGTCCATCTGATGGAAAGTAAGACCGGTGCCCTACCGTATGGTGTACGATGTCATTCGTGCTTAATTAAAAGAACCCTCTCTAATATGTAACAAATATATGAGGCAGAATTCCCTGGTGTAGAGGCTCGTCCCTCTGGCATAGGCGGAGGAGGGAAAAAGTGTCCCAATGAAGGTCGGAAACAGCCGGCTGCGTAAAAATTTCGGCCGACAGATCGCCCATGTGTCCATCCAGAGAGGGAGCGGCGTATTGCGTTGGACACACCAGTTCTCGTCTGATCACTGAAGTTAAGCAACGCAACCGCTTGGGAAAACTGGCTTAGTGCCTGTGCAGTCTCTGCATTAGAACTACGCAGTGGACGAGGCTCTAATGACCTTGTAGTTGAAGGGCCCTAAAACACCAACAAAACAAAGCAAAAATTCATCCAGAGGGACATACTGTAGATGGGTATCCGATCCTGCCATAGGCGGGAAAGGGGTTAGCTACTAATAGTGTGATAATGAAGTAAGGCTTACCAGTTTTAATTCGGCTGTTTTCCATTAGATGGCGGAACGATTGCACTCGAAGCTACACAAGTATACGGCAATGTTGCAGAGGACACAGTCCTACGTCCAAGAACTCTACTGGCTGCACCTTGGAATGCCATTGTGCCACACGAAACTCTGTTGTTCCGCTCATCATTTTCATGAAAGATACCAGTGAGTATTTTCTTTCCGGTTAGTTCACCAATGACGTTGTTGTTGTTGTTGTGTAAATCGTCGTGCTATGTCACTAGATCTAGCGACCTGTTTGGTACGAAGATCTCTAGAGGCAGCTCGTGCGACAATGTCCCTCGCATGTTAAACCAGGGCGCTTTTTGTCCGGGTCAGAATTTGACTCAACTTATGTCGGACAACCTTCGGGAGCATCCCAACATCAAATGGCAATATTTCATGTCCAGAGATGGAGTGTTCACTCAGTATCCAACACACGATTGGAGAGAGGGATGCAAGGATCACGATGAAGCTCGACACAGGTGAATTGTCACGAGGACACGTGATTTGCTTGGAAGATTCAAAATTGTGCCTGCCCCACTTCCTTGGTCTGCTTTTAACTAACGCCGTCGTCTTCTAACAGGGAAATCTACACGGCAACTGTGACGCAGAGAACCAAATACGTAGTGATCCTCATCGATCGTGGCAGTTCCATGAGTCACAGGCAGATGAGCATAGCCAAGGCCATCGGGAAACACATCGTTGGAGCTCTGTCGCATGAGGACCAGGTGAGTGCCGTTTGCCTTCCTTCCGCCCGTCATTGATTTTTCTTTTCTTTAGGGGGTTGGTCATTGGTGTCAGCAATGTTGTTATTGTCTGTTCCAGGTTGGCCTCATTGGATTGAGTGGAGAACCTTCTTATCCTCGCAGCGACGACTGTCTGTCTGAAAGAATGACTTTTGCCACTTTGGAAGCCAAGCAGCATTTCATTCGATTCATCGATGGCTTGACAAAAGCTAAAGGTGCCTGAAAACTTCCTGTGTCCACGACTACCATGAGGGTCTCTGGCAACACTATCGTAACATTGCTTCTTGATTTGTTGTTATAGAAACTACTAATCATTCGTTGGGATTCGCAAAGGCCTTTGAGATGATTCGCAACACTTTGGTTCACCACAATGCTTCTGAAGCCGGTAAGTGTCAGCTAATAACCAACAGTGTCCAAAAATCGACCTTTGGAACATTCTACAACATTCATTTCGCACGACTCCCTCCCTTCTTTCCAGAAATATCTGCAATCCCTCTCTTTAACTCCTGTTGTTGTTATTATTATTATTATTCGTTTGTAGCTGGTTCGGCTATCATCTTTTACATAAGCAGAGGCTTGCTCAATTCGTTGACCGAAGCGAGGACCGTACTGGAGACGATCGCTGACGAAAATCTGGCCTTTGGTGACAAGGTCACCATCAGCACTTTTACAGTGATTGATGGCAAGTTCTCTAGTCCCATTTCCCTCTACAGACTTGAAAACGGACATAGGTGTTTGATTGATGGCGTTTTCTTTTCTTCCTGCAGAGAGCAAGACACTGATGTATGAAAAGAATTTCATGCAAGACATTGCACACCAGAATTTTACCAAATACATTCCCAACCTTCAAGCCCGAAAAGTCAAGGTCAGTACTAGTAGTTAGGAACAGCAGTAGTTAATTGCAAAATGACATGATAACTAAGTGCTCGTGGATTTCTGTCATTTCAGAGAGGAATTATGGTCTCTGTGAACTCGACACATGACTTGAGCTCTTTCATCACTAATCCTTTCGATGTTCTGCGACTACCTGTCGAAAACAGGACCTACTTTTCTCTTCTACATTGGGATGCTGTCGGTAAAGGTGAGTTCTTGGAACGAGACCTAAGATGTAGTTGGTTGACATCATCACCGTGATCTCTACTTTCGATCAGGTCTGGTTTTGAGCATTGCTAAGCCGTGTGTCTACAGAGGTCACGTCATTGGAGTAATGGGTCTCGACGTTCACCTGTCTGACGTGGCCGAAGACGTCGCATCGTACAACCCAGTACCGAATTCGTATGCTTTCATTGTTGACGTCCGGGGCTACGTGTTGTCTCATCCTTTGTACACGAGAGATACTCTGGCCACAGAGCAACCTATGCACACTGACATCTCTCTGTTAGAGAGTCGAGGTTTCTTTGCTGTTTGGGCAAAGATGAAAAGGTTAGGAAGAAAAGGGCTAAAGAGGTCTTCATTAGCACTTTGGTTGTGACTGTTAATACTTTTCCTTTCGACCGATTCTTAGGTTAGATAGTGGCGTCGAGATATTGGTCGTGTCTCTGACAAACAGGAGCAGTGAAGTGATACACGTCAAATATACGTGGAAGAGGGTCAGTGGTTGTTGATCAAATCTCTGGTGCCACTGATTGCGATCCACAGATGTGTCTTCATTTTTTTTTTAAATGAGCTATTATTTTTAAATAGGTGGATGAAACTCCGTATATTGTCTGCATCGTGGTTCACAGCCCTGATGCCGAAAATAGAGTTCTTAAGACGAACGACGTGGCAACCCCTACTGATCTCGTGTACCATCAGTTACCCTTGCAAGAAGTGAAGAAGTGCCGTCATTTGCGTCAACTGGCCACCATCAGTTAGTAGTGTAGCATACCTCAGTTTTAAATCGATTTTTTTTTGGTCGCGGATGTGACATGTTTCTAGAGCCCGTTGTGTTGTCGTCTCAATTTAGAAGCAGCTTCCTTGTTCTTATCGGCGTCCTGCTTCCTGTCACCTTACGACTTTCTTAGTCAGGAAGAGACGAGACGCAGCATTCAAGGCTATATGGCCTACATTAGTGACAACACAAAGTTAATTGCCAATCCAGGTCTTAAGGTAAAATACCCTGTTTTTCTTTTTGCTGCCACTAATGAGGAGGCAAGAGAAAGCGTTCTGGTGGACTTTGCACCCATTTGCACTAATGGACCATTGGATATAATATTGAATTTCTTTGTTGCAGAGTGCTGTTCGTGGGGACGTCGCTGCCTTGGTCACTATTACGGCTGACTGGAAAAAGCGGTTTTTGGACAGCGATTTGAATCGGTACATCGTTAGAAGGTAGGGGAGAGATCTTGTTCTTTGCCTTTACTTCCTTCTTACTCTCGGGTGATTTCCAAATGGAGCAGTGGCCTTAACGCTTTGAGTTTATTAACCAGGTACGGAGCCACATCCACAGGAGTTTTTCTGATGTATCCTGGAGCTGTGCTAGACAAGTTCTACGACCCCACCAAAAGGCCCTGGTTTACTAGTGCCCTTCAACATCCTGGTAAAGTGGTGCTTAGTGCTCCTTATCTCGATGCTGGTGGTGCGGGTTACATTGTCACCGTCAGTCACACTATCTACGAAGGAAAGTGAGTGTCTTTTTAGCTTGGAACTTATCCTGTCCATTCTTCACTGTCCTTCGATTTCATGATCGTGTGTGCACTTTGAATTGTTTCAGGTCAGCATCGATGCACAGTACGTCAGATGCTGTTGTGGCAGTTCTGGGCCTAGACTTTACCATTGGCTACTTTCACAAATTTGTGATGGAAAGAATGCCAGTCTGTAATCAAGATCGCATCAAGTAAGATTGTCCACCTGCCTTTAAGAAAGTTTGCTTCCTGTGTTTTTTTTTTTAAACGTTGGTGTTGTTACAGATGTTTCGTGTTGGATGATCGAGGATATCTTGTCACTCATCCAGACCTGATCGAACCCACTTCCAGAGGGCCAGTCGAGCAGCAACATATAACTCACAAGGTATGTTCATGTATGCTCGTCTTTTTTTAAATGCCAGACTTACAGGGCGTTCATTGACTGATGCAATCTCGTTAAACGTTGAAGGAACCTTTGGTTGCGAACGACATCTTAAATCACAAGGGGTTTGTCCGTAAGAAGTTATGCAACAGTTTTGCTGACCGCACGGTGCAGAGGTTCTATCAGGTTAGTTGACGATGTGGCGTTTTATGGACACTCGTTACTACAACTGTTTCTTCTGTTGACTGACACACTGATTCTGTTTTTCTTTTTTGTTGTAGTTCAACACTAGTCTGGATGGGACTCTCACTAATTTAGTCCACGGTGAACATTGTGCCAAGTATCAAATAGTGTCCATTCCAGGAACAAATGCGTTTTTAGGAGTGGTCAATCAAACTTGTGACGTAGTGACGGCATTCTGCCCGTGTAGTACAGTAAGTGATCTCTTACTGGGTGAGGGTTAGCTGATTGGTTGGGATGTGTCACGCCAAGATTCTTTGTTCATTTCCGTAGGTGGATAGACTTTGTCTCAACTGTCATAGAATGGAACAAAGCGAATGTGAATGTCCATGCGAATGTCCACTTGAACTTGATCTGTGTACTGGTGAACTGGTGGCTGAAGAAGACTCTAATCCCATTTGTGTTCACGTTCCTGACGAAACCAGACGTGTGGAATTAAATTCGGATGTTTTGGAGACTCTGGACGAGTGCCTTGAAACAAAGTGTCAGGCTTTTACCACCGAAAAGTAAGATCGTAAATTCAAAATGTCCTTTTTTTTTTTTACCGTTTTGCTTTTAATTGCTGCAATTGAACTGTTTTCATCATGATGCCTGTAAATCCTTTAGTGAATGTTTGGGCGTCGTGGGGTGCGAATGGTGTCAATTAAGCCAAGATGAGGACACGCCACTACCCCGTCCGTTCTGTGCAGAATTAAAACAATGCTTTGGAGGAATCCTGGGTGCCGTTACACCATACGCTGACAATACTGTGGGTAAGTTGGATGGATGAATCGTCGTTCTGAGTAATCCTGTCATCATGTTGTATTGTCATCATCTCACATAATGTATCTTGCAACTCTATAAAGTTCTTCCTCTCGAAGATTTGCTAGACACCAAGAGTACACCAGTGGGGCCAGTTGCTGGAGGAATAATGGGTTGTTTTCTGGTACTCGCGTTAGCAGTCTATTGCTACAGGCATCACGTTCATCGAACTATGGCTCACCAGTTTGTATCCAGCGTACCAGACACACAAGTGAGGATGTCCCATCTTGATGAAGTCGAAGAGCTGGATAACCACGAAGACCCTGGTGCAGGTAAGTGGTAGGAATGGACAGCAGTTACCTGACTAATTAGCGGAGGTGTTTTTTTTTTTTTTCTTTTTTTAACATTTGACAATCATGTTGCTCTTTTTATAGGTCATGCCAATGTGGTGCTGGCTAGTTTCGAGAATGCTCTTAACATGTCTCCATATCGCGTCAACACTGGATACCGCAGGCCGGCCGGCGGAGACAGCGACCATGGTTACAGTACCATGACGCCTCATGAGGACACGGAGCCAGGACCTTACGTGGAGCCGCTGTTGGTGGGACGAGAGAAGTACAGACCGCCACAGTCAGTGACCAGTAGTAGTCGTACGTCATCACCTATACCTCATCCGTTGTCTCCTCCGCCGCCACCCATCACCACTCATTTGGGCCCACTTCACTACGCCACAGGGATGTCTCCGCTACTCGTGGACGCCGAACCACCACAGACTGTCATCCCGAACATGAGTCGGCCTCACCATGTCCTGGCTTCTGTGCAAGTTCACATGGTGGACACTCGTTGATATGTAACTTTTCTGTGGACTAATGAAATGGTCCCCTTCTCTACTGCCGTTTATAATTTTGATTTTCCTCAATCGGGACAATTGTGCTTCCCCATCCTCTTCTCGTGCCAATAACAAGCACAGCAGCAGTTGTCGTTACTGCTCCTGCTGCAGCTCCATGTAGAAATATATAAAATACGATGAACTTGAGAAGGATGACGGGGAGGAGCAAAACGGGTTCTCTCGTGCCACTTTGAGGCCTAAGACTCTTGATGCTTCAAATGCTGCTATTTAATGGATGTCATCATTTCATCCGAAATATTGTCGTTCATCCGTCGCTTCAGTGTGTATACGCCAAACTGTCCACCACTTGGTGGTTGCCTCATCCCTCTTTCGTGTAAATATGCCACCAGTCCCATCTGCATTTGGAAATCCTCCGTGGTGTCACTTTTTTTTTTGTTTTTTTTTTGTGTGTGTGTGTTTCTCCTAGAGGGGGAAGGAGAGGCATGGGGCACATCTGACACACACACGTGGGGATGAAGGTGCAGGTGTTGTGACGTCATTTGTAAATAACAGAGTTCCTATTTGTGGGCGGGCGTCATTTTAATAAATGTGTACAGAGAGCTTTTCACGTCTTCATTTGGTTACCTTTTTAAAACAATTAGATGTGTTTCATTTGCAGGCAACTGTTATGTGGATCAATTAAATGTTCTCTCCTTTTTTTTTGTATTTTGGAAGTTTTGTTGTAATGTCGTTGGTCATCGATAATAATGAGCATATGGTGATCAAAAGGAGAGGGGGGGGTAGGGGGTTTCGATAGGGTCTCTAAGGGTGTACTGCTACTACTACTACCATTGCTGCTGAGCACACACATACACACGTACACTTGTTCTTGGCTGTGACCTTTGGTGAAGTATATGACCACATCTTTTCATTTTTAGATGTTGGCGAGGAAGTGGAAGCGGCGACCGGCTGCTGCGTTTGCATCTCTCTTTTTAGACTTTCCTAATCTCTACAATTTCATTCAGAGTAAATTTAGACGTGAAAAGGGATATTTTTAGACTATGGGCTGTCCAACCCTTAAGAGACACGGGTCTGGCCTCTCCACAGCTTCCTACAATGCGAGGAATAAATATATCACTTCACTTTTTTTTTTTATTCCTACTCACAGAACTCGATCCTAAAGGGCCAGAACCAGTGGGAAGTGTGTCGATCTTCATTCCTGGAAGAGGTAGAGGTGGACGTCCAAAGTTGTCCGATAAGTAATTCTGCCCCGTAGTTCGTTGTAGGAATAATTTAGCCATCTCCAATTAGGTCCTCCAACTTTAGGGGTTTCCTATAAATTAATAAAAAAAAATAATGGTAGAATCCCAAAATTTATTAGAATAATACTCGGAAATTCTTAACCAGTTATTAGACTAATGCCCTTTCACGTAGGCCTGTATCTGAATCACTGGTTTACTCCTTCAAAAACTGTTCTGGTGCCACCATCAAAGCCTGTTGTAGCAAGGGACTTGTCGACGTGGGTGGTGTTGTTTACCAACCATCAATTAGGTCACATCTTTTGGCAGTCATCTGGTAAGCACAACCAGCTTCCTCTTAAGATAGAGATATGAACTTAAAGGAAATGATGAGGACGGTACAACGAAAACACCAGTGTGTGTGGTGTGTATAAATATATGACCATTGAATGTTTTGTTGTTCAAGACGGACGTTGGAGTTCCTTGGTGCGTTTTCACGTCATCAAATATTTATTCTGCAGTTTTGAAAGTTAGACGACGTCCGTAAACGGACGTCAAACATTGCCATAAATGCACTTTATGGAAAGGCATGCACTAAGGGGGCGACGACGGTATCATCAGTCTAGGTAACACTCCTGCTAATGGGCAATCTAACGCAATTCGTCCTTTTTCACAGGAAATCCTTTTCAAGGATCACACTGAGTCACAACATTTAAAACTCCCTTCCCCAATCGGGTTTAGTCTGGAAACGAACATCAGACCTCAGGACCAGTATGGAGTATTAAGGGTTGGGGTTTGTTGTGCCTTGCCACAGGAAATCGCCATACTTGGGGGAGAGGGGCACGTCCTGGTCCTGCTTTTTCCATCCTAATATTTCAGCTGCAAGACTTAGCAAAACCATCTGTAAAACATTTCATGTAGCGGATGTATTTGCTATTCTATTTACAGTTTTGACATTGCCCCTGCATGTTGTACAGCCAGCCACGTAAAATTACCTTCCAACAGTTCTCCCTTGTCTTTCTATCCTATTCCCGTTTCTTTCTCTCTCCTTCCACTCTTCTATTGCTTATCTGAAATCCTGGGCTCGCGGGTACCACTCCGCCATAGGTGGGATAGTCCCAGATTAAGATTGTTATGGGAAATAGGATAAAAGGGCCTTTTGCAACTTTTATACAGCAGAAGACCATAAGATGGTAAATGGAATGAATGATAACTCAACTATGAACATTACAAAGTCTGTAGTCCAATATTAAGATTAGGGCCCTAGTATTCAAGAATGATAAAAAAAGTAACACTTAAAATGCCTAGGAATAGACCCGAAATCGTGAAAGTCTTAATGCACGGCCCTGCCATTGTCAGCTAAATTTAGCGACTGAAACGGAAACAAGAAGTTATAAACAAGAAGGATCGAAGGAACAAGAAAGGCATGAGGAGTATTCCTAGACTACCCGCCTGTCCACCCGTGATGATGTGGTAATAACGACAAGGTGCCGAATTAAAGAATGATCTTTTTGAACCAAGGAGACAGTAAGTATGCAGTAAGATGGCATTGATGCCATCAGTGAGGTTTGCTCGCGAGCAGGAGCGCGCGTGCCAACTGAATATACTGTATTTATCAGTTGACTCGTTGATGGGAAGAAGTGGCGACGTGCAAACATCAAACCCTCCCCCAGAGGATTGGCGAAAAGTAAAACAACATCCCCACGATATCCTTCAGCCGCCTCCAAGAAATTGGGTTGCTTGTCTGTCACGGTTACATATATGGGCACAGCGTAATAGGGATTGGGTTACGTGGCCCGCCCTTGGCATGTCTTGAATACCTTTGGCTGGTGGAGCCGAGTTATTTTTGGCAATTCGACGATTGTTCCGATACCATCGCTACTACTGCTCCTTTCGGACAAAAACTGCAACAAAAAAATCTTACTCTCCTCAATACCACCACCCCTAACGATGTTTTACGCTGGCAAGCTCATTACTAACCCCAAAAAGATCCACTTTACTGCCTCACTCCTATATTTTTCGCCAAAACTGCACTGGGATTGTCCGAGTCGATCCTCTTGTTCCGCTTCAAGGTAAGCCCAAAAATGCATGCGAAATGTCTCTGCTTTCCAAGTCAGCGAGTCCTCCCCTTAAGGGTAGGAAGATGAAGGAGAGGAGGGGGGAAGAAAGCAAATTAATAGGGGTGTTTCAACACTACAGGGGAGTCGAAAATGGGAAATGACGGAGGAAAACGTACTTAGGGGGACGAAAAACGAATTTTCAGTGGTATCATACTGATCAAGAGGGCGAGAGCAAGAGTAAGAGATGATAACGCCAGTTTGACGTTAGACATACTACTATCGCTACTACTACATTGGTTGATGTAACTGGCGCGATGCAGGGGTTACGTCAAGGTAGGGCCCTTGCACCGAAAGGGCGTATTCGCGTGGGGAAACAAGATGCGTCTTAAATCTCGCATGCAAAATCCTATTACTGAAACGATAATGAGTCTGGAGGGCCTGACTTGACTGCAAAATTTTATTACAGCAGGTGACAAAACTGGGTCAAAGAAAAATAACTAAGATTTACATAAATATTTCTCACTTTTAAAAGTTATTTATATGCGCTTACAGAAAGCAGATTCATTATCGCTTTTAGTTGCAAGCGAATTGTATCTAATGTGTTGAAATTAACAATTTATGCATTCTCTTTTGCATCTGGTTACCATATACCGGTACTGTATATCTATAATGTTAGAATTTAGAATAATTTATAAGCTGACTTTCCTTAATTTGACCTACAACTATTGTATATTGAATCCATTTTTCTCTATACGGTACCTGGTGAACTTTGCTCACATTTCGCAACTAACCTTTTCGATCTATCCATCAAGGCAGTTGTGACTGGTTGATTTTTCTGGATAGTTAGTTACCGCATATGACTTGTAGAATGCCATCCTTAGCACGCGACGCTACTCGGCGATTTCTCAACGTATTGAAAAGAAACCATTTAACATTTTTAATCTTCCTTAATGGGCAATTTCAGGTATTTGTCCGAGGTAATAGTTGACTGTTTTAATTGATACTCACCTAGTAGGACTATTACTGTTGGAAATCTTATCATCTAAAGTTAAAATTTGCTCAGTCTTCTTCACTTGTAACTTGATGGCGATTTGTTACAGACGCATGCCTAGACAAGCTAAAAATATGAGAAACAAAAAGACAGAACCAAATTGGTAATGTTACTATTCTGTGAATAAGTTCTTTTCCTATATATAGAAATATTTATATATCTATAATAGTCGCCATTTATTCAAGGGCTATGGTAGTGACGACTTAGCTAATTATAAATGTTTTGGTGGCGTCATTCTTGTATTGCCTGCCCATTTCGGTGTACTGCCAATAACTCCCACTATCTCTCCTACTTTTGCTGGGTTTGAAACCACATAACATCGTTAAGAAGTTACTTAAACTGTAACATCCTTGATATTTATTATTTTAAAACATTTGAAGTAGGCTAATGACTTATCGACAACGAAAGCTTAAGCCTATTGCGCCTTGTTTATTATTATTCTACAGTAGTTTCACATTCGAACCCAAGCATTCGAATATCAAATTCTGAGAAAATGGGGTAAAATCCACCAGACCGTAAGGGTTACGATCATGTAATTTGTTATCAATCTCTTTCATCTTTCAAACATATCTAATTTTAAAGAATAATAATAAATAAATGATCAATACTTTCACATACCAAACTCGTTTATTTTTATGTTCAATTTCAATACGATGGCGACGATGTTCTATTCGAAATTACTCTTCTCATCGTTTCTCGCGAGATTAAACGGGATGTAAACAATGTAGGAAATGAGAAGAAGTAAAAAAGCAATATAGGGGTGAGTGATTATGTAAACAACAGCCTAGATGCATACAACAATTATGATGACGTCATAAGGAGACTTCTTCGAACATCTCAAAAGAGTTGCGGTATTTAGGATCAGTTTTCCAGAGCAATGGGGAGAATCCATCGTGACCCATAGCATTAATGCAAGATGGCTGAAGTGCAGACAGGCAAGTGGGGTCCTGTGCGACCGCCGGGTCCCAATAAAGTTGAAAGGCAGTTTACAGAACTGTCGTTAGGCCCGCTATGCTGTATGGCTCATAGTGTTGGGCAGCTAGGAAGAACCATGAAAGGCAAACGCAAGTGGGTGAGATGTGAATGCTGCGCTACATGAGTGGGGTGTCACGAGCCGAACACAGAATCCGAAACGATTACGTTAGAGCTGTGTTTTTCAACCAGGCTTCCGTGGAACATAAGGGTTCCGTGAGGTCCGCCCAAGGGTTCCGCCAATAGTAAGGTAAAATGTAAAAATAACAATGAAAACACAAGAAACGAGAACGACTTTTGTCTGTCGAAGATGAACTTCGGGTGTCTCTCTCAAACATTAGGCCACGAATTCAACTGCTTATGCTAACACATGTATGCGATGCGCGTATGGGGTTCCGCGAAAGGTCTAAATGCTCTAAAGGGTTCCGCGAAAGGTCTAAATGCTCCAAAGGGTTCCGCGAAAGGTCTAAATGCTCCAAAGGGTTCCGCGAAAGGTCTAAATGCTCCAAAGGGTCCCGTCCCAATAAAAAGGTTGAAAAACACTACGTTAGAGGTAGCTTGGAGGTGGGAGACAGTGCGGAAAAGATGAAAGAGAATCGGTTGAGGTGATATGGGCATGTGACAAGGAGGAACTTATTAGGTCCATTACGGGACTGCAGGTAATTGGGGGCACCAGGAGTAGAGGAAGACCAAAACGGACGTGGGAGCAGGTGGTGCAAAGGCACATGGAGGCATGCGGGGTGAGGGGGGCTCAGTGGGGGATAGGCGGGAGTGAAGGATTAGAACCCGTAGACCCGACCCTGCCTCATGTGGGATAAGGGTGAGATGATGATGATGATCACTACTGATATTAAGGTGGACTGTTTGTCGGATCTCTGACCAAGGCTTCTAACACTTTCAAATTTCTCAAAAAAACTTTGATATTTTAGAGATGTATACTGATTGTATAAGAGATCCCCCCGAGACCCCGCAAATCTCCAACCGGCCGTGAATGGTAAACATCACGAAAATGTTCAGTAGTAGATGTAATTACCGGTAAGCGTAACAGATACAGTATATATTAACCTAAGAAATCTTTCGAGAAGGCTTTTCCAGACGAAGAAATATTATGATAACTAGAGATTTGAGTAACTCAAATGTTTCAGCGACGACAAATACGAGTAAATATTTGAGACTCCTCCTACGCATTTCCGCTAGTTCCACACTACATTACCGGACTAAGTGGAGGTCGTAACTGCATTCAATTCGATTCCAGATATTAACTATAGGCTACTATACGCGGAAACAACCCGAAATAGCAATCATTTCCTTTCTGAGTGACAGATTAGGTGCAGGAGGGCGATGACGACGGTCCAAAAACGTAGTACAAAAACATCCATAGAATAAACTCCTTTATGCACACTACTTCAGCACTTCCGCTTTCTAAAAAAATTTGAATCAACAACGCCAACCCTTAAATCAAAATTAGGTCTAATGACTCATTTTGGGTATCAACACCCAATTTGGTCCTTAAATATATAAATGTACGAGGTCACTGACCTCCCCTCCTTTTGCTTCCCTCTTTTACAAATCATCACCTCTGCTAAATCTTTCTAGAAAAAGCCAAATTTTGAGCTAAGAAAGAATTTAGGCTTATCGCATTGCAATCTATCGATATCCACATGTTGATACTGTATGTGACCAAATTGTTTTCTCGTACATAACAGAGGAAACGTCCCGCCTGGGAACACTGGGCACTGCTAACACCGATAAATCGTCGTGACAGTGTGGTGTCTGAACAGACTCTGCATTAGAACTACACAGTGAATGAGGCTCTAATGACCATTGCCCAAAAGGGAACGTCCACCAAAAAGGAAACATCCCAAAGAGAAATGCAGTATTAGAAATGAGGTTGTGAGAAGAAGTCAGACCCTAGAAAAAGATTATTTCTGTATAATTTACACGATTGGACGTTTAAATGTATACAAATATTTGTACGATATTAAAAAAAAGGAAAAAGAGATAAACAATAGGCCATTTGCCAACAATTTGGTGTATGACATTTCGAATTAAAGATTCGCTTTGGTCTCATTAAATGTTCGCATAAATCCCCCACTCACATTTAAACGTTTTGCTTCATTGGATGACTATAAGGTCCACGAAGACGCCCACTATGGTCCTAAAAAACGTTAAAATCTTTTTTCTTCTTAAAATATCGCAACTCTTCCAAAAAATTTTCTTTCTCAAAACACGTCTTGGATGTACAAGTCTTCGGTAGTCTGAAGCCTTGTGTGTTTGGTGTACTGTATATGTGTATGCTGTCGCTGCTGCTTGAGATATCATCCTTATTCACCATGCATCATTCTGTGGATATATTTAGACGGAAGTACAACTTTAGCTATTTCTGAAGAGGAAGAAGGAGACTGAAAAAAAAAACGTACTGTTGCACTTTAATGTATATAAAAGACAAATGGTAGCTCTCGTCTATGGCAAATTCTTTCTCTTCTCATCTTAAAAAAAAACTCTGTCACAAATTAGAGGCGATTTTCATGGTCACTTGTCTTGGTCCACCTGTGAGCACCTCTGTCATTTCATCTTCATCAACGGCTTCTCCTTCTTCTTAGATCCAAAAGTAAGATTTTCACTTTCTCTTTATCGTCTTGGTACTTTTTTTTTCCTAAATAGTGGCATAGCACCTTAGCTATGAGATCAAAAATCACTAAATCTATGAAGGGTTCTCAGAGGGATGCCATTGAACAAATAAACTCAACTGGTGTTGACTGCAACGATACATTCTTGTAGCTCTACAAATACTGCGTTTTTTGAGGCCACTCGACTGTCACACAACAATTTTGTCTTTACGCTTTCCACTGCTCTGTGCTGTGTTTCTAGTACTCGTAACAATTCTTACTACAGTAACAAACTACCTACATCATTTATCATTAACTAAATTGCATGCCATTTCATTTCATCACAAACAAGTAATAAAATCCCCAATGGAGTTGGGTACTAAAGGGCAACATGAACAATGGGCACTGACTTTCAGGTAGCGAAGACCACGTCAACATGCTGTCAACATGCTAAAATTACTTTAACAAAATAGCATGACAATCTTAAAAGGTTACTCTCTTAGGTGACTCTCTCTAGAATTTGCTCCGCCACTGCCAGAAGGAGTGAAATTGGAAAAATTGGACAAGAAAGCCTGTTTGTCAATTTTCTAGTCAGATTGTGGTGTCACTAGAAAGGACCCAAAATCTTGGGGATAGCAGCATCCACTTACCGTCAAAGTGAATTTGAGGCATTCCATGAGACCATACAAAGTAACGAGGAATATCAATAAAATAGATTAATGGTGACAATAATTCGTCTCAAAACTCAACCCTTCAACGTACAATAACGTAGATCTTGCATTTTACGAATGAGGGAAACGATGGGGTCAAACATAAGATAAATTTAGAAGTTAATTCGGAATAAGGATTGGGGTCATCATACTTATTTTTCTTCCACTTGCTGCTCAGCGATATCTTATCTCTTCTCTCGCTCCGAAGATGGTTGCATCAATGATGACACTGATTCCTGCAGAGCATTCCTAAATAAGAATTTGTATTTTCTTAGAAATTGTCTTAGAAAAATACGTTTGTTGCAACTAGATTATTGACAATCATTTGAAATCGTAGACTGATGGTTGGAAAGTCGAAGAGAGAACGTTGAGTGGGTGAAGTGCCATCGCATACTAATGATCATCCGTTATTTTCCAGTTGGAGATAAATGCCGGATATCGAGTAGTGTTACTTTCAAGTTCATAGGATTATTGAAAGAGTTCAAATAATTTGTAGTGGCCTTGTGACAACAACGGCCAAATCATGGGCGTCACTGACGACGTGGCCCCAAGCTTCACTCAGAAGCCTCAACTTCGTCAAGAAGATGATGGCAATCGATTATTATTCGAGTGTCAACTTTTGGCCCGACCCAGACCCGACATACAATGGTTTCGTGAAGAGCATTTACTCAAAGATGACGAACGAACGACGATGAAAATTGACGAGATTTCACCCGGAAAGTTCACTGTGTTTATGGAACTGAACGATGTCATCGAGAGTGATGCTGGACTCTATAAGGTCAAGGCCAAAAATATCATGGGCGAAGTGGCTGCATCTATCAACCTTAATTTCAGTCGTGAGTATTACGACGTCACATTCCTAACTTGTTATATAGGCTACCCGTATTAATAATGCTTTTTCCTGTGTCTTATTAAATAATACAGCTGCTGATGAACCTCGTGACAGGTAAGATATCACATCTTAATAATTCTGTGCTTGGGTTAACTATCTCCCGGGGCCCATTGTCTCTCTATGTCTAAATGAAGTGAACTTTTTGGATGAGATCAGTTGATTGTGCAATATTTTTGACGACGTTGCCAACGATTATTTAAATACGTCTCTAATGACGAGCTAGTCAAAACACAACTTAAAACTGGAGCGACAAACAATGTTTTCGCCGAATGAACACGTGTAACTTGAAAGAATAACAACTCAACAATCAAAAATGGCTAACGAGTTTAGATACTGGGTGGAACATACACTTGGCAACAGTTTTGTTGGGCTTTTCCCTTACATCATAACCAACTAGCTAAACCTAGTACCGAAAAGTAGAGAGAGGATATTTCATTGACTTCAAATTGATCTAATATACCTGCAATCAATGATTAGAATCCCTTGCTATTAAGAGGTTGTAAATTGTCTCTGGAATCGAATGAATCTGCTGCCATTTTTATAGTATGTGATAGCACGTGCATAATTCGCTCACTTCCGCCCATGTTTACTCTTAACAGAATGAAGGGCAATTCACATAGAACACGAACTTCCTACTTTTTTGAACTCTTGAATGAAATCTTTATACTAGATTTAACAAACTCGAGTTCTCCCTTCTCTTTTATCCCTAAACGTTTCTCTCTCTCATCCTACCCCTAAGAGTGTGTATGAAAGAAGGGTGCTTTTGATTAGATGTGACACATTACCGTTCGCTGGCACGGTAAATGATGGGCTAGAAAGAAAATGAGAATTGTTTAACTTCCCTTACCCCATCTCTCTCCCTACTCCGATTTTGTGAGTTTCACACTTTACCTGGTAAACAACGGGCCAACGTACCACGGTTATTTGGCAACCCGTGCGAATCAACACGTAATGGTAATGGCACACAGTGACGTTACATCTATTTGAAAACATTGGATTCATTTCGAAAATGCCATCATCCATCTCCCAGCCTGCCCAATATACTATTCTACTAGGAAGTGACGTATGCCTACGTTATTACCTTCATGAATTATTCAACACCTAAGAATTCGGTTGTTGTTGTTTGTTGGTGTTTAAGGTCCCGTCAACTACAAGGTCATTAAAGACCCGTCCACTGCATAGTTCCAATGCATACACTGCACAGACACTACACTAATGCGACGATTATTGGGTATTAGCAGTACCCAGCTTTCCCGAGCGACCACCCATGTCAGTACTAACTGGGCTTGCGTTGCTTAACTTCAGTGAGCAGACAAGAACTGGTGTGTCCAACGCAATTCACCGTTCCCTGGGACGGTGTCAATCACGTAGAGGGCATACTACGCGAGCAAGATTGAGGAGCAATTCAAGTGCACCTTAATAACCAGTAAAGCCCTAACGGCACTACAAAAGGCCTAGCCTGATGTACTGTGTTCAACGGTTCCGAGGTACCGTCCAGCAGACGATGGCATGTGTTATTGTCTGTAGTCCGACGCGAAGTGCGTAAACGCGTTTCATCTGCCCAAAAAAGTTAGAGATCATAACATGCCGTCCTATCTAGGTAGGTTAGGACCTGAATATCTTTGCCTTTCTCGAAGGTAGAACTCCACCCAGTTCTGGATTAAGATTTTTTTATGGCCCGAATGAGCCGTTAAAGAGAGGACCCTCAACCACCGATATCTTAAAATGTATCAAGCACCAGTATAGGTAGTGATGAGCAACTATGGATATCCAAATATAGAAATATAGCAAAGTTTCGGACTTCAAAATTTAGGTTAAAATACCACTTAAATATAACTACTGCCAGGTCCACCCAGAACCCTAGGCTCGGGACTTCTATTTATATGTACTTGAGTCTGTTGAGAAGCCCAATGGTACGTACTGTGCTTCCCCTGCTAAAAACCAGGCTGGCCCAGACAGCTAACAAGAAAGGTTCTGACAGGTGCAACGTCCATAATGTACACTTTTCTCAGTTATAACCATAGGGCGACCCTCCAAACTTTATTTTGAACCATTTTGCAGAGACGCAGTTACAAAAGCATCTATTGCCTTTGTATTACAGGTGAAGAGGGGGTGCCAAGGCTCCCACCTGAGTCTCTCCCTATGATGCTCACCCTAATGAGGAAAATTGAGTATGTCAGGAGAGGAGTAGTCGGTAAGGGGCTGACGGTTAGCAGGGGTAAATTGGAGACCAGTCACTCCATTGAGAAGAAAAGGGGTAAGTCGGAGATATCAGAATGAGGGTGACTGGTTTTGCCGCTCCCGGGTAACAGTACAAAGTTCAGTGAAGGCATTTATATATGCTAGCTAAAACGGGTGCTATTGATTTGAACGGAACCTATATAACCACAGGCACACAAGTATAGAGCCTCCGACTTGCCCTCAAAATGGCCACTGTTAGTAGCACTGACACTATCAGTTCGTAACCCCACTACTCGCGTTGCACATCACGAAATCCTCTCCTGCATACCATGTGTGGTTCCAACCTGTGTGGAGTCAGTGGCTTTTGAAGCTTTCGTCCCACGTGTTGCGTGTATCCAACGCAATAAGCCGCTCCCACCCTTTTCTCGCCTATGGGTGGGTTGGGTAACCATCTTGTCCCTTTGAATGGACACAACTATGAGCTATTGGACAGTGTTTTTCCGCAGCCGGTTGCCGACCAAAGCTGCAACCTCTATACTTATTTATCGTCGGTCTACTGTTCGTTGGAGCATTCCACCGGCGCCTGGGGGCAAGCTCCTACATCTGGAAATTTTGTCTTATTTACCCGCTCCATAGTAGAGAGGGTTCTTTCACGTGCAAATGCCATTGTACACCACAAGGGACCCCAGTTTCACTTCTCATCCGAAGGCGCACTCGAGGCAGTGCGCCTTCGGCGGGGCCTTGGGACAGCACGCCACCGAGGCGGGATAATCACGCTCTCTTTTTTCGAATTAACATTTTTTAAACCTCACTAAATACATTTCTTGACCCGCCTCAGTGGCATAGAGAGTAGGGTGCTTTACTATTGCGTCAGTGGTCCCAGGTTCGACACTGGATCGAGGTGGGGCAAAATTCCCAGGTGTAGGAGCTCGGTGGAGTGCCCCAACAAACAGTAGGCCGACGATAAATAAACATAGGGGTTGCACCTTAGGTCGGCCGATGGCTGTGTAAAATACCGTCCAACAGATTGTCCATGTGTCCATTCAGAGGGGCAGAAATGGATATCCTACTCTGCCATAAGTGGAAGAGGGCTAGTAGATGCTTTCTTTCTTCTTTTTTTTACTAACTACATTTACTGCACAGAGTCATAACAAGATGACTAACTTAACCAACCCTGCCGACAGTGACTAGACTAGATGGTGTGCAATGCACTAATCAATCGTCTGTAATTAAGTTTATGTAATGTCAAGCCTGTCAGCCTGCAGAATTTCTGAGGCCGAAAGAAAATGTTTAGAGGTGAAATGAGAATCATGTGATCCATTTCATGCTCCAAACATTCTTTCTATTCACCAAGACTTGCCTGCAAAGGGCCTCTGTTATTGCTTCTGGAAGTAATCAAAGATCTCAGTCGGTACACATCACCAATCTTAAAGTAAACTCTGAAATTCCACTCTACCTTGAAAGGGAAGTGGGACAGGACGATGGCAACAGCGCGTAAAAGTCAGAGAATGGGGGCTCGAAATGAGTAGACCGGAAAAACAGCCCCTGCAACTTCCTCATCCTGTCCCCCCTTCCGAGAAACAGCAGAGAGAGAGAAAAGAAAAATTCAGGTGTGTGACATCACCTCTTTGCACCCGTGACTTAAGTCACTGCCAGAAGGCCCGGGTGGGAGGATGAGCCCAGAGAAACAAAACGCCTCCTTTCCCAAATCGGGTCTTGTTATTTGCTCAGCAATTGGAAGACAATAACGGCGTTCAAGGCGTGGTTTCGCACCTGTCTATATTCTTAGATACATTGGGAGTGTTGTAACCTTTTCCCCCGGATCAGGGTTTTCATCGATTGCTGTCATCACCATGACCACCCCCCTGATCATCGCGCTTCAGACCCATTCCCTTCGCTCAGAAAAGTCAAGTGAGAGGGAGGAGGAGGAAGACATTCTTGTTGTCACCCAACAAGAGGAAGAAGGAAGGGAACTTTTAGGGGGGCTGGGAGAGACTGGGAAGGAGAATATCTTTCGTTCACCTCCTCTTCTTGCGACCCACTCCTCAGAGAGGAAAGTAAACGGCTGGTTTACATCAGATTGGCCACAGCCGAAATAGAGTTGGGATCTTTCGCGACTATGTGCCTGCCTTTTCTTCTCCTTTTCATCGATTTTGGATCCATACGAGATCTTTGCCAAACCGATCAGTAATCATCGATAAGCCCGCCTCAGGCGCGCACATCGAGGACTATCCATCCCATCTGAAGGGAAGGGATAGTTTTGAGTGTTGGGTGTAAGGTGTTGTTGAGTTAATCAGTGGACAGACAGGCGCGCAAGGGACAGCGTGCATGTGCTATTCGAGATGAGCAGCAGTTTATTTTCTTCATCATCCAAACGGTCTCAACAAAGGAGTAGCTTATCATCGTCGACTTCTTCTAGTTTGAGCAGTTCCAACGTGTCTAGTTCTAATGTGTCCAGTTCGTCCTATTCCAGCCTGAGGCAACAACATAATGCCGTCAGCAGCAATGTGGAACGCAAAAGTAGCACTAGCAGTAGTAGTACATTGAGTAGCAATCTCGGTCTCAGCAGCAGCAGTCGAATCTCCAAAGACTCAACTGTCGCCGCCTCGGAATATTCTAGAAGCAGGGTCAGTGCCAAGGAATCCAGTTCCGCATTAACGGCTAGAACTTCGGACGTTGAGGCTGAGGTTGAATCTAAAGTAACAGAAAAAGATACTGCGGCTGAGAAAAGGTAAAGCACGTACTGTTCCGAGATACAAAATTTTTAAGGGATATAGAGGTGTAAGTACAAAGAGGGAGGGGGACATGGATAAAAGTATATATATATATATATATATATATGTGCATGTGGGAGAAAAAAGTGAGGGCGATGGACCCCAAAACCAATAAGATTCGAGGGTGAGGAGAGAAGTGAGGACGTTGAAACTTAAAAGTTAGAGATTGAATTACAAGCAGTTGGGATACTTTCTTCACCCCAGCATCTAAGTACAGATATATCTTCATCCATTTTCACTATCGGTGGAGAAAAGGAGGGTGAGTTGCGCGCGCCATCTTCCTAAAAATAAACTCCCAACGAGAAATGGGGCAGATAATCGTTAAATGTGGTTAGGTCGGTTTCTTCTTACTGCATACCAGTTACGCGATACCACAGATACTCCTACTTCTTAGGTTTATCAATAACCCACCTTCACCTCTTCTGACCCACCTCCAATAAGTAAAGGTACAATCAGGTGACATCTCAGACAATTCTGCAAAAATATTTTATAGTTTGCATCAGTAGGATTCCTGTGACATCTTATTCTGTGTAAAAAAGATATCGACCTGACTTTTCCTCCACCTGAGGTTACTCCATGATACTTACGCGGGCGCTCCTTATTTGAGGAGGATGAGGAAACTCAGAATCGAACTCTTATCTGTGAGTTTATGAAGAGAATATCAACGGCTTTATGAGGTCCCAGACAAATAGAACCTTGGTATATATTTTAGCAATAGGAAGATGTATAACGATAAGAATTGGAGCGATGAAGTTAAGGATCTGTAATTTCATACAAGAAAAAACCCAAAAGCAGATTAGAACCTTTGTTAGAGATGGGGCAAACATTTGGAAAATTAACCTCTACCAATAAGATTTTAATTGGAAACGACACTTGTCAACAACACAAATGGATCCGATGTCCTAAATAAGATGAATGTCAGAGAGTGAGTAGAAGACGCGACGATTGAGTCATGAAGTATGAATAGGAAAAGCGATGACAATAACCCAAATGCTTTCAGATCGGTCTTCTAGTTCACATACAAATTCATACCTAACCCCACTGATGAGATACTTGTCTTTTTTAAACATGTATTGGCCCTGTGAAAAGAGAGCAGTTATTTTTGGACAGAGATTAACAAAATTGAGAGGTGTGTACGTGCGTAGGAGGATGAGGAGAGTGGTTTGAGAAAAAAAAACCTCATTACAATTCAAGATGTCAACAAATCAACCAGTTAAATTCGGCGGTTTTCAAGGTGGCACCGTTTTAAAAACGGACGTGTATTTTTTACGTTAAAATTACAGACACCCTACCTCGTTCAAAAACAGCAAGCAGCCAAATACATGTCACAGGGACACTATTTTTACAAAGAAAAAACTTTCGTCATTTTTAACATCGTGGGCGCTTCAAGGTGTGATCCAGATAGAACTGAACGCAGTTGCAATGTTCCTAATGACGGAAATAAATAAGAAAAAGGGTGAAGGGTACAGAGTTAGGCACTTAACTGCTCTTCACTTATAATGTATTGAGTCTCATTACTTCCATTTTGGGAAATATCATCTCTAACCTTTTCCTTTAAGAAAAAAATAGCACGAAGATTTATCCAAAATCCGTTAACAAATGTACAAATGTTCGCCTGGAAATGCAAATACTTATTTCCAAAATTCTACGTTCTAATTTGCGATGTCATAGGCAAAAACAAGTTTTAGAATACAATAATTATAACTAGCAATTCAACATAAACATTGATCAATTACGAATTCCGGGAAAAGAGAAGTTAGAAAGGTAGAGGAAGGCAAAAACCTGAAACTAACTAGTTACCAAAGATATACGGTGTAGTCAAGGACTAAAAGAATGAACAAATCATGTTCTCGTGTTGATAATGTTTCACGCATGGAACCTATTTTAATAAATAGAATTTGGAACGTTCCAAAGCTACGGCGCTTCAGTTCCGAGGATGATGAATGTAGTTTTAACCTCTCCCTTAGTCTTTCTGAAGTCGGTGTTAGCTCATTTAAACATCGTTGTGTCTCACTACGTTTTTGTTTTTTCCTTTAGTTTTATTGCTTTGGATAGTTTGTTTGTTTCTAGTATTTTTCCACAGATCCTTTAGTTTATTTCCTAAACTGTAACTAAGTACAAATCACCCTGAACCTTCTCAGAGGACGCTATTTTAGTACAATAATTTTAGGAGTAAAGCATGTCGTCAGCCAAATAACGTAATATTGCTACCTTTAGTCCCACCTTTCACTTTTCAGTGTAAATTTGCCTCCTTAATATCGCAGCTTTTAATAATGCCTTCCATACTATTGCCATTAAAAGTAAAGAAGTTCAAAAAATCCTGTGCAGCCTGGACACACCAGTTCCCGTGAGATCACTGAAGTTAAGCAGCGCAAGCCCACGTCAATACCAACATGGGTGGTTGGTAAAGAACGTTGGGTGCTGCAAATTAGCCCTCCCCTTCATCCTTTCACCTCCTCATCTCCCGCGGGCAGCCTCCTAAGGGTTCGTCCTGTTATGGCTGCCTGGCTTACTCCCCAACCCTTGAAACTAATCTAGTTACACATTGTCCCATCAAAAAAATTTCTTTTATTACTTCCCCTGTTGTTTCTGAACATTATGAACTTCTGTAAGGACAATTTTTGGGTATTTACCCACTTGTTGGCAAGTAATCACGTATTCTGTTCCTTGACGTTCTGATAAACTTAGATCAATACTGTAAATTCTGTTCATCGTGTAAGGTTTTGAAGTGTATGCAAAAGTTCATAAAGATGGAAAACAAGAAATGTATCAAAAGGCATGGGATTTTATCTAGATAAGAAATTAAAGGTGATTAGAATGATTGAAAATTGTGCAAAAAGTGGAAAAGTTGAAATGGGAATGACTTATCAGGCTGTTTCCTCTATTTGGACCAAAGTCTTTTGTCATTTGTCTCTTAAGTTGGTTCAAATCTCAACGTAATCGAAACATCTCTGTTAATGGATCGTTACTGACGGTGAAAGTTAAAGAATGTTAATACCATATCTAATTTGTCTTACGTTAGTGAATTTTCTGATTAAATTTTATACTGTACATATTAGTGTAAGTATGTTGCAAAAAGAACATAGTTTTAGGTATGCATGAAAGTGCAGAATTAGATAATGAACAAAACCTATTTAATATTGACAAAAAGGCAATATTAAGGTGGCTCTCCATAATATGTACTCTCGGGGTAATTTGGGGGCAATATTATGGAGGTTCTATTGTACTTATCTATGGACCTCTATAAAGCATAGGAAAACCCCTTTCCTCCCTTGTTCATCCGTTAACTCATATACTGTATGTTCTGCAGGATAAACCGTAGAGACCAGGAGGATACACCCAGTGAAATTTCCACCTTGTTCTATGACTATTTATAAGAAGACTTAAAAAAGGGGGTGGGTAGAGAAATCCTATCTTCATCGCCATCTTGCGTAAGACTAAAAGAAAACCTGAGAGGGAGGGTGGAGGGGAAGGGATGAAATACATTTTACAGAGATGAAATGCTTTCTGAAACTATGATTGGCTCAACCATTATCGTACATGTGTAGCTCTTTCCTCTCAATCTTGAAGGAAAAAAAGGAGAGGAAGGGACGTGAAGGGGGAGGGGTCGTCTCTTCGTTTTACTACAACAAGCGGTGTAAGAGACAAGGTACTTGAATTACTCTTGAACGAACTCCTCCTCTTCTTTCACCAGTCACCCTCCTCAACTCAGCATTACCATCCCCCACTAACAAACTTCTGATTCCCAAAGTTAATTTAAGAAGTGTAGCAAACTCCAAAGACGGTGCACATACATAAAAGGTCGCGGGAAAATATCTCCAGCTTCACAATCGTCATTCTCCTCATCAAAAATCCTGGGATTTATCATTTGTCACTACTACTTCATAGTGGTGTGCGTGTGTGGTTGTGTTGGTGCGCGTGTGCTTTGGTGCTCCAAGTCTAGGCCCGTTTTAGGGTCTTTATGATACAATAAATGGTTGCTTCACTTTAGCAGTTCTGTCAAATTTCTGAAAAAAAAATTTTTAAGTAATTAACGACAGCGGGAGCGATTGCTGCCATGGCGGACAGGTAAATGTAAGATGGTGATGATGACCCATCCACTGACCTCAAATCCTTTACTTTTTTCTTCTTATCGTATTGAATCATTCATCGGCACTTATCCGTGACTGTCCTTGACCTCAAAAATTTTAAATTTAATGGTATGCTCATATCCTGAGTAGAACGCGCCATTAAGAGCCATTCACCAAGTAGTGAAGAAATACTCTCAGTTCTTGCTATAATGGGTGTGTTTATGTAAAGGGGAAGGGGTGAGTTATTAAATGTATACTCTAACCTTCAATAATTGGAAGTAACGTTTTTGAATCTCGTGACTCACTCTTTCGAGAGATTTATGGACACGATCGCCAAAAAAATATGCGTAGTTTCCATGACAAGCCATTGAAGGTTATGCAGGAAATGTGTCCAACAAGGGGGTGCTTTTTATAAATAATGGCGGAGACGGCATCCACAAATATCTGGTATACTACTACTACTTCTAGAACTTCCTGTCTATGACGCTGTCGAGTACCCATGGGCTCCAGATATTCAACCCGATAAACAAAAGTAGAGAAACACTAATTAGTAAAGGCAAATATGATGGAAGGATTGCGAACATGATTGGGTCATACTTGCTTTGTTGGTGTTTTAGGACCCTACATCTACAAGGTCATTAGAGCCCCGTCCACTGCGTAGTTCTAATGCAGATACTGCACAGACACTACACTAATGCGACGATTTTTGGGTATTAGCAGTACCCAATTTTCAGAAGTGGCCACCCATGTCAGTACTAGCTGGGGTTGCGTTGCTTAATTTCAGTGATCAGACAAGAACTGGTATGTCCAACGCAATAAGCCGCCCCCAAATGGATCATAAATGATCGATTATAAAGTGACAGCTCGCCCAAGAAACCACTCATATGAAGAATCCGAAATTATTAATAGGGTTTGTTATAAGAAAAGTACGTACTACCGAATAAATTATTTAAAAACATGGTAGAAAATTAAACTAGGACTTATATAGGATGCCTCCCTAGTTGTGATTGTTCCATGAAATGCTTTATCTTGTCTTCTTCTCTCAAATCAGAGGTCTAAAATAAGTCAGGAGAACAAGAAAAGAGATGACAAAACAACCGACGAGAGCAAATTCTTACTTTTCTAGAATATACACTTCTCTCTGGTGTCTTTATTATTTCGCCATCTGCTGTCTTTTTTATCCTCATAACTTTTTCAAACTCCAAACTAAGAAGCTTTCATTCATCTTGATGGACCTATATGTAGAGATAAACAATCAATAGCGTTAAACCTAAGGGATCAAAGAGTAGCGCAGAGCGACGAGGGGAAAAGAGGATGTGAAGAAGGGATAAGAAGAGGACAAACATCGAGTAAGCTGAGTCAAGAGCTAAAATTGGCCCTTGAAGACCAACCTACTGCTCTATAATTAGGGCCTGAAGAGAAATATTATCTTCAAACAGGTTATTCTGGGAGAGATACTGTTGTTCTAGAAAAAAAAAGAGAAACCCGACTGGAATTTCTTCAGTTGAAAAACGAAATCCTTTTTTTTCATGATCTTCTTTTAAAAAAATGAAAGGAAAAAAATAAGGGAAGCTGAAACATAGGTTCACTTTACCCACCTCTCCGCCTTTCTTTCAACTACAGTAAGAATAGAAAAAGCCGAGTAGAGTCGGTTGGAATTTCTCATCATTACCCAGACCTTGAGAGATTGTATGACAATGTCACAACACACCTTTTACAAATTAACTTCATCCCAACAATTAACTGACTAACGGTGCTGCATCGAGTTTTGTAAAGAAGAAAGTCGACCAATAGCTAATTATTTGGCCACTCCGTCATTCCACTTCTAAATATCTCGCTGCAACGCGGCCAGGGACGATGAACTCTTTAAATTATAATGTTATTACACTTGAGAGACATTAAAAGTGAAGCCCCCCCCAACTTCCCATTAAAGACACTGATTTAAACTAATTACTTCTTTTCTTTCCATAGACAAATCGACGGAATAGCTCCCACTTTTGCACAGAAGCCATCTATCAAACAAGAAGACGATGGTAAACGACTTCTTTTCGAATGCCGGATACTTGCAGATCCTAAACCATCCATCACATGGTTTCACAATGGAAATATTGTCAAACAAGGAGGAAGGTTTAAGGTAAAAAGCAAACATACCGGTATCAGTCATCAGTGTTAAGGACTTTCACTCCACATTCAGAAGTTAATTTCTTAACTACTAACTCAGAAAGATGCTAGAGAATATTTACTGCAGTTCCTTACACTAGAAGCCAGTCCAACAGAATCAATACAAAGTCCTACTGAATCAATGGGTCCGGTTGCTTTTAATTGTTCATAAGTGATAAGTATCTCACGGTATTATGAGTTGACTTGTTAAGACATAGGCCCTAAATGAGTAATGAATAAGTTGTTAAGGTGCTATATATTTATAATGATATTGACTTATATTTGACGATAATAGATATGACAGGTATGATAGCCACTTGTACATTATTAACACCTTGTGGTAGCTTGGTCGTCCATTCCATTGTTGTGAGTCAGGCTTTATTGTCCATAATGCTGGAACACCGAGATTGTTGCTCTTGACCAGTACGGACGAGTAGCGGTAGGATGTTGAAGTGCCTTTCGTCTGCAAACGTCATTCTACATAGGTGACTACATACAAAAGTGAGAGATTGAAAATGAAACGATTAAACCTCTGCCAGTAACATTTCAGTAAAATAAGTCTGGTCTGACCATATTCAAAAGAATGCTGCAAATGCAACAATTAAAAACTGAAAATCGAAAATGGAATATCGTTTGTGATGATAAATGTGGTGTCATGTTTTATATAGACAAAAAAAGACGATGAAGCATCTGGTGGCCCCCTTTTTTGATCAATGGATATATTATATTCTGCTAATGATAAACGACCTGAAGATTTAAGTCAAAAACGTGTTCAAGCAAACCTGAAATGTGCTTGTTAAGTGCGTGTTCGTGTCAAAATAGTGCTTCACTCCTGGATGGTCTGTGTTCCGATTTAACTATTGACTTTTTTGCGATCAACAGAGTATTCTAGTCATTCGGAAATAAATCTTTTATCACCTAAAAAGTACATGAAAACGTTTCAAGTTGACAAGAATGAAAAGGAAGCAAAATGAAAACAAGTACCCTGTGAATGTGAGATGTTACAAAGGTTTATTTATGGATTGTGCTAAATATAAATCTGCACACCATTTTGAATCTCCATAAAAACTTTTCTGCAGAGGTTGCATTCAATTTTCAGTATTAAAGATTAAATCATGCAAGCTTTCTTCTCCGCTAATTCAGTTGAGACATTTTGTAGCAACGGTCTTGCCAACATTTTTTTTGTATTATTTCTCTGATTTTTATTACATGACCATGAAATTGGAGATAATCACGGGTCATTAATTATACCTTAATTAGTGCGGTTCATGCTTTGCGCACGTACTTCGACATTTTGGCTTACTAGTACAGTATTCGTCTACAGTTTCATTGCTGGGGTCATCCAAAAACGTAACAACTCCAGTCTTGGATATCGTGAGTGAACGCGAGATTAAAATATATACACTTGTAGCAAACAGTATTTTTATTTTAGTACCACAGAATTCGAGAATCTGTGTTGGCACGATTTGATGTGTGTTGTTACGAGAATCTCGGAATATTTTTTTTCTTTGGCTAGACTTAAGATTAAGTCAACTTTTTGAAGTGCTACAAACGGTCTTCTTTCGTTTCGTGCGTTTGTAAAGCAGTATGAAGGCTGACCTAGTTTGGTTTCCAACAAATGCATCCTTTTAAGGAACACGCCAGAACCTATCTTCCATTTGAAATCTGGATACAGTGTCCATTTCGTGAAGGAATCTCTGTATTTTGGGACAGTTTTTCTAGACAGTTTCAGGTTCCTTGAGACTCTTGAAAAACTCCTCCAATCCCTCTAAATTTCTACGACTGAGAAAATTCAAATGAGACCTCCATAATAAATTCAGAACTACAGAAGAGATGACGATGATGTCGAATAGTCAGCAATGCACTGAAAGAATGCAACTTATACTTACTCTTTCAGCAATAAAACGTATTTAATGCTCTCCATTCTTGGCAGACAACCATTCCTCAAATTATAACATAACAAACTGCTCTTCGATCATCGTCGATGTTAGAAACAGTATGCTTCAAATACTTTTCGTGTTTCAAGGAATGATAGAACCCACCTAACCTACATCTTACATTCTGTTAGGCAGGTATTCAAGTAATTTGGCGTAGAAAACTACAAAACTGAAATGGCTTGAAATTTAGGAACTGGAGGATGGGGAAGAGTTATAACTAGGGTCTTGTAACCTTCATCATAAAAGCAGACTTTTCTACACTATTCAAAGTGCTGTTTCTATGTTTATTCATGTGATTGATTCCTACTGCTGAATCTCAAAAATTTCGCAATAATTTGAAATTTGTGTGACAACACCACTATTTGGTCCTTTGCACAATAAACCTTTTCTTGATATTCAAACAGGACTTAAATACACAGAATACAATTACAACTTTTAGTTTTGTGAGGTCAAGGACTTGAGGAAATAAGGTTCTAGTAAAGATATCTTTATTAATTAAAGAAGTCTGAATCATTTGCTGCATGTCACGTACTACTGTACTATGGCATGGCGCTAAACTTGATAAACTTTCCGATCGAATGAAATTTTAAAATGAAAGTCATCCGTTAATGTTCATAAGATCAACTAGAGTAGTAGTAGTAGTACGATAGGATGAAAGAGAGATCACACAGATGGAATAAAAATATCGAACATACAGTATAAGAAAGACTGTTGAAATGCTACCAGCCACTTCCTAAATAGGGCAATTGCCAACAGGATCGAACTGTTTAAAGACGTCATGTTTTGCAATCTTCAAATTATATGGTTCAAATGTCAAAATCTCCCTTCGCTATTTCTTCAAGTATGAAGTATAATAGACAATTCCATTACTTTTTTGAATGCAGATAGACTGTTCCGTTGTAGTAAACACGACATTTCGTAAACAAATTATGCCAGCTTAGGGCGCCATTTTCCTTTCCAACGACTACTTATGGAACTAATTTAGAATATGGCGCTCTTGTAATGTGCACAGTAGAGGTTTTGGCTAAATGTTTTCTTTATTCGCCTGAAACAAAGTAGAAAAAAGTGAAAGTACACACGCCCTCGTAAACATCAGTTTATCCTCATGTTGCTGGTCACGTTTGTTTAGTTAAGTGCAGGGGTTCTTAACCGGTGGTATGGAACTCGATCTCTGGGTCCTGGTAGGCCTATTTATTGAATGTATTAATTCATACTTGGGTAGTACGGGAAAGGAACGCGATAAAATCTTCGATTGATTTGTTTGTGCTTAGGGCCCTTCAACTACAAAGGTCATTAGAGCCCCTTCCACTGCACTGTTCTAATACTGAGTCTCCACATACACTATGCTGTTACGACGATTGTTGGGTATTAGCGGTACCAGGTGTCCCTAGGTGGCCACCCATTGGTTGCGTTGCTTAACTTCAGGGATCAGACGAGAACTGGTGTGTCCAACACGATGCAGCCGCTCTAGAATCTTCGAAAACATTCGGTATTTCCTACAAGTGCTTTTAATATATCCTATGTGTGTACTACAGCTGGAAACTAATAGACGGGATGGCGATGATTATTTCGACAGTCAATTAAGGGGGCATGGAACCATATTGGATAATCCATTAGGTGTCTGGAGTCATCAAGAGGTTAAGAAACCCAGGTTTACTGTATGCAGTACATCTGCTGAGTCACAATATTATTCTGAATGACAGAATACGGCAACAATGTTAAATGCTCATTTCAATACCAAAGCCTGAGTTTTTATTTAACTGACCCGCATATCTTTAGCGAAGTTTTATCTGGCTGATTGTGAGTTAACACTGGTTTACCCGTAAAGAGCTGGGAAACTAAATTTTCCATTAAGTTCAAGATATGGGTTTTTATCTGACTAGCAACAGTACTAGCAAACATGCTGATACAAGGGCAAGTGGCCTGTGTGATATTTTGAGAGTGGACGGACGCACGCGCAACTCTAAAAGTAGAGAAATCGGGAACCTACTTAGGGAGTTCGCATAAACAAATGTTTTAGAATAAGCTGACCCGACAGTTTAACATTTTTAGTTGGCTATATTTAACTTTCTTGAGGTATATTCTGCTCGTTACATGTCGGTATACCAAATGCCATCACCATCATAACTAGTCATACCAGAATCCTACTTAGGGTAGTTTCATATGGCTGGAAGTCTCATTCCTGCTGGGCTATTTATTAAATTACTGGTTTTCACCAATGAAGGTTTATTAACAGACTTGCCTCAAACTTCTTTAGATCTCTTTGTAATAGGGTGAAGGCGGAGGAGTAATCGTGTAGTTAAAGGTAGTTAAGTGGAGAGAAATGACTTTGTAACTTGTTTCTGTATTTAGGGCGTAGATTTTGCAGAGCCAAAATAAATAGTTGAATTTTGTTGCAGGTATCCGCCCTACCAGATGGTAATTCTTACCAATCCGTACTTCAAATCGACGAAGTTACCGTAGAAGATGCTGGTAAATACAAAGTCACGGCCAAAAATGAATTAGGCGAAAGTAATGCTACTATTAGCCTTAATTTTGATAGTAAGTGCAAATGACATTAAATTTTATAATTGATGTAGGCCTATGTCAAAGGATGTCACCCGTTTTAAATTCACTTCAAAAACATTGTTACAGGTGATGAAACTCCAGCTCCTGCTGAAGGATGCAAACCCACGTTTACAGAAAAACCAGTCATTCGGCAGTCTGACGACTTCAGCAAAATTATCTTCGAATGTCGACTGGTTGGAGATCCGAAACCAACGATTTCATGGTTCGAGTTGAATTATTTTTATTTAGAATCTTTCAAATTGCATTCATTCAATTGAGTATTTATAATAAAGGTTCCATGGCAAGAAAGAAGTCAAGGAAGGAGGTCGATTTAAAATGTTTATGACCCAAGATGCCAAATT